>QJPP01002057.1:0-397546 GCA_003996215.1 Jaltomata sinuosa | reverse complement strand
TTTACTGTTTAGACCCGATTACGCCCGGGCACCCTTGGAGGGGTTTTTGAGACATTTTCCTACTACTTTAGTCCTGGACAGGGTCTGGGCATTGCATATTCGAGACTGGGTCTCCATCCTGATACCGGACTTGCTTCCGGGCGACATGTTCTGATACTGAGTTTTAGTATGGGGTCGGGACCTCCATGGACCTTGCCATCCGGGCCAGGGGCTACGGAATGTGTGTGCCGGAGGAGGGGTATATGGTGGAGTAGAGGTATATGGGCAGTGTCCTTCCATGGAACCTACCTGCTGGGCCGGATCGGCACCGGAGGAGGTACATACAGAGATACCATGGCACTTGAGTTCTTCATGCATCATATCATTCATGGTTCGAGGTTCCACCCTTGTTTGTTGTTTGTTGATTGTACGCTCCGGTAGTATGGGATGCCGGAGGGTTTGTTTTCACTTGTTTGTGTTCCTCGGTTGTATGGGCGGCCGGGGAACTGTAGGTAGACTTTTGCTATTTACTTACAGAATTGTTCTCTATTATGGATAAGTATGAGGTTGGTTACTGCTAGACTGTTAGTTTCTGGATTTGAGATTGATATGATTAGTTGAGTTTGATTCATGTCTCTGAGCATGTCTATCATTACTCTCTCTCTCTCTTCTTACACTTGAGGTTACCGGTATACCGTCCATTTCGTAAACTTATTTTGTATACACTGTTGTTGCAAGGACCCCAGGTGCGTTATTTCTTACTTTCACCTGTGCCTATGGTGTGTATATTCTGCTTACTGGCCTCACATGTGGTTCTATTGATTTCCCTCTGGGCTAGTTCCTGTGTACCTTTCGTTGATTTCTGTGACTGCTTGCTTCTATTCTGTCTATTACTGCGCTTTTATCTTATATGTGCCCAGTCGGCCTATGATACCTATTGGGTACCTTATGCTTCGCATTTGGTGCTCACCCCTACCCCCTGCATCTTTTGGGTGCAGATCCTGGCGTGGGCCATCGCCGTTAGACCGTTGTGACTCGTGCTTGGAGATCTGTTGAAGACTACTTCAGGCTGAGGGTGAGCTCTTGGCGATCGGAGCTTAGCTTTAGTTTATCTTTTGCTTCATGTACTCTATTACCATTCAGAGACATATGTATATATAGTTTTGGTTTATTTTCACTCCATGTATGTAGTTGGCTCTATACTATGATACCAGGTCTTGGGGTTTGGTTTAGTTTCCGCATATGTATATATTTATAGTCCTTTTATCTGTTCTATTCGTCTTGTTCTCTTATTTGTTAGATAGTAGCCCATTACTAACTGTTCTGGGCTACGGGGATTGGTTCACCTACCGGGGGTTGTAGGTGCCATCATGACCGAGAAATCGGGTCGTGACAAACCAATTCTAAAAATAAATTATTCTAGAATCATAGTACAACAACAAATTATGGGTTGCCTCCCATTCAACGCCTGATTTAACATCGCGGCACGACGCGGGTATCTTGATTATTCAGATTTCACCAAGATACACCAGAGACAGGATATTTACCTCCTCCGAGAGGCCCAGGTATTGCTTCACCCTTTGCCCATTGGCTTTGAACTACTCACCATCCTTATTTTCGAGTTCAACCACGCCGGATGGAAATACTTGGTGTACTTTGAATGGCCCGGACCATTTGAATTTGAGTTTTTTGGGAAATAATTTGAACTTAGAGTTGAACAACAATACAAGTCCCCAACTTTGAACTCCCTTTTCTCAATTCTTCTTTCATGGTATAGCTTCATTCGTGCCTTGTAGAGAGCGGATCTCGCATATGCTCGCAATCGGAACTCATCCATCTCATTCAATTGTTCCAACTTTAGTTCCGATGCATCTTTCCAACTGAGATTTAACTTTTTGAGCGCCCAAAGGGCTTTGTGCTCAAGTTCCATGGTCAAGTGACAAGCTATACCAAAAACAAATTGGTAAGGATACATAGCTATTGGCATTTTAAATGCTGTTCGATACGCCTAGAGTGCGTCATCCAGCTTCCTTGCCCAATCTCGCTGGTTCACATTCACAGACTTTGCCAATATCTCTTTAATTTCACGGTTCGATACTTCGACTTGCCCACTTGTTTGGGGGTGATAAGGCGTGGCTACTTTGTGTTGCTTCACCCCATACTTTGCTAGACCAGCCCGGAACACCTTATTGCAAAAATATGACCCTCCATCACTTATGATTGTGCGAGGGGTGCCAAACAGAGCAAAGATGTTTCTTTTTAGAAAAGGAACCACACTCTTCCCTTTGTTATCGGCCAACACAACCGCCTCTACCCAATTTGAAACATAATCAACTGCTACCAAGATGTAACGGTTCCCATAAGAACTGTCAAAAGGGCCCATAAAATCTATCCCCCATACGTCGAACAACTCAACCTCCAAAATAGTGGACATTGGCAACTCTTGTCGATGAGAGATTGCTCCTCTTCCTTGGCATTGATCACAGAATTTGGCAAATTCATACGAATCTTTCTGAATTGTTGGCCAATAATAACGACACTGTAAGATCTTTTGGGCAGTTCGATTACCCGCATGATGCCCTCCAACTGGGGACGAATGACAAGTATGCAAGATGCTTGTAATTTCCACTTCCGGTACACATCTCCTTACTATGTTGTCAGCACACAACCGAAATAAATACGGCTCATCCCAAAAAAACTTACTTGCATCATGGAGGAATTTCTTCCTCTAGTGGAAGTTCAAATCTTCTGGCATCATGTCACTCACCACATAATTTGCAAAATCGGAATACCAAGGCACCATATCCAGTGACGCAGCTAACACATGCTCATCCAGAAATGCATCATCAATCTCCGGTTCATTTACTACTTTCTCTTCACTCTCAAGTCTGGACAGATGATCCGCCACTTGGTTTTCACAACCTTTTCGATCTTTGACTTCAAAGTCAAATTCCTTCAATAATAACACCCATCGGATTAGTTGAGGCTTTGCATCCTTCTTGGTCATTAAATAGCTCAAGGCCCCATGAGCTGTGTGCACCACCACTTTTGTACCAAGTAAGTACACTTTTAATTTCTTAAAAGTGTATACAACAGCTAGTAGCTCCTGTTTTGTCACCGTGTAGTTCTTTTGCGCCCCATTCAATGCCTTACCAGCATAATAAATGGGGTGAAAATATTTTCCTCGCTTCTGTCCCAGAACAGCTCCAAGTGCAACACCACTTGCATCGCACATTACGTCAAACGGTTTGGACCAATCCGGTGTAATTATAATAGGAGAAGCCACTAACTTTTCTTTCAGGCACTCAAATGCCTTCAAACACTCAGCATCAAATACAAACTTAGTCTCTTTTTCACGCAACCTGCACAAAGGGTTAGCAATCTTAGAGAAATCTTTAAATAATCTTTGGTAGAATCCGGCATGACCAAGAAAGCTCCTCACACCCTTTACTGAGATGGGTGGATGTAGTTTCTCAATGACTTATATCTTGGTTCTATCCACCTCTAGACCTCTCACAGATATCTTGTGTCCCAATACAATTCCTTCTTTAACCATGAAATGGCATTTCTCCCAATTGAGCATGAGGTTTGACTCTTCACACCTTTGCAATGCTTGATCCAGCTTAATCAAGCAATCTTCAAATGCATCACCCACCATAGAGAAGTCATCCATGAAGACTTCCAATGTGTTCTCCACCATATCAGAAAAGGTAGACATCATGCATCTTTAGAATGTTGCAGGAGCATTGCAAAGACCAAAAGGCATGCGTCTAAAAGAAAACGTACCAAAGGGGCAGGTGAAAGTGGTTTTCTCCTGATCTTCTGGGGCGATAGATATTTGGTTGTACCCCGAATATCCATCCAAAAAGTAGTACCAACTCCTACCAGCTAATCTATCCAGTATCTGATCCATAAAGGGCATGGGGAAATGATCATAGAGAGTCCAGGAGTTGAGCTTCCAGTAATCCATACAGAGTCGCCACCCCGTGACTGGTCTTAATAGAATTAGCTCATTTTTTTCATTAGCTACCACAGTCATCCCTCCCTTCTTAGGAACATGTTGCACTGGGCTTACCCATTTGCTATTAGAAATTAGGTAGACCACTCCAGCATCGAGCCATTTGATGAATTCTTTCTTCACCACCTCTTGCATTGGCGGATTCAGTCTCCGCTGGTGCTCAGTGGTGGGAGTGCAATCTTCTTCGAACTGTATCTTGTGACTACAAATAACTAGCAAGATGCTAATAATATTCACAATGGTCCAGCCGATTGCTCTCTTGTGTCTCCTCAGTATGGACAGTAAAGATTCAACTTGTGTTTCCACAAGGTTTGCCGCAATGATCACAGGTAAGGTATATGTATCACTTAAAAATGCATACCTCAGATGGCCTGGCAACTCTTTCAACTCTAACACCGGTGCCTCCTCAATAGAAGGCTTTGCAGGAGGTGTCGGCCTGTTCTTCAAGTCAAGATCTAATTTCTTTGGGGCGTAAAAATGTGACCCAGTTCCAACCAGAGCATTTACAATTTCTTCATAATCTTCGATGTCATCATCATCGAAGTTCATCATAACCGCTGCCAACGTCTCTAAAGCAAATCTCTCTTTAACAGAAATAATCACATCAGATTTGGCAACAACATCAATAACCGAGATTACATTCATGTCCCTCGGTTACTTCATTGACTTGCACACATTAAATTTCACTATTTCATCATTCAAACTTAAAGCCAAATCGTTGCTCTCCATATCTACTAATACTCTTCTGGTTGCCAAGAAGGGTCGTCCCAAAATAATAGGTACTTCAAAGTCCACTTTGCAGTCCAAAATCACAAAGTCTGCAGGAAAGATGAACTTTCTCACCTTCACGAGCACATAATACAAAATACCCACCGGCCGTTTAACCGATCTATCAGCCATCAACAATCTCATAGTCGTCGGTTTGAGGGCTTCTAAGCCCAACTGCTGGTAGATAGCCAATGGCATCAAGTTTATGCTAGCCCCCAAGTCACAAAGAGCTTTTGCAAAATTAAACTCCCCGATGGTGCAAGGAATAGTGAACGCACCTGGGTCGTCTTTCTTTTGGACTAGCGACCTTGATGAAATGGCACTACAATGGTGGAGGTTGTCTTCTGGTTCAAAACTGACCGACCTCTTCTTTGTGATCAAGTCCTTCATGAACTTGGCATAACCGGGCATTTGTTCAAGTCCATCCACCAGAGGGATATTCACAGAGATCTACTTAAGCATGGTGATAAACTTGTGGAATTTCCCGTCTTCCACCTTCTTTTTGATCCTCTGAGGGAAAGGAGGAGGAGGCTTTGGCATTTGTTTTGGAAGTTTTTCAACTTCCTTGCTCTTCTCCGTGAGCAATTTAGAATCATCCTCTACCGAAGTGGGTTTTTCAACATGAACACCCACACCCTCATCACTCACCTTTTCAGTATCAGTGAGCTCATCTTCGTCAATAACATCATCTTTCTGCTTTTGAATTATCGGATGTGATTATGGTAATGTCTTACCGTGTCTTGTGTTGATCGCCATACAATCCCCGTCATTCTTCGAGTTTTGAATGGTGTCACTTGGCAATGTACCAGCTTTCCTTTGATTCAGAGACGCCGAGATTTGACTCATTTGTTTCTCTAACTGCTTGATTAAGGTGGAATGAGAATCCACCAACTGACTCATTGATGATAATTCAGATTTCATTTCCTTGACTCCGAAGTCAGTAGATTCCACCTTCAACAACATCTTCGCCATCATATTCTCTAATTTGGACGTCCCTGTATCATTGCTAGCTCTTTCCCGATTACCAGGTGGTACGTACAACCCACCTCTATCAGTTTTATTTTTCTAGAGACAGCGGGAACAACCTAAGCCTGATGGCCGTCTGATTAAATCCCGGCAATTCAAACTACTTACAGATGCTCACAAAATTCATCAGGTGCCTGTTGGGGTCATCACCAGCCACACCATGAAACAACCCTCTCAAATTCAATAACTGAATCATTGTGCTAGTAATGTTGAACTTGGCTCCGGGCGCTAGCGGAGGAAGAACAATGGCACCCGTAGCACCAACTCCATCCAAGTCGATATCCTCATCATCATCCAAATCATACTGCCTTGGTTGTTGTTGACCTCTACCTCTCTGTTGTGGCCTCTGATCGGCTGGAGCATTATTGTTAACAATATCTGCTGGTCTGCCCTCACCCACTAAAGTCTCATCATCCAACCCAACATCATCCTTAATATCATCAGCATTCAAATGTTGTTGGGCTCGCTGAGCTGCAGCGAGTCTCGCTGCCTCTTGTTGTTGTGTATTCATGGTTCACCTTAACGTTCTAGCAAATTCGGGATCGTAAGGTAATGTTGGTTCAACTGAGTGCCAGGAAAGTATGACTAAGAGTCAACCAAATACACTGGACTTAATGAACGACTGTATTCACCGGCAATGGCGCCAAAATTTGATACGCCCAAATTACACTTCAATTAAGAAGCGCAAGCGGTCGTTGTCAAATATAGAACCCAACAAAGGTTGGCGTTGATCCCACAGGGAATAAGGTGCAAATTAAGTCGTTAGTAATTTAGATGACTAATAATCAATAGTTTCCGGTAATGGGGGGGTTTGTAATTATCAACTTTCAAACAATTTAGATAACAATCAATGAAGTGAACTAGGGAAGTGTTCACCATGGCGTCGTAACAATATCGATTTAAAGCTTAGTCGGGTTCTTTCCATATGTCTATCACGATGTGATTGAATTCATGTTATCATCTAAGCGTCTCTCAACCAAATAGACGAATTTCCTTTCGAATTCTCTCGAACTTGAAAAGGGAAAGTTTCTCATTTCAATCCAAAACATCAAGTAGATCAATCTTGCTAAAGCATTAATCATAAGACGGGAGTTAAAAGTCTCGAATCCTCATTGTTAGTCAAATTTACCCGGTTTTAATCTCTTAGTTCAAGAAAATTAACCCTAGGCATGTCCTAATATTTGCAACCATTAGAAAATGTTAACAACAAATGATTAACAACGTGAATAACATATAAATCAAACCCAACGCTACCCAGAATCTATATTGTTACTTTTGCCATGGCTCCCACAACCCTAGTTGTGGGAAGTTAGCCACTCATGCTATCAAAACAAAGTAAAGAAATAATAGCATTCATATGAGAAGAAAGAATTCTTACAATAGAAAATTATTACTTTACTTTGACCTTCGTATAACCCAAGCACCAATGGTGAAAATCCCAAGGAAGAAGACAAAGATATTGTTTTCTTCATTCTTTTAGTCTCAAATTTGCTCTCAAAAGAATATAATACGTCGCAAGTGTCGGATGCTGAATAATAAAAATAACCCTAACACTGGGTATTTATATTAGTCCAGGAAAATAAAGTTCCAAAAATAAAATTAGAATCCCGTTGTTGCTCTTGACAGCTTGGCTTGACGGTTCGTCAAACCTGTGACGGTCCGTCGCTCTACCCGTCACCACTATCCATTGTGTAATCTCTATTTGCTCTAACTTAGTGGCAATCCTGACGGTTCATCAGGCTGTTGACGGACCGTCACTTAAACCGTCGCCACTATCTAGTGATTTAGTGCTATGCTGCCTCATCCTGACGGCTTGGCTGATGGTCAGTCACAGGTATGACGACCCATCAAGTTAGCCGTCACCCATATCCAGAGCCTCTTCTTGCTGCTGCCAGGCTTGGTGGCTCCCCTGATGGTCAGTCACCTGTGTGACGACCCGTCAGGCCCTCCGTGATGCCTAACCAGTGTGACTTAGCTTGAGTATTTTTCACTCATATTCCATCTTTGTCTCCATTTCCTGCAAATACAGCATAAAAACATCATAAACCACAAAGGTTGCTTAAAAACATGCGAGTATTCTTAGTTAAAGGCATCAAATGTGCCGTAGAATCCCGACACATCAATTGCCTCCTACTTCTAGGGGTTTTGACTTTATTTGGGTGATTGTGGATCGACTGACTAAGTTAGCACACTTCTTGCCGATTCATACTATGTACAATGTAGATAGGTTAGCTCATATTTACCTACGTGAGATTGTTCTGTTGCACGGGGTCCCAACTTTTATCATTTCAGACCGCGACACTCAGCTCTCATCTTAATTTTGGAGGACTATTCAGTGAGATTTAGGTACAGAGGTTTAGCTTAGTAACACATTCCACCCTCAGATAGATGGCAAGTCTAACAGGATTATTCTTATCCTGGAGGACATGCTTCGTGGAGGACATGCTTCGGGCCTGTGTTCTTGACTTTGGACGTTCTTGGGATCAGTTTGTGCCTTTGTCCAAGTTTGCTTATAATAATAGCTTCCACTCGAGCATCGACATGGAACCTTCTGAGGCTTTGTATGGTAGGCATTGCAGATTGCTGGTTGGTTGGTTTGATGGTTTAGAGTCTAGGCCATAGAGTAGAATTTTTCTTTGAGAATTCTTAGATCAAGTCTGAGTGATCCAGGATAGACTTCGAGTAGCTCAGCTCAAGTAGAAGAGCTATGCTGATCATAGACTGCCTGCCTTAGAGTTTTGTATTGCCCATGAAGGGCGTGATGAGATTTGGTGCATGGGCCAAGCTTAGCCACAGGTACATTGGGTCATTTTAGATTCTCCAGAGGGTTGGTAGTGTTGCCTATTAATTAGCTTTGCCTCCGATGTTTTTAGCCATGCATCCTATATTGCATGTGTCAATTTTGAGATAGTATGTTCTAGATGAGTCTCATGTGCTGCGGTGGGATTCAGTATAGTTGGATGAGAGTTTGGCTTTTATTGAGGAGCCGATTGTTATTTTGTCCAAAGCTATCAGGAGGTTGAGATCTAGGGAGATTCTAGTTGTGAAAGTTCAGTGGAGGCATTATTCGGTCGAGGAGGATACCTGGGAGACCGAGAGTGAGTTGCGAGCTCAGTATCCGTAATTGTTCAAGCCTTCAGGTACTCCCTTCTTCCTGACTTTTTGGGGATGAATGTATTTTTAGTAATATATGTTGTGATGACCCTTCAGGTCATCTTCACGTTTACATATTCTTTGTACTATTAGAGCTTTCTTGTAGCTTTCCAAAGTCATTTATGGCATGCTGGGATTGGTGGTTTGGTTCCCTGGTCGCTTGTTTGGTTGTTATCCAATTTTAGATCTTAATCTTAGGATATCATTGACTTTGGTCAACTTTCTTGGTAAACATGTTCAAAATGGAATTCTGACAGTTTTGTTAACTCCGGAGCATGGATTTTGGTCTAGATGGACCCATGGTCGGGGTTCAGGAGCATTTGGTTTAGTTTTGCCTTGGTTTTTGTGTTTCTAGCCAAGTTTAACTTGAAAGTTTGACTTTGGTCATCATTCGGAGAAGACAAGCTCTGATGGAAATTCTTACAGCATTGTTAGCTTTGGAATGTCGAGTTTAGACTAGGGGGACCTTTGGTTCGAGTCCCGAGGCTTTCAGACTCGTTTTAGGCCTTGGTGTTCCATTTAGGAAAGATTGGCCTAAGTTAGTTCTTATGAGTGGGGTCCACTTTTTATTCTATCGACCTCCGTTGAAATTTTCATCGATTATGTTGAGTCCAGAATGCCATTTTTGGTCGAATAGCTCTGCTCGTTTGTGTTTGTGGGACCCCAGATGTGTTTTTGAGGGTCCATCGGAGAAAAACCTAGTTCTGACTTTGTTGTTGGCAGTTGTTGTTGTCATGGCAATAGCTTGGCCTTCTTCTACGCATGGCATGGCCGCCTACGCGTAGGGAAAAACTATGCTGACCCTCTGTTTGCCTTTGCCTATGCATGGGCCGGCCACCTACGCACAAGGCAAGCCAGCCGCCCATCGGTTGGCCATCGCCTATGCGGGGCATGGACGCCTACGCAAAGGTAATGTCATGCTACCCCTCTCTTTGTCCTTCGCCAAGGTGACTCCTAGGCTGTGTTCGCATAGGTCATGGCTAGTAGCTATATATTGCTTTGCAATTCATTTTTCCAGCTTTGTTTCCCATTTGTTCCCAACTCTAAACTTAAAATCATTTCTATCAAAGTTCTACATTCTGTTCCTAGCTTGAAAAATCCAATTATTTATCAGTAAATCTTTCTTCCTTGAAATTTGGTAAGTCCCCTCTCTTTCCCAAGTTATTTTCTCCATTGTTGCAAAAACCTCCATTATTGTTGATTCTTAAGACTTGCTTTTTCTTGAAGAATCTGTTCTCTTGGGATTGCATGCTTCATGGATAAGTTGATTCCATTTCCTTGACGTTTTCTCTTATTGTGGTAAGTAATTCTTTCTCAATTTCCAATTTTTCATTCTTAAAATTCCCTCATTAAACTCCTTCTTGAGCGGGCTGTTTTGTGCCTTTCCCTTGGCCAAATTTGCTCAATTTTGGAGCATGCCTTCTAAGTATTATTGAGGTCATCGTGCTTTATTCCATTTTTGATTTTGGGTTATGGACCCTGCGGTCCCACTTTTAACCCAGATTTTGACCCAAATTTTGACCCGACTATTATCATAGCGATATGGGTATCGTTAGACCCATTTTAATGTGTAGCTTGGGTTCCTAATAGTGTGGTTGCATTTCGGGACTTCTCGGAGCAGTTCGGGCTTTGACATTGTCATTCTAGTAGCTTGTCGTCAGATGATAGGTAGGTTGCGGCTTAACTCTCTTAGACTTTGCATATATATGCTATAAAGGTACTAATTACCATCCTTTGGTTGGGATTATTAGGTTCATACCCCAAACCTTATCCGTTCCTTTGTATCGTTATTATTTCACACTTTTTGTTGTGGAATTCATTATAGTTATTGATATCACCCTTGTGGTCCTGTGTGGCCTTGTATTGACTCTGGAACATAGATGGTTGGTTATTGGGAATGTCTATGAGTCCCGAACATTGTTATTATTTTTATAGAGCTGGCTATCTTTGCTATAGAATGATTGGAGCCTGTGCAGGGCCAATAGGTTGATTGTGTGCCATTGGGCTACTGATTGTGATTGAGCATGCCATTATCATGTATTTAGAGGGATTTCTACATAATTTTACTATGGTTTTGGCTTTGGGCCTACCTTATTTGGTTTTCTAAATCTTGCATGGCCTCGGGGAACCGTTTTCGATAAAACTGGTTATGGAATTGTTTGGTACTGTTTTAATGGATTTTCTTGGGGTTAGAAAAGTTAAAAGAGAAATTTATCATAGTTTTCCTACTTATACTACACCCAATTGAGCCACGGTGCTAGGCTTGCTTTGTTATTAATGAGAAATTATATTAGACTCGGTAAAGCCGAGCACCGGACTTGATTTACTATTGTTTTAGACCCGGATATGCCCGGGCACCCTTGAAGGGGGGTTTTAGATTCATTTGACATATATAGACCTAGATAGATTCCAGGCAATATTGCTAGGCATGCAATATCGAGAGTTGGTTACTAGTTTGGATCCGGTGACACTCCAGATTGTTATATCGAGGTTTGAGATTTAGTATGTGGTCTACGAGTAGACCTCTATGGACCCTGTCATTCCATACCAAGTGTTATGGGCTGAGGTTGACAGGAGGTTGGTGTACGGTGGAGTAGAGTTACTCAAGGGATTCCCTTACATGTATCCTGCCTCCATTGGACCTTTTGGGTACTAGAGGGGGTAACATTCGACACTATCATCACACTTAGTTCAGCATATCATATAATATCATTCGTTTTTGTGAGATTCCACCCTATTTTTTTGTTTGCTAAGTGTACGCTCAGGTAGTATGGGATGCCGGAGGGTTTGTCTTCACTTACTTGTGTTCCTCGGGTATATGGGCGCCTGTGGGACTGTAGGTAGACTTATTGATACTCTATCATGATATTGATTCCTATTATGGTTGCGTATGAGATTGGATATTGATAAAGTTGTTCTTGGGCTTCCGGTTGATAGTTTCTTGACTTGAGATTAATATGCTTAGTTTGGTTACTAAATCTTATTTTCGAGCATGACTACATTTATTCTTCTTCGTCCTTCTCTTTTCACTTAAGGTTACCGGTATACCGCCTATTTCTAAATCTCTCCTTATGTATTATCATTGTGAGGATCCCAGGTGCGTTACTTTCTTTTTTCACCTGTGTATGTGATGTATATATATCTAGTAGCTAGCCAAGCATGTTTTTTGTTTTTTGTATCCTTTTGTTCTAGCTTCCGTGTACCTACTCGTTGCTTCTGTGACTAATTGATTTACTTCTGCTGTATTACTGTCTTTATATCTTATATGTGCTCAGTTGCCCTATGATGCCTACTGGGTACTCGTTGCTTTGCAATTGGTGCTCATACTACACTTCTTTATCTTCTGGTGTAGATCCTAGTGTGGGCCATCGTCGTTAGCTCATGGAGACTTGTGTGAGGAGATTTGGGACCATCCCAGACTGAGGGTGAGCTCCTGACGATTGAAGCATATCTTTTGGTTTTTCTTTGTATTATGTACTCTCTCACTATTCGGAGACATATGTATGTATTGTTTTGGATCTTTTATACGTTGTTGATGTAGTTCCGGCTCTATACTATGATACCAAGTTTTGGGGTTTTGCTTAGCTTTCATTTATATTATATATATTCTTGTTGTCCATTTCCTTCACTTATTTCCCTTGCTTCCGCATTATTATACCGTTCTTTCCCTTACTTGGTACATAATAGCCCATTACTAACCATTCCAGGCTATGGGGATGTGTTTACCTACTGGGGGGTTGTAGGTTCCATCATGACCGAGAAATTAGGTCATGATAGTTGCCACCATAGGTTGTCGTTTGTGGCTTATGAAAGGATCCTTATGAAAATGGTTCTAACCTTAGCTGGTTAGGATAACCTTTTTCAGTATGGGTGCATGACACTGGACTCCATGTGGCTCAACATTGTTTAATGTCGGTTAAGAGAAACTTTCGTATGAATGTTTTCAAGCTACTAAGTTATATGATATTCTATTTTGAAGCTTGGCTTATTACTTTATGTCCTATGCTCAAATCGTGATATTTACTTATGATTCTTCCATTATGCATAAACTTAGTTTTAAACATGATTTTAGCACGTTTTACCATGTTATTGCATAAACTTGCATACTCTGTACATCCTATAGTACTGACGCATCCTTATTGTGTTGTATCCTATTATGATGCAGATTCAGGCTCTCTCTCTTAGGTCCGTGGCTAGAGGTCACGGGTTATCCAGTAACTGTTAGTGAGTCCTCATCTTTAGAGGACTAGTATGATTCCTAGCTAGTATACTCTTTTATGTCTGTACTTAGAGTTAGCTAGGGTCTTCTACCAACAACTCATTATGACAGTTTTAGAGACTTTTATGACATAACTAGATATCCGGTGTTTCATATTTTAGATTGTGCTATTCCTAAATCTTTATATTATGTTAATTTGTGTCCTTACCATCTAAGATATTCTTCTGATATTTTTTTGTATGCTTGTTTAATTCATGTTGATGCCAAGGGTTAACTTGGAATCACTTGTGGTCTCGGGTCCTGTGTTACGTCTAGGGGGTAGCATCGGGGAGTTACAAACTTGGTATCAGAGCATCAGGTTCAGGAGCCCTAGGGTGTATGAAAGCCGCATCAAGTAGAGTTTCTTTCATGGGTGTGAAGCGCGTCACACTTATGAGAGAGAGGCTACAAGGTATTTTATGAAAAACATCACTTCTTTTATGATAAATATCGTGCAATAGAGTTTAAATCTATTACCCCTTTATAATCCAATCTGTATGCATTTCAGATTATACCTCCCTGCTATGCTATGCCTCCTCACAAGGCTAATGCCTGAAATGCTAGTCCTCTAGTTTCAGACCATGAGGTCACTAATGCAAAGTTTAAGAAGGCCATTCAGATGTTAGGACATGCTATGGCCACTCAGGCCAATTAACAAGCACATGTTCTTGCTAACCCTCATGGTGTGGAAGTTATGTCCAGAGTTCGAGACTTCATTCATATGAATCCATAAAGGTTTTTGGGTTCTAAGGTTGGTGAGGACCCACAAAATTTCATGGATGAACTGAAAAAGATTTTATAGGTAATGCAGGTTGTCGGTGCTGATGGTGTTGAGCTAGCTTCCTACAAGCTCAAGGATGTGGCTCACATTTGGTATACTATGTGGAAGGATGCTAGGGGCAAAGATGTGGTCTCTATTACTTGGGAGTGCTTTGAGAGAGCATTTCTTGACCGTTTCTTCCCTAGGGAGTTGAGGGAGGTTAAGGCCGAAGAGTTTATGAATTTGAGGTAAGGATCTATGTCAGTTCAGAAGTATGGGTTGAAGTTCACTCAACTTTCTAGATATGCTTCTTCTATGGTGGCCGATCTGAGGGATCATATGAGCAGGTTCGTTTATGGTGTGTCAAACATGGTGAAAAAGGAGAGCAGGACCGCTATGCTATTAGGGGACATGGATATCTCTAGGCTTATGACTCATGCTCAGGAGATTGAGGGAGATAAGTTTAAAGAAATGGCAAGGGAGAACAAGAGGGTCAGAACAGAGAGTTCGGGTTTTAGTCATTAGAGATCTGGAGGCGGACACCATTCTTTATTTCAGAAGAGGCTACCAGGACTCATACCTTCATCAACTAGTGCTCCTACTCAGGCCCCCAGGCCTAGGCACGATCAGATAGGTAAAGGATCAGGTTTGCAGTCTCGGGAGAGTATTGCAAAAGGGGCTTCCTACCCTATTTGCAACAAATGTTGGAAGATTCACCTAGGAGAGTGCGTTTATGGCATGAGTGAGTGCTTTTGTTGTGGTCATATAGGTCATAGGATCATGGATTGTCCTTAAGCCAAGAAAGGGCAGGGAGGTGGCAGGACATAGTCTACTACACCAGATCCAGCAGGTCATCCGGTTCAGCAGGGTACCACTTCTGGTTTAGGTGGTGGTCAGCACCAAAACTGCCTCTATGTTATGTCATCTTGCCAGGAGATAGGGAGTTCCCCAAATGTAGTCACTTGTATGTTGCAAGTCTTTTTCTTTCGATGTTTATGCTTAGCTAGACCCTGGAGCTTCCTTATCTTTTGTGACCCCTTATGTTGCTTGCAAGTTTGAAGTCAGTCTGGAACTACTCTTAGAACGCTTCCATGTCTCCATTCTTGTTGGTGAGTCGGTCCTAGCAAAAAGAATTTACCGAAATTTCCCTCTCTCAGTCCTTCAAAGAGTCACCTCAGACGATCTAGTAGAGTTGAAGATGACTGATTTATATGTTATTCTTGGTATGGATTGGTTACATGCATATTATTCCTCGGTCAATTGTCAAACCCGAGTAGTCAACTTTAAGTTTCCAAATGAACCTATCTTAGAGAGGCAGGGTAGTCTTCCATCCTCAAAGGGTCATTTCATATTTTTTCTCAAGGCTAGGAAGATGAATTCGAAGGGTTATGTCTATCATATAGTTCACGTTATGGATTTAGAGTCTGAAACCCCATCTCTCCAGTCAGTTACTATTATAAATGAATTTCCCAAAGTGTTTCCCAAGGATCTGCCTAGAGTTTCTCCCAAGCGGGAGATTGACTTTGGGATAAACCTTCTCCCAGATGCATGCCTATATCTATTACTTCTTACATAATGGCTCCAGTGGAGCTTAGGGAATTGAAAGAACATTTGAAGGACCTTCATGATAAGGGTTTTATCAGGCTCAACATCTGTCCATGGGGCGCTACAGTTCTATTCGTGTGTAAGAAAGATGGTTCTCTCAGAAGGTGTATCGACTATGATAAATTCAACAAGGTCACAATAAAGAATAAGTATCCCATTCCTAGGATTGATGACTTGTTCAACCAGTTTCAAGGTGCTAGCTATTTCTCAAAAATCAACCTTAAATCCAGTTATTATCAACTCAGAGTTAAGGAGTGTGATTTTCCAAAGACAACCTTTAGAAATCGGTATAGTCATTATGAATTTGTGGTTATGTCTTTTGGACTAATGAATGATCCTACAACCTTTTTGAACTTGGTGAATCGGGTGTTTAAATAGTATTTGGATATGTTTGTGATTGTTTTCATTGATGACATTCTTATCTACTCTCGGAGTGAGAGATAGCATACAGAACATCTGAGAGTGGTGTTGCAAACTCTCAAGGATTGATAGTTATTTGCTAAGTTTAGTAAGTGTGAATTTTGGATGCAGTCTATTGCTTTCCAGGGTCATGTTGTGACTAGATATGGCATTCGAGTTGATTCGCAGAAGATTGAGGCAGTAAAGAACTGGCCTAGACCCATTTTCCCATCAGATATTAGGAGCTTTTTGGGTTTGGCCGGTTACAACAGGAGATTTGTGGATAGGTTTTCATCTGTAGCTTCCCCATTGACAAAATTGACTCAGAAGAAGGTTAAGTTTAAGTGGTCTGATGTGTGTGAGAAGAACTTTCAAGAATCAAAGACTAGGTTGACCACAACTCTAGTTTTGGCTCTACAAGAGGGCTTAGATGGCTTCTTCATGTATTTTGATGCGTCTAAAGTTGGTTTGGGTTGTGTTTTGATGCAGTGTGGATGGGTGATTGCTTATGATTCCAGACAGCTTAAGATTCATGAGAAGAACTACTAGATTCATGATCTTGAGTTAGCTGCAGTGGTCTTTGCTTTGATGATTTAAAGAAACTACTTGTATGGTGTCCACGCGGATGTGTTTAACGATCATAAGAGTCTTCAGTATGTGTTCACTTAGAAGGAATTAAATCTTTATCAAAGCAAATGGCTTGATCTTCTTAAGGATTATGTTATGAGTGTGTTTTACCATCCGGGTAAGGCCAATGTAGTGGCTGATGCACTTAGTAGGTTTTCTATGGGTAGTGTGTCAATGGTTGAGGATGAAAAGAAGGAGTTGGCCAAGGATGTTGATAGACTTACTCGATTGGGAGTTTGCATTACAGATTCAGTGGATGGTGGTGTTATTGTCCAGAATAGGACTGAATTATCCTTGGTAGTTGAGGTGAAGGAAAAGAAAGACAGTGATAATATTTTGCATCAGTTGAAGGGTGCAGTCCATCAGCAGAGGGTTGAGGTTTTCTCCCAAGAGGGAGATGGCATTCTTTGATATCACGGCCGATTGTGAGTTCCTAATATAGATGGGTTGAGACAGTGAATTTTGACAGAGGCTCATAGCTCCAGATATTCTATCCACCCATGCCACCAAAGTGTATCGTGACCTACGGGAAGTCTATTGGTTGAATTGAATGAAGAGGGACATAGCAGATTTTGTGGCTAAGTGAATCAACTATCAACAAGTGAAGGTAGAACATCAGTCAACTGGTGGTATGACTCAGGATATTGACCTTCCTACTTGGAAGTGGGAAGCTATTAGTATGGACTTCATTACAAGCTTACCTCCTACTCAAAGACATCATGATTCTATTTGGGTGATTGTCGAAAGGATGACTATGTCATCCCACTTCTTGGCTGTCAGGACTACTGATTCAGCAAAGGATTATGCCAGACTCTACAATCGTGAGATAGTTCGATTGCATGGGGTTCCTTCATCTATCATCTCAGATAGGGGTACTCAATTGACATCCCACTTTTGGAGATTGTTTCAGAAGGGTCTTGGTACTCAGGTTAGTCTTAGCACAACTTTTCACCCACAGACATATGGCCAGGCAGAGCGTACCATTCAGACTTTAGAGGATATGTTAAGAGCTTGTGTGATTGATTTCCAAGTTAATTGGGATGATCACTTACCTCTTATATAGTTTCCCTACAACAACAACTTTCATTCTAGCATTCAATGGCTCCCTATGAGGCACTTTATGGGCGGTGGTGTAGATATCTTATTTGTTGGTTTGAGGTAGGTGAAATAGCCTTGATTGGCCCAGATTCTGTTCATGTAACTATGGAGAAAGTTCATCTTATTAGGGAGATATTGAAAACTGCTCAAAGTCGACAGAAATCATATACGGATGTTAGGATAAGAGACTTGGAGTTTGAGGTGGATGATTTGGTATTTTTGAAAGTGTCACCCATGAAGGGTATGATGAGATTTTGTAAGAAGGGGAAGCTTAGTCCCTGATATGTGGGTCCCTACAGGATTCTGGGGATAGTTGGTTATGTTGCTGATGAGTTGGAGTTACTAGCCGATCTAGAAGTGGTTCATCCGGTTTTCCATGTTTCCTTGTTGAAGAAGTGTGTTGGCAATCTGACCTTGATTGTACCTTTAGAGGATGTGGTTGTGAAGGATAGCCTCACTTATGAATAATTTCTCGTTGAGATCCTTGATCTTCAGATTATGAGGTTGAGGAATAGTCGCTTCAGTGAAAGTCCTTTAGAGGAACCAGCCAGTTGAGAGAGCTACTTGGGAAGCAGAAGCAGCCATGAAGGCCAAATACCCTTATCTCTTTCATTCCGATCTAGTTCCATCTTGAGGTAATAGTTTCCTTCTTAGTATGTCCTTCCGGTTCTATTCCATCAGCCTTTCTCATGATCCTAACATGCATTCATGTTTTTCAAAGTTAGTTGAGTCATGTTTTAAGTTAATGATTCAGTATTCATGCCTACTCTTAAGTTTTCATGTTATATTGGTTGGTATTGCTGTTTTCTCTCAGATTTTACTTACTTAGTCTTAATTCGAGGAAGAATGATCCCAAGGGGGAGATATTATAACATCCCAGAATATGAACCAACTTTTGAACTTAGACTTTCAAAATTTTCTGTAATTTTTAGGAATCACGGGCCAAGTCCAGGAGACGTGGATAGAACCACGGGCCATGGAAAGACCTCGTGAAATCAAACCTGCAGAGTCTGTCCTCTGTTCTGAAACCACGACATGGATTCACAAACCATAGATCAAACCACGGTCTGTGGTTTCCTCTCATGGAATCAAAGCTGAGGGTCAATTTTTTCCTCTGCAACCACGAGAGGTTTCTACGGTCTGTGGAACTTTCCACGAGCCGTAGACCTCGTCCGTAAAACTCAGACTTGCAGCCTTACTTTTGGCTCAGGAACCATGACCCCAAATCACGAGCTGTGGGTCCATTTACGGTTGTAGAAGGGATCGGTGGAACTTGAAGTAGAGGTTCTTCAGTGAAATTTTCTATCTTTTACCCAGGGGTAATTTTGTAATTTTCCACCCTATTAACTCCTAGGTTAAGTCATTTTGGGAAATTCTAGAAGGGTTTTAACCCTAATTAGTCTAAGTCTTCTCCCAATCTCTCATTCAAGTTCAAAAAGTGGGAAAGAAACTCAAATCGCCCAAGCTCCAAGCTAGGATTCCATATTCAAGTCTCCATTCCCAAGCTTTAGGTTGAAGATTCTCCAAGTTAAGGTATATGGGTATTCAATAAGGGATTCCTTTCACCCTTATGCCCAAAACCCCAATCTTTTAAATTGATTTTTGAATTCTCAAATTAGGGTTCATACCCAATTCTCATCGGTTTCTATAAATTATTTTCTCATGATTCTTCTATGAAATTTTATTCTAAATTGCATAATTTTGCATGGGCTTTTACAAGTGATTTCCTATTTCATGATTGAAGGCTAACCCTAATCCAATTTTACATGCATGGTTTGATTAAAGCAAATTGGCATATTTTGATACCATGACCTCATGAATTTCATGTAATTGCATGCCTAGTTCCTATTTTTATGAAATTGTATAAGAAGTATGTAATTGAACTAGTGCCATGCAAGCTTTTAAGATATGATTCATTACGAAAGACAAAACATCCCGATGTGCCATCAATACTCATGAATTATTTCCTAAAAACAAGTTTTTTGAGTATTATGAAGATCTGGATTATAAACATAAATATGAACAAGATTTGATATCTAGATATGTCACATGTATGTGAGCTTTATGATATATTTTTGGGAGTAGTGTTTAGCACCAAGCGATGCGGGTTCTAGATAACCCAAGTCCAAAACTATGTTGCCACTGTAGGTTACCCTATGTGGGTTATGACAAGATCCTTATGAATATGGTTCTAAACTTGGTCAGTTAGGACAACCTTTTTTAGTGTGGATGCATGACATTGGACTCCACGTAGCTTAACATAGTTTAATATAGGTTAACAGAAACTCCCGTATGAATGTTTTCAAGCTACTAAAGTATATGATATTCTATTTTGAAGCTTGGCTTATTACTTTATGTCCTATGCTCAGATTGTCATATTTAGATATGATTTTTCCATTATGCATGAACTTAGTTTTAAGCATGATTTTAGCATGTTTTACCATGTTATTGCATAAACTCGCATACTCGGTACATCCTATAGTACCAATGCATACTTCTTGTGTTGCATCTTATTATGATGTAGATTCAATCTCTCACTCTCAAGTCCATGGCTAGAGGTTGTGGGTCATCCAGTCACTGTTGGTGAATCCTTATCTTTCGAGGACTAGTATAATTCCTAGCTAGTAGAATCCTTTTTTTCATTACTTAGAGTTAGCTAGGGTATTGTCCCAACAACTCATTAGGACAGCTTTAGAAGCTTTTCATTCATAGCTAGATATTGGGTGTTTCATGATTCAGATTGTGATATTTCTAGATCTTTATATTATGTTGAGTTGTGTGCTTATTGTCTAAGTTATGCCTCGGCTATTGTTATCTATACTTGTTTAAGTCATGCTAATACCAAGGGTTAACTTGGGACCACTTGTGGTATCGGGTCTCGTGTTATGTTTAGGGGGTTGGCTTGGGGCGTGACAAAGACACCATTTCAAAAATGCAATAGGACTATAAGAACAATCAAGTTACAACAACCAATCCTCAAGAATTGACTCAAAACCACTAGGTTACCAACATGCTCGTTTGACTCATTTTTTGAATCTATCAACATGACTAATTGTCTTAATTCACATGCCCTGACAAGAAGGAAAATCCTAAAAATGCTCTATTCACATGGATAACACAAGGGACAAATGCTCACTCACACTCACAAAGAATTTCAAGTACCAACAAGTGTTAAACCATAAGCTTGCCCTTATTTCATTCACCACTAACTCAAAAGCAATAGGTCGGAGATCTCAAAGGACTTTGCTAAGCTTGTAATGTAGGCTTGGGAAAGGGTAGATAAGCATTTTGGACTAAAGTGACTACATCCTCCTTGAACATTAACCACTTTTTCAATGAAAAAACCAAAGCCCTATTCCTTTCCATTTTCATGCAACACAAAGCACTATTTCACTCATTTTATTTGATTCCCCAAATTTTATCATTTTATTAACCTTCGAGGTTTTCTTTTCTTTTCTCCTTTTCTCTCATTTTTGCTTTTCTTTTCAACTTTTTCCGTTCATTGATAATTTCTTTTAATGCTCTCCACAAACCACCATAGATTGCTCATTTCCTCCAAGGTGTTTCTCAATCACCCCCAAACTTAGGCTATTGGCCTCAAATTCACATTTTTAGAGTTCAAGGAGGGAAGGTTCAAAAGAGGAATCCATTTTCAAAAAGGTTTAAGGCTTATAATAAGGTTGCAAAAGAAAATGTATTAAGCTCAAATGGGATCACTAGTGATACATTTAGTTCAATGGTAGGCTTTAAGGCTAAGTAGGCTTCCAAAATTGACAAAGAAGACCTAAGGTCATTTCCCCAAACAAATGCAATCAAGACTATCATTGAAAGACTAATCGGTCAAGTTCTACTTGACACAAGCAAGCATAAGAATTTATTCCAACAAATTCTCACCTCATATGGCATGCGAACTATTCAATATGGGTCAATTTCACTTCCTAAACAAGAATAAATAGAGCCTCATATTACATTTCCAATTATCACCACTAATGCGTAAGGAGTCACAAAAAGATTAAAGGAGTTGTCACTAATATCATTCTTTTCTATGAACTTTTCACGAAACAATTTGGAGGGGTATTCTCAATTCAACTCAATTCACATGCGAGACTAACTCCATTAGTACCAAAAAAGTCACAATTCCTCATTCTCTCAACAAATGATGATTTGCCCTTATGAAATACATCACCCTATCCATTATCTAGACAAATCATGTATCTGAATTGACATGGCTACTCAGACTTCACCAATACAGATAACCCCAGACAACAAAGCAATTTTGTGTTTGCACCTGTATTTGGACGGTGCTAGGCAGTATAGGTTTCTCTTCCGCCCAGCACGTGCGAGAGTATTTGCATTTTGCAACTCAACTCTTATGTTTCGCATATGCAAAGTAGTGCTACTAATCTTCAACAAGTTCAATTTTTAGACTAATGGGTACTCAAACTTCCCCTGTCTTAAAACACCCAATTTTTAGCCTAACAAATGCTCAGACTTCCCTTGGCTTAAAACACCAAGATATAAAAGATAAAGAGCTACAAATTAAAATATCAAAAGTAAACTAAAGAACTAAACCATCAAACTCATCCACAACTCAAAATATAGTAACTCTTGCCCGACAAGGGCATAAAATATCTGAACAAGCCTGACAAGGCATAAAATATCAAAACAAGCCCAACAAGGGTGCACCAATATCCATACATCAAAATATAGAGCCTGACAAGGGCACAAGTCAAATATAAGATAAAATTAAGCCCTAAAAAGAGGGAAAATATAACTAAAACACCCCCAGAAGCCACCCCCAAGTAAATAACATGACAGTGCCCTCACTACCTAAGAATAAAAACAAAATATGAGTTTGAGGAGGCTCCTTGAAATGCATCAATCTGAAATAGAGGTAGAGGGAAACTGGAGCTTCTCCTTATCATCATCCGATCTACTCAATCAACAGAAAGATTTTAATCTATCCATTATTTTGTTCAAGAACTTGCTCTTTCTCTTCTCGTTCTCTCTGAATTTTGTCTGTCATTTTTCAACCTTTCCTTATTTGCAACTCATGTGCTCCAGTCAATTATTCATAGCATCTAGTCTCCCAGAGATCAACTTCTGGTCATCGACCACTTTAGCAAGGGATGAGGGAGACTTAGTTCCTGCAGGTGTATCATCCCCAGGTGGGCCAGTAGGAAGTCCAATTAGCACCTGCTGAACATGGAACTCACTCCATGAATCTGGCTGGAGATATAGTGCATAATGTAAGGCCAAGAATTTAGTGGTCCCGTAGGATGAGATGACCCAGATGCAGCAGTGGAAGGACCAACAGGATCGGTGGAGGACTCTAGGAAATGCCCGAATGATGGATCTGCTACATCAATTTTCCTCTTCATAAGCTTGGCATCTGGTACTCTTTTCAGCAATGGATAGATTAAGGCTACTGGATTATTCTCAATATTAGTTGGGAGCTTCAAAACCCCAGCATCATAGCATAACTGGGTAATCAATGATGGGAAAAAGAGACTCTTTGACCTCCCCATAGCTACCTAATCTCTAGTCCATGATATGTTACCCGATATTCACTTCCAAGCCATCTAGTATTGATGCGATGATCAATGCATGTTCATGGGTCACATTAGTATCATGACTAGAAGGTTTGATCATCGCACAGATAATCAAAAGCCATGACTTGGCTTCAGTTGTGAAATCATATGAATCAACCCATTTATGCAATGTCAACCATGTTTGGGTCACTCTATCGTGCAATTCTCAATCGACCATTGATGCGCGCCTTATTTAGCTGTATCTTTAGAAAACATATTGTCTGCATCGAGGAGAACATAGAGTGCATTGATAATCTCAGAGTTGAAACTAACTTGGACACCTCGCACTGTGGTAACTATTGCTTCTTTGAAGTTAGTGATCAAAGAATAGGCATAGAATTTTGTGACCACTGTATGATTAACCTTGATAGGTTAAGGAGAAAAATAGATCTATCTACTCTCGACCAATCTGTTGTAGAAACCCGACATCCTACTTTTGACCTTGTCTATATTTATGCATCTTTCCTTGACAACAGTTTTGGACAAGAGCTCATCATATCTACACTCACAAGATGTTGACAAGAACCTATCATGATCACATTTTTCTTCCATTTCCACCTATGGAATATTTTCATGTTCAATGTCAATGTTGTTGGAGGCCATTTTAAGCTCAAAACACCTACCAAACAAACCAACATGTTAAAAGCTCTTGTGGACACTTGAAACAATGTATTGGGAAGTATTTAAGCCAAACAAATGGTTGAAAAGGACTCTAAGGCAGACTATGTGAAGCTACTATTTTTAGCACTGCCAGTAGTTGGTCTTTGCATATGCAGCCAGTGGACCACGTTCGCGAAAGTCAAAAAAAAAATTCAGAAAATTTCTTCTTCGCGTGGGTGGCTAGGCGACCGTGTACGTGAAAGTCATCTCCTTCGCCCAGTTCAGATCCCTTTAAGGCATTTTAACAAACACATGGAATGCATCATTTTTCTTTCTCTATTTCACAGTTCATTTGACCCTTTTATGCACAAGATTTTTGTCACACAAGTAAGAACACACTCTCACCCAACCTTATCCAAAAAATAATCAATAAATCATACACAAGAATCGATCTAAAGCACTTAAATTTTTAGCCAAAGCCACGCAATAGCAGTTGATTCTAGCAGAAAGAGAAGAACAACTCCAAGAATAAGAGGGCACGGGTGTATATACCTGCGAAGTTGCAATTGACAAAGCTATGAATTGACAAATTTGATGAAATTATTTGATGTGCTTAAGCAAGAGGGACAGTTGCTTTATTTGCTAAAATGTTGATCCCTTTCTGTTTTTGAATGATTTAATACATGGAACCCATTGAGTTGCTTGCATATGCAGCCGGTCCGCTTCCTACGTAAAGGCTTGTTAATTATTTGACCATCGTTTACATGGCCAGTCCACCACATACGCGCAAGAGGCATGCTGGACCAGAATTTTTATTTTTCACCGAGTTCACTAGTTTGCACATGCAAATGCACCTATGAGTAGCAAGTCCCTATGTGCAAAACGCAGGTGCTCCGCATGTCTTCTCATTAGCCTCCAAAGGTCTGATTCATCTCTCTTCCTTTTGCACACCTAAAAACACATGAAAAAGCACCAAAAAGTTAAGTAAAGCGTAAAGAAAAATTGTTTAAATGATGGGTTTCCTCCCATCAAGATCTCAATTTAACATCACAACACGATGCAAGTAGCTTTATTTGTCCCTCCACTTGGAGAATTTGAACCTTCGCCTGATATTTGAATTAATAACTCAGCGATACTAATTGCGTGAAGGCAAAAACACAATAAGGTCATTTCCTCAGTGTCGCATTTGGCACTTTTTTGCCTTCAAATGAGGAATGTTATTTTGTCTTCTATAAACAACAAATTTCAAAATGAATACAAGTTGATCCTTCTCCCTTCTAAAGTTCTTCATAAGACTGATTCGTTCGACTTGCATCCACTCAACCAAACTCAATGTTGAAAAATGGTTGGAGCGGGATTTGAGTGTCTCCACTCTCAAATTTGCTTTAAATATGACTTCTCTCACTTTCGAATGAACTAGAGTCTTTCAAAATAAAACGTTGAACTTTGATTTGCAACTCTAGTATCATTCTTTTGATCTTGGCATCTTTATTTATGTGTGGGGTGCTTGGTTTCCACAACACCTTTAATTTATGAGAATCCAATGTGTCCTCTTCATCAATGGGAAACAACTCCAAACTACTATTCACAGCCATGCATGTTTCAATATGAGTATTCAATTCGGTATTCAAATTCTAGATAGCAATTTTAATTACCTCCTTTTTGACATCTTTTATCATGCCTTGTCAGAAATTTCTCCAACATTCAAAGAATTTTTTCTTGTTGTTCCCCATAGGCTTCAATTTGGTGGACTTGATTCAACAACAATTCTTGGCTCATGATTTCATCTAGGTGAAGTTTTTTCTCTTGTTGGGACTCAAGCACAATCGGCTCAGACTCACTCACGGAAATTTCCATATTTTGAAAATATTCATCATCCCTGTGTGGAATTTGATCTACCCAAATGTTCTAGACATGTTCATATCTTTTCTTTCTCCCCATGTTATCTCTCTGCAACTTCCTGGCTTCTTCACATGGAGGACTAGAGACTTCTGCTTCAACTTTTTGCTTCTCTACCTCAAGGTGAGTCACCTCTTCAACTCCATACCTTTCATTTTGGTTAACAAGCATTTGTGGATCATTTATTAGTCTTGGAGGCTCTCCTTCACAAACTTAATCTAAAGGAGTAGACAAATCTGCCATGGATTGTTTAGCATGATTTTACTCATATTCCTTCTTAGCTTGTATATCAAAGAAGTCTTGGAACATTGCTTCCATTATTTCCATCTGGGCTTTTCATTCTTTCCTGTAGAGAAATCTTGGAGCATTGCTTCCATTCTCTTGAACTAGGCACTTCGTTCATCACATGCCAAGTCATGACTTCTATCAAGATCACAAGCACCACTAGCACCATTTTTAGTATAAAAGGGGGAGGGGGCATGTTGATTAGGACAATCACTCTAATGTCCACCTTGACCAACACATAAATAGCAATCATATCCATTATAGGGTTTAGAAGGTGAATACCTCCCTTTCCTAGGGTCGATTCTACAATCTCCCCAAAAGTGGGGTCCTTCCCAATATGAACATGGGTTATTAAAACAAGGGTTGTGACTACCAAACCCATGATCCTTTTAAATGTACTGAGATGCCATAGAATTACCAAAAACAAAAATAAAGGTTAACTAAACAAAAACAACTATTCATAAATTTGAACTAAAGCAGTAAACTCAAATTCTAAACTAACTCAATACGCCAAATTATTTTCCGGCAACAGTGCTATTTTTGTAACGCTCAAAAGAACTCTCCCGAAGAAAGTGGTAGCAATCATCAAGAAAAATAATAAATAACTCAATGGATGTCGGGTAGAATACACGGAGAACAATGTAATGGAATTTGACAAAAATAAGAAATTAAAGTAGCTTATTAAAGTTCAAAGACCAACAAGAATTAAAATGATTGAGAGTTTGGTTTAAAATTGAGAATTGCAATATAAAGGATCAGTTGACCATACCAATGACCTTCTCGATACAAGGATAGCAAGGGAGACTCATGAATGGGAAGTAATTCAGATCCATATGATCCATTACAAATTAATTAACTACAACAACAACAACAACATACCCAGTGTATTCCCACAGTGTGGGGTCTGGGGAGGGTAGAGTGTACGCAGTCCATACCACTACCTCAGAGGTGAGGTAGAGAGGCTGTTTCTGATAGACCCCTGGCTCAAGACAAAACAGTCTAAAAATAGGCTAAAAAGGACGTAACAATGATACAGGGTAAAAATACAAGATAAAACTACAAGAGGCGATAGGAAGTAATATGTAGTAACAAACAATAGACAGAAACAGAGCACTGCCACAAAATACTACCACGAGAAATCCAAGAACAAGAAACTATAAGCGTAGCACTACGATTACTAGTCGGGACAATAAGGAAAAACACTCCTACCTACTAGCCTACACACACTTCTACCTACTACTCTTCTACCCTAATCCGCGTCCTCCACACCTTCCTATCTAGGGTCATGTACTCGGTAAGCTGCAACTGCGCCATGTCCTGTCGAATCACCTCTCCCCAATACTTTTTCGGTCTACCTCGTCCTCTCCTGTAACCATCCATAGCTAACCTCTCACACCTCCGCAATGGAGCATCCGTGCCTCTCCTCCTCACATGTCCGAACCATCTCAACCTCGCTTCCCGCATCTTATCTTCCATCGATGCCACACCCACCTTATCTCGGATATCCTCATTCCTAATCCTATCTCTCCTAGTAAACCCGCACATCCATCGCAACATCCTCATCTCCGCCACCTTCATCTTTTGAATATGGGAGTTCTTTACTGGCCAACACTCTACTCCATACAACAGAGCTGGTCGGACCACCACTCTGTAGAATTTGCCTTTAAGTTTAGTAGGCACCTTCTTATCACACAAGACTCCAGATGCAAGCCTCCATTTAATCCACCCAACACCAATACGATGAGTGACATCCTCATCAATCTCTCCATTTTTCTGGATAATAGACCCAAGATACTTGAAACTCCCTTTCTTTTGGATGACCTGTGTACCCAGCTTCACTTCTACATCATCATCCTGAGTTGCGTCACTGAACTTGCACTCCATATATTCAGTCTTGGTCCTGCTCAACCTAAACCCCTTAGACTCGAGGGTCTGTCTCCAAACCTCCAACTTAGCATTAACTCCTCCGCGAGTCTCGTCCACCAAAACTACATCATCTGCAAATAACATACACCATGGCACCTCACCTTGTATTTGCCGCGTCAATACATCCATTACCAAGGCAAATAGAAATGGGCTAAGGGTCGATCCTTGGTGCAACCCCATTAACACGGGAAAGTGCTCTGAATCTCCTCCCACAGTTCTAACGCGAGTCTTGGCCCCCTCATACATGTCCTTAATTGATTTGGTGTACGCCACGGGTACACCTTGAGCCTCCAAGCACCTCCAAAGGACCTCCCTAGGGACTTTATCATACGCCTTTTCTAGATCGATGAACACCATGTTCAAGTCCTTCTTCCTTTCCCTGTACTGCTCCACCAGTCTTCTAAGGAGATGAATAGCTTCTGTAGTCAAGCGTCCTGGCATAAAGCCGAACTGGTTCTCTGAAATAGGCACGATCTGTCTCAACCTCAACTCCACCACCCTCTCCCAGACCTTCATAGTGTGGCTTAGCAATTTGATACCCCTATAGTTGTTGCAACTCTGAATATCGCCCTTGTTCTTGTACAAAGGAATCATCGTGCTCCATCTCCAAGCTTCAGGCATCTTTACCGTTCTGAAAATACCATCAAACAACTCGGTTAGCCACTTCAGACCTGTCTCACCCGAGCTCTTCCAAAAATCAACGGGAATCTCATCTGGCCCCGTCGCCCTACCCCTTCGCATCTTACGAATCGTAACCTTAACCTCTTCAACCTTTATACGGCTACAATAATCATAGTCACGACACCTCTCTGAGTGTGCCAAATCTCCCAGCACAAAGCTTTTGTCCCCCTCTTCATTCAAGAGTCCATGGAAGTAAGACTGTCATCTCCTCCTAATGAGTACCTCATCTACTAGTATTTTGCCATCTTCGTCCTTGATGCACTTCAGTCGGTCAAGGTCCTGAGTCCTCCTCTCTCTAGCCTTTGCTAACCTGTATAACTTTTTATCCCCACCTTTATCCTCTAAAGTCGCGTATAAGCTTTCAAAGGCTGCCGTTTTAGCTGTCGTTACTGCTAACTTGGCCTCCTTCCTAGCTATCTTATACGCCTCCCTATTCCTTCGCTTCTCCTACTCATCCTTACTATCTACCAACTTCGCATATGACCCCTTTTTTGCCTCCACCTTTCCTTTTACTTCTCCATTCCACCACCAGTCCCCTCGATGCTTGCCAGAACGACCTCTCGAGATGCCCAACACCTCTCTAGCCATCTCTCTTATGCAGCTAGCAGTTGTATCCCATATATTATCTAATTCCCCACTACTCCCCCAAGCCCCCCTAGTCATCAACTTCTCCCCTATTTCCAGTGCACTGGCCATAGTCAGGCTACCCCATTTAATCCTAGGCCGGTCATCCACAATCCGCTTCTTTTTCTCCTTCTTGATCTCTAAATCCATCACTAAGAGTCTATGTTGGGTTGAAAGATTCTCACTTGGGATAACCTTACAGTCTTTGCAAAGACCTTTATCACCTGTCCTAAGGAGCAAAAAATCTATCTGAGTCTTGGCCACCGAACTACGAAAGGTAACCAAGTGCTCCTCCTTCTTCGGGAAGCTAGAGTTAGCTACTCTCAACCCAAAGGCTCTAGCGAAATCCAAGAGTGCGGTACCCCCTTCATTCCTATCCCCGAAACCAAAGCCTCCATGCACATCGTCATAACCCCTCGAAGATGCCCCGATGTGCCCATTGAAATCTCCTCCAATGAAAAGCTTCTCAGTATCAGGCAAACCTCCCACTACCTCATCCAAAACCTCCCAAAAGTGTTTTTTCTCCTCCTCATCCAAGCCCGCTTGTGGTGCGTATGCACTAATAATGTTAAACGTAGACCCTCCAAGGACTAACATAATTGTCATCAACCTATCGTTGACCCTCCTAACCTCCACCACTTGCTCTCTCAACTCCTCATCCACTAGGATACCTACCCCATTCCTATTCCTCACACCTCCTGAGTACCACAACTTATACCCGTCTACCTCTCGCGCCTTAGTGCCCACCCATTTAGTCTCCTGGACACATGCTATGCTAATCCTCCTCTTCCTTAGAACCTTCACTAGCTCTATGGACTTTCCGGATAACATCCCTATGTTCCAAGACCCTATTCTCAACCTAGATGCTCCCTTAACCCCCTTACCTCTCCTTCCCCTCGCCCCCGCCCCCGGCCCCACCCCCGACCCTGCCCCCAAACTCGAGTGCGACCGATGACATGACCCTACTCGACCATCATTCACCAAAGCCACTAAAATGTGCGCTATAATCAAGGATAAACCAACTCCACCAACTACTCTATACTAAACAACTATATCACAAGAAAAGCAAAATAAGGTACAAGAGATAGGAACTACACTGCCAAACCCGATATAGAGCCAATAATTTGCTTCCCGAATACACTACACGTCAAAATCAATATAAAATGTAAAATGTAAAAAATGTAAAAAAATGTAAAAAAACTAGACAGCGAGTGTTAAAGCAATGGCAGAAATGTCAACCTAAATAGGCTATCAAGAATGCGATAAAAAATAAAAAAATCCAAGCAAATGTCAACTAATGGGGACGAAAATAAAGCCTAGGGATAGAAGTCACCGGGGTCAAGCTGTGAGGAGAGAAGGATGGTCTGCTTGCTAAAGTGGTTGGATTCTGGCAAGATGAGGTGTCAAAATTGGTTGCCGGAATCTTGTTGTTCACTGGAATCTGGTTGGTCGCCGGAATTTATGCTAGATCTGACTCAGGAAAGGAACCTGCAAGAAGAAGAAATCGAGAAAAAAGAAAAAGAAAGGAAACAAAACCGAAGGATAACGTTCTCGCCGGATTAATGACGTTGGATGAGGTGAGGTTGTAGTGTTGTTCGTATCTCTCAATAGCCAAGGATCAATAATCCTTTCCTAAAATAGCTGGGAGTTCTTTTATGTGGATTAGGGTTACTAAAAATTTGAATTTCCAACACTGCCCAGCTGCTGCCACTTCCTTCTTTGACTACGCGGGTAGTCCACTTCGTCAGTGAAGGGATACTATCTGGTTAGCCTTCACTTACATGATCGGTCCACCGCATATGTGTTGCTTGACTGAGTGTCTAGCCTTTACGTACACAGCTGGCCCACCGCGTTGGCGAAGGCCAATTGTGCCGCCAATTCTTGACTTCTCAAAATAGCTTTATTTTGACTTCTTTTCCCTTGATTCCTTTTATGATCACCTATAAATCACATAAACCTGTAAAATAGAAGTAAATCATGTCAAATGCACTATTTTTCTCAATTATTCTAGTAAAAGTGTAAGATTAAGAGCTAAATAAGTAGGTAGAATACCAACTTATCAGTGGCCTATGCCAAAACCACCCCTATGCTATGTCATCTCACTAGGATCAGGAAAATTCCCCTGACATAGTGACCATTATGATACATTTCTTCTCTTTTGATGTTTATGCATTACTAGATATTGGGGCTTCATTGTCATTTGTGACCCCTTATGTTGCATGTAAGTTTGGAGTCAGTCCTGAATAACTCCTAGAACCTTTTCATTTCTCCACTCCAGTCGATGAGTCATTCTTAGCCAAAAGAGTATATAGGAACTGCCTAGTCATAGTCCTCGTTAGAGTCACCTCAGCTGATCTAGTAGAGTTAGAGATGACCGATTATGATATTAATCTTTGTATACACTGGTTACATGGCTATTATGCTTCAATCAACTGAAGAACTAGAGTTGTCAATTTTCAGTTTCCCAATTAGCCTGTATTAGAATGGCATTGTAGCCCTTATATGTCACAAGGTCATTTCATATCTTACCTCAAGGCTAGAAGGATGATCTCGAAAGTGTATGTATACCATATGGTTTGGTTCAAGGATTTCGAGTCCAAAACCCTATCTCTCCCGCCAGTTCCAATAGTTAGCGAGTTCCCCAAAGTGTTTCTTGAAGATCTGCCTGGAGTTCCTCCTAAGAGGAAGATTGACTTTGGGATAGACCTCCTTCCAAATACACTAGCCATATCTATTCCTCCTTACAGAATGGCTCCACTTGAGCTTAAAGAATTAAAGGATCAGTTGAAAGACCTCTTAGATAAAGGTCTCATCAGACCCAACATCTCTTCATGGGGTGATCTAGTCCTCTTCATGCATAAGAATGACGCCTCCTCTAAAATGTGCATCAAATACCATTAGTTGAACAAGGTCACAATCAAGAATAGGTATCCAATCCCTAGGATTGATAACTTGTTCAACCAGCTTTAGGATGCCAATTACTTTTCCAAGATAGACCTCAGATCTAGTTATCATCAACTCAGAGTCAGAGAATGTGACATTTTGAAGACAACCTTCACAACTCGATATGATCACTATGAATTTGTGGTTATGTCTTTTAGAATTACGAATGCTCCTGTATGTTTTATGGACTTGATGAACAGGGTATTCAAATAGTATTTGGATACATTTGTCATTGTTTTCATAGATGACATCATTGTTTATTCCCGGAGAGAGGAGAAGCATGCAAACCATTTGAGGGTTATGTTGAAAACTCTTAAGGATCGGCAATTGTTTTCTAAGTTTAGTAAGTGTGAGTTTTGGTTGCAGTCATTTGATTTTCTGGGTCATGTAGTATCTAAGGAGGGTATTCAAGTAGATTCACAGAAGATAGAGGTAGTAAAAACCTGGACTTGACCCATTTCTTTCACTGATATTAGGAGATTTTTAGGTTTTACTGGGTACTATAGGACATTTGTTGATGGGTTCTCATTCATAGTTTCCCTATTGAACAGGTTGACTAAGAAAATGATTAAGTTCCAGTGGTTCGATGAGTGTGAAAAGAACTTTCAAGAATTGAAAACTAGGTTGACCACAACCCCAGTTTTGACTCTACTAGAGGGTTCAGATGGTTTTGTTGTGTATTGTAATGCATCTAGAGTAGGCCTTTGTTGCGGTTTAATGCATCATGGTAAGGTCATTGCCTATGCCTCCAGATAGCTTATGGTTCATGAGAAGAACTACCCAACTCATAATCTTGAGCTTGCAGCGGTCGTTTTTGCCTTAATGATTTGGAGACACTACTTGTATGATATCAATGTTGATATGTATACCAACCATAAGAGCCTCGAGTATGTGTTCACTCAAAAGGAGTTAAATATTCATCAGAGAAGGTGGCTTGAGCTTCTTCAGGATTATGCTGATTCTGATCAACACGGGTAGAACAGATCTCAACACTGGTAAGAACTCTGCTAGGATCTGACAAATCAAGCCTAACCAAACAGTTAGCCAAGGATTGGATGTCCAAGGCTAACGACCACTCCAAAACTAAAAGAGATGTCAAGCTGCCCAGACTCACTGCCTTCCTTCTCAAGTCATCCGCTACCACGTTTGCCTTGCTTGGATGGTATAGAATGGTGAAGTCATAGTCCTTCAGTAACTCAATCCATCTTCGATGCCTAGAGTTCATCTCTCGCTAACTCATGATGTACTGAAGACTATAGTGGTACGTGAAAATCTCATAGTAAACTCCATATAGATAGTGCCTCCAAATCTTGAGCACGAAGACTACCGCTACCAACTCCAAGTCTGAGTAGGATACTTGCTCTACCATCCATGTAAGGCCAATGTAGTGGCTGACGTGCTTAGAAGATTTTCTATGGGTAGTGTGTCACAGTTGAGTAAGAAAGAAAGGAATTGGGTAAGGATGTTCATAGGATTACTCATTTAGGGGTTCGCCTTATAGTTTCAGCGGATGGTGGTGTTATAGTTCAAAACGGGTAAAAAGTTTCCTTGGTAGTTGAGGTGAAGGAGAAACAAGACAGTGATTTTATCTTGATCAGCTGAAGGGTGCAGTCCATTAGCAGAGAGTAGAAGTTTTTTTCCCAAGGGGGAGATAGTTTGCTTCGATATCAGGGTTTGTTATGTCTTCCAAATGTAGATGAGTTGAAGCAGCGGATTTTGACAGAGACTCACAGCTCTAGATATTCTATTCCTCCCAATGTCACTAAGATATACCATGACCTATGGGAAGTCAATGGGTGGAATGGCATGAAGAGGGACATCGTAGATTTTATGGCCAAGTGTCCAAATTGACAGTAAAGATAGAATATCAGAGACTGGGAGGTATAACTCTGTATATTGACATTCCTACTTGGAAGTGGGAAATGATCAATATGGACTTCATTATGGTTTTACTGCATACTCGCCTACATCATGTTTCTATTTGGGTGGTAGTGGACAGGATGACCAAGTCAGCCCACTTTTTGCCTGTCAAGACTACCGATTCAGCAGAGGACTATGCCAGGCTCTACATTTGTGTGCTAGTAAGTTTATATGGGGTCCTCTTGTCTATCATCTTAAATAGGGGCACTCAGTATTCATCTCAATTCTAGAAGTCTTTTCATAAAGGTCTTGGTACTCAGGTGAATCTTAGCACAAGATTTCACCTGCAACTAGCATTGGGAAAAGGTCTGATATCCACAGATGGGTTCCACGGACCATGGAGTAGTCCACAGACTGTGGACTCAAACCGTGGAAAACAGAACTGCAGTCTAACATTTTTCCTCAGTTCCACAACCCTAGACCAAGAGTCGCGATCCCATCCATGGGTTGTGGTTTGGGTGTACGGGTCCCCAACTCTAGAAAATTTTAGTAGTCTTTAATTTCATCCTCCAAGGTAATTTTGTATTTTCCCATTAATTTAAATCCTAAGCTAAGTCATTTTAGGCCTAATTAGAGGGGCTTTATTCACACTTAGTCAAATTTCCCCTCATTTTTATGATCAAAACTCAGAAAGAAAGAAAAGAACTCTTCTCTCAAGTTTCAAGACCTAAGGCTTCTTCTGCAAAGCTTCAAACTTTGATTTTTTTTTATGATTCTTCAACTACCAGGTATAAGGGTATTCAGTAAGGGTTTAGTTTGCCCTTATACCCAAAACCTCAGTCTCTATTTTGAATTCTATGGCTTTAATAAAACTAGGGTTCACACCCTGCTATGTATATTTTTACAAGATTTTAGTCCTTATGAATTCGATATGATTTATATACTATTTTAGAAGATTTATATAATAGTTTCAATGATGTGATGACCCTTCTGGTCATTTACACATTTTCGCCTTTCTTGTACCATAAGAGCTTACTTGTAGCGGCCCAAGTCATTTATGGCTTGTCGGGACCGGTAGTTCGGTGCCCGGGCCATTTGTTTGGTCTTTATGGCCGTTCCCCATTTTAGAGCTTCAACTTTGGAAATTGTTGACTTCTGACAATATTCTTGGTAATATCAAAGAATTAAACCAAGGTTCTAGGTCAAAGGAATCCCTTACTCGAAAGTTCGAGTTAAAGAAATGCCTCGTGTAACACCTCGCCCATTTGGAAGGTTTAAAGTAACTCATGCCTTTGGGGTAAGACTAATAGTGTATAATATACTAAGAAGGATGTGTTATGAGGTATTATAATCGCAAAATGGTCGTATGATAAGTTTTTAAGTCAAGCAAGTTGCGAAACAAAAGTCGGAAAAAGTTATGGTAAATTCCTTTAAGGAATTCTCTTCAAACTTGGGTTAAATGTCTTGGGGTGTTTCTCCCTATCTAAAAAGAGTTAGTGGGCCCCTAATATACCAAATCAAAGGTATACGAGTATAGTTTCCAACTCACTAAACCATTCATCCATACGACTTTAGAATAGAGAGATATTCACATTTTTGTAAGACTGCGCAAGCAGACACGTCAAGGTGGCGCCCACATCCTAAGTCGGTTTGCCTTTATAAATCAGCTTCTCCTTCGTTTTAAACCCATAAAAACAGACCAAAACCATAGAAAATCAGATATAAACCTTAGAAATAATCCAAGGACCTTGATCCTTTCAATTCGGAAGTTTAACGGAAGTTGCTCTACGTCGCGAGCTCATCGTCGTGGTATAGTTTTTGCTCCGTTTGTTGCTACTGCAAGGAGGAAGTTCATGGAACTGATATTTTTATGGTATTATCATTTGGTTATCGGAAGGTAAGGGTTATAAATCCTCGACTCATTGTTAATTTGATCTTTAGAATCAATTCCGAGGAGAACTTATTGTTATCGGCATGTTTGTCGTGTTTTCTTGCCGTATATTGTTAAAGGTCGTGGTGGGCCCTTATAACAGAATTTTTAGCTTGGTATTTCAAATCTTTTTGTCGAGGTAACCTTCCTCCTATGACCCTCCTTCGTTATTATATGTTCTAGTATTGTTTGATGGATTTCTGAGCCACAAAGTGGTATTTTGGATCTGTGGCTCTGGGCAGCCCCTTTGTCATATTAAATTGGGTTGTTATTGTTTTATGTTAATGGTGTTAAGGTGTTGGAGGTACTAGGAATTGGTGTGATTCTTATTGGAGTCACGTACGATAGTTATTGGATTGAATGACATGGAGTACGCCTTTAAATAGTGCCTCGGGAGCTCGTCGCTCCTTTGAGATGTGAGTTGAATATTGTTGTTGGATTTAGCTGCCATTTCTTATTGTTATTGGCCTCATTTTATGCTTTGTAGTTGGCTGGTCTCGAGTGTGACATTAACACCTTATCAAATGGCTATGGCTCGTTCTTGCAGCCTCGTCGATTCTAGCAATTGTTCCATTACCTTGGTTGGTCAGGCTTCATAGAGACGCCTTTAGGACTTCAGTTGAAAGTGTTTTTGTGCTTCAGAGCTTCCCGGAGTAGTTTGAGCCTGGACGACGTCGTTCCCGCAGCTAGTCATTGGATTACATGTAGGTTATGGCTTTCCTACCTAGACTCTACGTATATAGGCTATAACTGCATTAATTAACATCCTTGGGTGGGTTATTATAGGTTGGTACCCCAGACCTTGTCCATGTTGTTCGTCCGTTATTTCATGTGTTGTTTGTAGTATTTGCGTAGTATTGTATATTACCCTTGTGGTCCTGTGTGGCCTTGTATTGACTTTGAAACATAGATGGTGGGTTATTGGCGAATATCTGCAAGTCCTGAACATAGATATTATCCTTTTAGGCTGGTTATGTCTGCTGAGTAGCTGTTGGGCCTGTACAGGGCTGATAGAAGTTGTTGTGAGCCATTTGGCTACTTTTATATTTGTGTGCGAGCATATCATCCATGAAAAAGGTTTTTCCCTGCATGTTTTACTACAGTTTTGGCTGCGAGGCACTACCGACAGTTTTCCTAAATTTGCATAGCCCTGGGGGGCCTATTTTTGGTACTGCTGATGATCAAAAAGGGGATTTTTGGATGTTTTCGCACTGATTTTATTACTGGTATTAGTATCTGCGGGGCAGAGCACCAGACTTGATTTTATTACTGATACTAGTCTTTGCGGGGCAGAGCACCAGACCTTATTTTATTACTGATTCTAGTCTCTTTGGGGCAGAGCACCAGACTTGATTTTATTACTGATACTAGTCTCTGCGGGGCGGAGCACTAGACTTGATTTAATATAATTTTAGACCCGATTATGCCCGGTCACCCTTGGAGGGGTTTATGAGGCCTTTTCTACTACTTTAGTCCTTGACAGGGTCTGGGCATGCATATTCGAGACTGGGTCTCTATCTTGATCCCGGACTTGCTTCCGGATGATATGTCTTGATACTGAGTTTTAGTATGGGGTCGAGAACCTCCATGGACCTTGCCACTCTAGGCCTAGGGCTTCGAGTTACATTCGTTGGAGGGAGGGGTATACGGTGGAGTAGAGGTATACTGGCTGAAACCTTTCATGTAACCTGCCTGCTGGGCCCGATTGGCACCGGAGGAGGTACATACAGAAGTTTTATTTCACATATCATATCATATCATGCATTGGATTCCACCCTTGTCTGTTGTTTTTTGATTGTACGCTCCGATAGTATGGGATGCTAGAGGGTTTGCTTTCACTTGATTGTGTTCCTCGGTCGTATGGGCGGCCGTTGGGACTGTAGGTAGACTATATTTAATCATGTCTTTATTTAGAGATTGTCTTGGCACTCGGTTAGTGAAGGATTAGTGATGGTTAACCTGTTGAGGTTTCGGTTGTGGGATGTCTGATTATTGTGAGGGCTAGGGAGTCCTATCTTATTGAGGCACTTTTGTGTGGCCTTCTGAGCAGAGTGTGAGATTCTGGATCTATCCTTGTGGGAAGTTGAGTGGTATCTCTCGGTCATTGTGGCCTAGTTATTTCATCCTAGGGTTGTACTTCTGAGGTGATTCCCTGGTTATGCTATCATGTGATTGGATTGGTGTTATGATTTCCTTATACTCGTTGATTCCATTTTGAGTATGTTTGACTGCTCTCTATATTTTCCTTTTACTTGAGGTTACCGATATACCGCCATTTTCTCAACTCTCTCTCTACTTACTTATATTATTGTGCAAGGACTCCAGGTGTGTTCTCCTTTCCTTCACCTGTGATTCTATGTAATTGTATCTCTGTGCTAGCATGTGTTACTTGAAGCTCTTGGTTATGGATGATCTATGCAAGCTCCTTGTGCCTTGCTTATTGCTTCAGTGACTGCTTTCTTGCTATCTGTTGCTTACTTCTTTTATATCTTATATGCGCTCAGTCGGCCGATGATACCTACTGAGTACCCGTTGTTTTGGTGCTCATACCATACTTCCGCACTTTTTGGTGCAAATATTAGTTGAGCTTTCGTTGTTGAATGCATTGGAGACTCGTGCAGCTTTTGGATCTTTGAGACTAGGGTAAGCGCCTGATGGTCGGGGCTTATCTACATCTCATCTTTTGTACTGTTACTCTTTGTATATTCGTAGACAGTTGTACTTATCATTTTGTTACTTCTAGCACTTGTATTCTATTAAAAGCTTCTGTACTATTGATACCAAGTCTTGGGGTTGGTGTAGTTTCATGATGCATATATTCGGGTAACTTGCTTCCGTGTTGTCTTATCTTTACATTCTGCTTCTGCTTATCTCAGCTTGTTGAGCGTATTGGTTAGGTAGTAGCCCATTACTACCCGTTCTGGGCTACGGGAATTGGTTTGCCTACTGGGGGTTGTTGGTGCCATCATGACCTGAGAAATCGGGCCGTTACAAATGATTTGCATGAACTTTTACAATCATTTAAGAAATCAATAATTCAGCCTAAAATTGTTGTATTTTCATGTGAATTGGTTTTCTTCAAAGTTTATCCTACATTTCTAGCATTCAATTTTAAACAAGAAATTTATAGTTTTTAGTTTACAGTTCTTTCAGAAAAGTGTTTTTAGATGAGTTAAGTTTTGACTAGCATTCAGAACCTCAGTTTTATGTGAGCTACCAGCAAATATAGTTTTGGGAGTAGTACTTAGAACCGAGATGGACTAGGGCCCAAGTTACACCCAAAGTACCAGAACTATGTGCCACCATAGGATTATTTAGCTGTCACGATCCAATTTCTCAAGTCATGATGGTACCTATAATCCCCCAGTAGGCGAACCAATTCTCATAGCCCGGAACAGTTAGTAATAGGCTACTACCTAACCAATACCCACAACAAGCAGAAATAACCGGAAGCTGAATATATTAATAGACAAAGCGGAAGCAAAAACTTGAATATATACATAATGAAACTACACCAACCCCAAGACCTGGTATCGATAGTACATGAGCTTCTAATAGAATACAAGTGCTAGAAGTAACAAAAGATAAGTACAACTGTCTCCGAATATACAAAGAGTAACAGTACAAAAGATGAGATATGGTCAAGCCCTGGTCGTCAGGCGCTCACCCTAGTCTTGAAGATCCAAAAGCTGCATGACTCTCCAACATGACCAATGGAAAAAGCTCAACTAATATCTGCACTAGAAAGATGCAGAAGTGTAGTATGAGCACCAACTGCTAAGCAATGGGTACCTAGTAGGCATCATCGGCTGACTGAGCGCATATAAGATATAAAAACAATAATATAGCAGATAGCAAAAAGGTGGTCACAGAAAACAATAGAGGAAGCACAAGGAACTAGCACAGAGAACACACAACCAAGAGTTATAAAAAAGCAATGCTAGCACAGAAAACAAATATACACAGAACACAGGTGTATGAAAGAGGGACGCACCTGGGATCCTTGCAACGATAGTATAAATAAAGAGAGAGAGAATCTGGAACATGGCGGTATACCGGTAACCTCAGGTAAGAAGAAAAAGAAGGAAAGCAACCCAACATAATCAACTAGAAGCCATAAAAGTAACAAAAATGTACTAAACATACCAACGCACAAGATAAGCATGAACCGGGATCCATCTCACAATTTACAACCTAGAATGGAATAACTAAACCACCAGAACCAAGAGTTCTACTCCGAATCAAGATAAGGAACAACGTCCGATAAATCACAACCTCTCAGGAGGACACATGACGGAGCCTCAAAGATATAGGATTCACTAGCCCCTCAATACTCAATCCCACAACTCGGAGACTCAATAGGCTAAAACTTACCAATTCACAAGAACCAAGGACCATAACTAGCTCTAAGAAATGACAGGAGTAAATATAATCTACCTACAGTCCCAACGGCCGCCCATACAATCAAGGAACGCAATCGGGTAAAAACAAACCCTCTGGCCGCCCAAACAACCGGAGCGTACACTGAACACATAGCAAACAAGGGTGGAATCTAGGTGAAATATACATGATGAGGTGATATGATGAATTTGTAACCAAGTGTGATTGCAGTGCCGTATGTCACCCCCTTTGGTACCCCAAAGGCCCAATAGAGGCAGGATCCATAGAAGGAATTCTCCCGAGTATCTCTACTCCATCGTACACCCTTCCCTTCAGTCACCGCCGGCCCATTGCACTTGGTCCAGAATTGTAGGGTCCATAGAGATCTACTAGTAGACCACATACTAACATGAAACTTAATATATCTCAACAATCGGGATCTTGTATTACATGCTCGAATTCAATCTAAGTCTAAATCAGTAGCAGTAATCTCAATAACCCCCATCAAGGGTGCCCGAAGCATATTTGGGTCTAAAGCAGTAGTCATGTCTTAATAACCCTCATCGAGGGTGCCCGAAGCATATCTGGGTCTAAAATAGAAATCAAGTATCAAAATCCCTAAACAGGGTGCCCAGCTCATATCCGGGTCTAAATCCATAGAAAAAATAATGTCTAGCGCTACGGTCCAGCCGAGCCTAGGATCAAGATGAAAACCAGTAATCAAATTATCATTCTCTACTCCGAGAGGTTTCATAAAAGCCAGTTTTAGAACCCTTTCAAAGTCACATTACCAAAAATAGGCCCTCGGGGCCATGCAAGATTTAGAAAATCATTTATAGTAGGACCGAACCAAATCTGTAGTAAAACATGAAGGGAAAACCTTTTTCATGTATGATATGCTCGCAAACAATAGGGTAGCCCAAAATGGCTCACAAATATTTCCTATCGGTGCACAGGCTCAATAGCTCTGCAGCAGTCATAACCAGCCTAGACGAATATCTCTATGTCCGGGACTCGCAAACATTTCCAAATAATCCACCATCTATGTTCCAGAGTCAATAAAAGGCCATGCAGGACCACAAGATTAATATACAATACTGATACTAATACTACAATCAACGTATGAAATAAACGGACAGAAAAGGCGGACAAGGTCTGGGGTACCAACCTATAACAACCCACCCAAGGAAACTAATTAATGCAGTTATAGCCTATATACGCAGAGTATAGGTAGGGAAAGCCATAACCTACCTATCGTTTGACGAATAGCTGTGGGAATGGTGTTGTCCATGATCGAACTATTCCGGAAAGCTCCAATTCATAAAATCACTATCAACACAAAAATCTACACATTAATACAAGACTAACGATACCCATAATCCTATAAACAAAACAAGGTCAAAGTTCAGATCACAAACGAGCCCGTGGGCCCCAAAACCCAAAACCAGAAATGAAAAATACCCATGTGCTCAAAATTTTAGCGGAAATGGACAGCAATTGGGGCATCAAAACTGCCCACCAAGTAAGGATTTAAGGAAGGAAAATTCAAGAAATAAATCCAGAATTTAATCAAAAGATACTTACCACAACGAGAAAACAATCTAAGGAGGTGAAAAACTCTGCATCTATGATCATGCAACGCTTAAGAGGGCAGTTACTACAAATAAGTCCAATCTTGAGAATTTTCCAACAATGGTGGTAGCAACAATGGAGAAGAAACAATTTTTAGGGAAGAAGAACTTACCCAACAACGAGGAAACAAGATTTCTCAATAATTTGATTGATTCTCCAAGCTTTAGGACTGATGGGAGCAATTTGGTAGAGAGGATTTTCTATTTAAAGTTGGGAGGAAACAAGAATTAGTGATGAAAGCTCGAAGGAGAAAAGATTTATAGGGGTTGGATTCAAGTCAGCGCCATCGGCGCTAAAGTGGCACAATCGCGCTGAAGGAATGACCACAGACCAATGCAATCGCACTATTTTAACGAGATCGCGCTAAAGGGAAAAATCACAGGTGAGCGCCGTTGGCGCTGCCCAGTCGCCGTTGGCGGTGAAGGAAATCACAAGTCAGCGCCGTTGGCGCTGAACAATTTCTTCTGCAGAAAACCTGCAATAGCCAAAACTTTTATGGGGTGTTCCGGGCACAATCAAAACCCGATACTCAAAAACCAAATATGCTATTACAGTGGAAACGACGTTCCAGACTCAATGGAATTGACGTAACTTCCATACGAGGTCGTATCAAAGGAATGTTGACCCAAGTCAACACTAAATAACGCCAACCAAACTTCCAAAATGATCTCGGCTCACCCGGGACCCAAACCAACCAACTAACTAACACAAACTCGACATTCCAGAGCTAACAGTGCTGACGGAATTTTCATCTGAGGCTGTATTCTCCGAATGTTGATGAAAGTCAACCAAACAAGCCCAACTGACCTAAAAACACAGAACGAGAGAGAATTCCAAGATGAAAAGCTCCCAGACCCTGACCAAAGGTCCCACTAGACCAAAGTCCACTCTCTAGAGCTAACAGAACTGTCAAAATTCAATTTTGAGCACGTTCACCAAGAATGTTGATTGAAGTCAATGATTTCAAAAGCCTAAGGCTCTAAAACAAGGAACGACCAAAAAGGCTAAACAATCAGCCCGGGCACTGAACTACTGGTCCCAGCAAACTATAAATGACATGGGGCCGCTACAGGCAAGCTCTAATGATACAAGAAAAGTGAAAATGCGTAAATAACCAGTAGGGTCATCACATTATCCACTGCTAAAAAGACTTTCTTCCCCGAAAGTCAGGAAAGAAGGAAAGACTAAAGATTTAAGAACAGCGGATACAAAGCCCACACTACTCTCTCGAACAACTCAAGTAGCCTCCTCGACTAGACGGCACCCAACAAAAAAGAACTAAAGAAAGCACACAAGCCTAAACTTCTTACTATCCAAGCTAGATTTCAAACTCAAACTCCAAAACTCCAAAGACCGGCCAACCCAAATTGAACCTCGAGAATCTCAACCAGAAAATACCGACACCACATCAAAACCAGAGATGCAAGGCAACCAACACACAAAACTCGATTCCTCAAAACCACAACCAAGTTTTACTAGAAAAATCCATCAACCCAAGACTCTAACTCATGAATCGCAAATAGGAAGTTGCATACATGTCGAACACTCAAACCATCCTCTAAGCATCAACTGACACATCAAAGATCCATAGTTCCCGCTTATACTTCTGAAACCATCCTTTTCACTCAAACTCTTTCTGAACCAAAGTATAGTCCACTAGCCATTGACCTTCAAGATAACAACTTGAAGCATACCTTTGGAAACTAGGGTTACCTATCCTAACTGACCATCAACCAACCAACAAACCCCCTTCCTAACATTAACCTCGCTAAATGAACCCAACTGAACAACCTATTTGAACCCAATTGAAGTTCGCACACCGGGGTTAGGAAAGGCATGTATGAATACCCTGTGTTGATGAGGAAACTTCCAAACATTATAACAAACCTAACTGATGCACCGTGCCGAGTCTGAGTTAACTAGAAGCAAATGAACCCAGGCAACCGACCCAACAGACCCAAACAAAAACCAAGCCTCCGCAAGGAGTGCGGTAAGCTTACCATGAATCCCGTAATCATCAGCTAAGCTCCCAACTCTAAGAAGTACTATTGCTACTCTGGATACTCAAACTCCATTCAGATTTGAAATTGATTTACAAATCTCAACTCAAGAAGAAGTCTACCATACCACGAATATCAAGTCAGGTTACCCCGTAGGCAAAGGAAAGGGTGTTTGAAGTCCAAAGTCACCATCTAGTTGTAGAAATTTTGTATAAACTATCAACTCACCTCTTTGTCTCAAATCAACCACTCTACTGCATCTACACACAACCAACTATTTTGAAGCATATATCATACCAGACTTTTATTCCATACTGGCCGAGTCTAACCAATACTGGAACCTAATATAAAAGACAACCCTTGAAGAATCAACTAATCGAGCTTTCAACGTTTGGCAACCAATGGTGACCACCAGCCTCTAAGTATCATTGGAACTCAAAATAGCCTTGCTAGACTCAACCCGCACAACCTGATCACATAAAGCATGCACCACTATTGAACCTCGAATTTATGCCGCTGAGTCTGTCCAACCATGGTAGAAGGAACCTCGTACTATCTAGAACACTGTTGAAATATGAAATGTCCAGCCTAACTCAAAGGTTAGCCAAGGACTAGATGTCCAAGTCCAACTGTCACTCCACAATTGAAATAGAGAAACTAAGTCATCCAAACTCAATGCCTTCCAACCCAAGAAGCTGCAACTGAAGAGAACCAACCATGAACCATTCGGAAGTTTGCTAGTCTACGATACTGAAACCCAACTTTAAGATTTACAACCAAAGCCTCTGTCGAACCCATATGTTGTCAATAAACCTTTAGGAATCAAAGCCAACTAGGCTATGAACACATAATTTGCTAAATTTGTAGATGCTACAAAAGCTTGAACCAATTGAAGGAAAAGCCACTGCAGTATGTAGATGGTCGAATCAAGTCACCAACCCACCCAAAGCAATCTCTCAGTCATCACCCCAGTAAGCTACTAGAACACACAAGCACGAACAAGGAGTCATCTCCCTCATTTTTCAACTAAACAAAACCCTTCCTTGGCATATACCGAACCTTAAAAATCCTTTCTCAAATAAGAACTTGGGGCCATTCCCTTAGCTCCCAAACTTACATTGTCAAAGCTTAACAAGGCTGGAGAAGAATGGGCCAGATGCCCAACTTACCCAAACTGCTACGATTTCAACACAACCACGATGCCACAATCAAAAGCTCAACTACAGAATTATGATTGAAAAATCACTCCAACTGGAACTAGGGAAAACAATAAGACAACCCGACCGGACAAGAAACTAAAGGAGACTATGGGAACAACCCGCATACCTGCCAACCTTCTAAATCATCCAAACAAAGAAGCTCGACTCTAATCACCCGAGAAAAGCAAAACCAACTAATGCTCACTAGCATAACCAACACATCTCGACTTAAAATAGAACCTCAATCTTTGGCACGAACACCGGTTACACCAAACCAATACAAGGACTTCTAGCAACACTAGAAAATAGCATAGTCATCAACCATCTAGGACCGCTCAAAAAGGAAAGACTCAACACAAGTCTGGAGCCACAGTGAAATAGGAAAAACAAACCCAACCAGAAACAGACTAACAAGAACTACCCACGAGCTACAACTCCGGGTAAGTACCTCACAAGGATAACTCACCCCATCCACTACTAATAAATAAACTACCACATAAACAACACAAAGATACTATAATTTAGGGAGCCAAACAACTAAACAAGTAGCAAGTAGGCATATAAGCAAATAAATAATAGAAGGGAAGGAATCGCATCGCGAACAGGACTATCACAAGCCAAAGGTAACAAAAGCCTTACCTGGAGAAGAAATATTAGGAACCTCTATCTCCGTCCCACCAAGAGGGGCATCGGACTGATGGGGTCTAACACTGGTTGGAGTAGTTGAAACTGAAGGCTCTGTTATCCCTCGACGGGGGTAGTCTCTAGAATAATATCCCATCACCCCACAACTAAATCAACCCAAAGAAGCCCTACTCTGATGTACAGTGCTTGTTGACTCTTGATGGATACCTGAAACACCTAGCTGAAAGCCACCTCTAACCATCTGGGGACCACCCCTACAACCCTTCGCTCTACCTCTAGCCGGTGGCACTGAAGCGCTGGGAGATAACACCTACTGACCCTGCTGACTGGAAGATGGCATCATGGGATAATCCCTAGCAAAGTGCCCATACATATCGCACTAAAATCAAATCCTAATGGATACATATGGGCGAGGAGGTCTAACTGAGCCTGACCTACCACCACGGTCTACACAACCTGAAAACGAACATCAAAGAACCTGAACCATAACAAATCCACTCTGCTCGACATGCCCTATACCATTACCCTCTGAAACCTGTGGAGTAACTGAAACTGTCCGGGTAGATAAGAAGCAATGGAACCTATCTCTGGTGGATAACCCCCTACCTCGAGCCTGAGAACCTCGAGAACTATGCTGGCAGCGATATTTCTTAGCACCACCTCCATAAGACTCATGGCATAAACCCTCGATAGCCCAAGCATGATCCACTACCTGAAGGAAGGTCATCTCAACTGTAACCAAATGCTCGATCACCAGACAAAGCAGTGAAATCAAACCTCCAACAAAGCTCTGAACCCTATCAAGCTCTGATGGCATAGACCTAGTAGTATGCCTAACAATCTCATGCAATCTCGCCTCATAGTCCAACATTGACATACAACCTTGCTGGAGAACTGGAAGCTCAACCCTAGCTGAAGCACTACTCATAGAATCGTGTACTAAAACACCCACCGAAGGACTCAGAGTCCTAGCCATGGTGTCCTAAAGAACTGGAGTAGCCATGGTGTCCAAGAATATGGAACTCTTCCTAACATTGCCCTGCAGCCTCCCGTAGATAGGATACGGATGTTATCGTACCAATCTGCGAGACTCTACTTAGACACTTGCTTCTGTACCATGACATTGGTTAACCTAAGGCTCTGATACCAAGCAGCCACGACCCAATTTCTCAGGTCATAATGACACCTACAACCCCCAGTAAGTAAACCAATTAACATAGCTCGAAATGGTTAGTAATGGGCTACTACCTAACCAATACGCCCAATAAGCAGAAATAAGAAGAAGCTGAATAATTATATAGACAAAGCGGAAGCAAAAACCTAAATATATATATATATGATGAAACTATACCAACCCCAAGACTTGGTATCGATAGTGCATGATCTTCTAATAAAATACAAGTGCTAGAAGTAACAAATGATAAGTACAATTGTCTCCGAATATACAAAGAGTAACAGTACAAAAGATGAGGTATGGTCAAGCCTCGATCGTCAGGTGCTCACCCTAGTCTCAAAGATACAAATATTGCATGAGTTTCTAATGCAATCAACAGTGAAATCTCAACTAATATCTGCACCCGAAAGACGCAAAAGTGTAGTATGAGCACCAATTTCTAAGCAACAAGTACCCAGTAGGCATCATCGACCGCTGAGCGCATATAAGATATAAAAACAATAATATTGCAGATAGCAAGAAGGTGGTCACAGAAAACAATAGAGGAAGCACAAGGAACTAGCACATAGAATAGACAATCAAGAGTTATAAATAAATAATGCTAGCACAAAAAATAAATGTACACAGAATTACATATGTAAGAAAGAGGGATGCACCTGAGATCCTTGAACCGATAGTATAAATAAAAAGAGAGAGAATCGGGAACATGGTGGTATACCGGTAACCTCAAGTAAGAAAGAAAAGAAGGAAAGCAACCCAACATAATAAACTAGAAGCCATAAAAGTAATGAAAATGTACTAAACACACCAACTATCAAGATAAGCATGAACCGGGATCCATCTCACAATTTACAACCTAGAATGGAATAACTAAACCACCAAAACCAAGAGTTCTACTCAGAATCAAGATAAGGAACAACGTCCGATAAATCACAACCGCTCAAGAGGACACATGACAGAGCCTCAATTATATAGGACTCACTAGCTCTTCAATACTCAAGCCCACAACTCAGAGCCTCAACAGGCTAAAACATACCAAATCACAAGAAACAAGGACCATAACTAGCTCTACGAAATGACAGGAGTAAATATAATCTACTTATAGTCCCAAAGGCCACCCATACAACTTAGGAACATAATCAAGTGAAAACAAACCCTCTGGACGCCCATACAATATGAGCGTACACTGAACACACAGCAACCAAGGGTGAAATCGAAGTAAAATATGCATGATGATGTGATATGATGAATCTATAATGAAGTGTGATCGCAGTGCCATATGTCACCCCCTCTGGTGCCCCAAAGGCCCAATAAAAGCAGGATCCATGAAAGGAATTCTCTTGAGTACCTATACTCTACCGTACACCCCTCCCTCCAATCATCGTTGGCCCGTTGCACTTGGTACGAAATGGTAAGGTTCATGGAGGTCTACTCGTAGACCACATACTAACATGAAACTTAATATATCTCAATAATCGGGATCTTGTATTACGTGCTCAGATTTGATTCGAGTCTAAATCAGTAGCAGTAATCTCAATAACCCCCATCAAGGGTTCCCGAAGCGTATTCGGGTCTAAAGCAGTAGTCATGTCTCAATAACCCTCATCGAGGGTACCTAGAGCGTATCCGAGTCTAAATAGAAATCAAGTATAAAAATCCCTAAACAGGGTACTCGGCTCACATCCAGGTCTATATTCGTAGAAAAAATAATGTTTAGCGCTACGGTCTAGTCGAGCCTAGTATCAAGATTAAAATCAGTAATTAAATCATCATAGCATCCTCTCTACTCTGAGAGGTTTAATAAAAGTCAATTTCAAAACCCTTTCAAAGTCACATTACCGAAAATGGGCCCTCGAGGCCATGCAAGGTTTAGAAAATCATTCATAGTATGTCCAAAGCCAAATCAGTAGTAAAACCTAGAGGGAAAACCTTTTTCATGTATGATATGCTCGCAAACAATAGAGTAGCCCAAAATGTCTCACAAATATTTCCTATCAGTGCACAGGCTCAACAGTTGTACAATAGTCATAACCAGCCGAAAAGGATATCTCTATGTCCAGGACGCGCAGACATTCCCAAATAACCCACCATTTATGTTCCAGAGTAAATAAAAGGCCACACAGGACCACAAGGGTAATATACAATACCGATACTAATACTACAACATATGAAATAAACAGACAAAAAAGGTGGACAAGGTCTAGGGTACCAACCTATAACAACCCACCCAAGGATACTAATTAATGTAGTTATATTCTATATACGCAGAGCCTAGGTAGGGAAAGCCATAACCTACCTATTGTCTGACGAATAGCTACGGGGATGGTGTTGTCCAAGCTTGAACTGCTTCAGAAATCTCCAATTTGCAAAAACACTATCAACACAATAATCTACACATTAATATGAGACTAATGATACCCATAATGCTATAAACATAACTGGGTCGAAATTTGGGTCACAAACGGGCTCGTGGGCCCTACAACCCAAAATCGAAAACAAAAAACACTCATGTGTTCCTTACCATCCCAGGAGCACATGCTCAAAATTTGAGCAAAAACTAACAGCAATTTGGGCATCAAAACAACCCATCAAGTAAGGATTTAAGGAAGAAAAATTCAAGAAATAAATCCAGAATTTAATCAAAAGATACTTACCACAACGAGAAAACAAGCTAAGGAGGTGAAAAACTCTGAATCCATGATCATGCAAAGCTTAAGAGGGCAGTTACTACAAGTAAGTCAAAGATTGAAATTTTTCCAACAATGGTGGTAGCAACAATGGATAAGAAACAAATTTTAGGGAAGAAGAACTTACCCACAACGAGGAAACAGGATTTTTCAACAATTTGATTGATTCTCCAAGCTTTAGGACTGATGTGGCAATTTAGTAGAGAGGATTTTCAGTTTGGAGTTAGGAGGAAACAAGAATTAGAGCTAAAAGCTCGAAGGAGGAAAGATTTATAGGGGTTGGATGCAGGTCAGTGCCATCGGCGCTAAAGGAGCGCAATCACGCTGAAGGAAGGACCACAGACTAGCACAATGGCGCTGTTTTAGCACAATCGCGCTGAAGGGAAAAATCACAAGTCAGCATCGTTGGCACTGCTCGGGAGCCGTTGGCACTAAAGGAAATCATAGGTCATCACCATTGCCGCTGCCCGGGCACCATTAGTGCTGAACAATATCTGCTACAGAAGATCAGCAATAGCTAAAACTTCTACCGGGTGTTCTAGGTAGAATCGTAACCCGATACTCAAAAACCAAATATGCTATTAGAGTGGAAATGATGTTCCAGACTCAATGGAATCAATGAAACTTCCATACAAGGTCGTATCGAAGGAATGTTGACCCAAGTCAACACTAACTAACGCCAACCAAACATCCAAAATGATCCCGGCTCACCTGGGACTCGAACCAACCAACTAACTAACACAAACTAGAAATTTCAGACCTAACTGCGCTGATGGAATTTCCATCCGAGGCCGTCTTCTCCGAATGTTGACCAAAGTCAACCAAACAAGCCCAACTGGCCCAAAAACATAGAACGAGAGAGAATTCCAAGCTGAAAAGTTCTTGGATCCTGACCAAATGTCCCACTAGACCAAATTGCATGCTCCGGAGCTAACAGAACTGTCAGAATTTGATTCCGAGCATGTTCACCAAGAATGTTCACTGAAGTTAATAATTTCAAAAGCCTTAAGCTCTAAAACATGGAACAGCCAAAAAGACCAAACAATCAGCCCAGACACCGAACTACCAATCCCAGTAAGACATAAATGACTTGGGCCACTACAGGCAAGCTCTAACGATACAAGAAAAGCAAAAAATCATAAATAACCGGAAGGGTCATTACATCATCCCCTCATTTAGGTATCAAATTAGTGATCACGCGAGTCATGCCTCTATATCCTAGCAAGGTATATTGGGTCCTCTTAATGAGTCATATACATCGGACTCCATGTTTAGCTCACATGTTTTGTCGGTTAACAAACTCTCCCACATACTTAGACTCACTAGATATGTACTTGACCCCTAGATCAGCTTTACTATTTTCATTATGTCTCTTTATAATATTCTTGCATTTTAGAATTTATTCATATTATGTTTAGGCATGAGTACTATAGATTCAGTTATAGTTTTAAATAGCTTATCAGTATTTTAGCATATTCAATTATATTTTATCTTGTATATCCCGCATGCTCAGTGCATTCAATGTATTGATTGCATACTCTTTGTGTTGCTTCTGATCATGATGCAAGTTTAGATGCTCAATCTTAGCATTGTGACCAGTATGCTATAGTGCCACTTTAATGACTATCAGTGGTGAGTCCTTGATAAATTGGTAATCTACCAACTTATTTTGCTACTAATCATGAGTTATTGCCTTGATTTGATGCTATTTAGAAAGATTTTATGCTTATATTCTCTTATATGCAGTCATCCTTGATCAATGAAGATAGAAGAGAATTTGAATCCAAATAATCCATAAATGGAAGTTAAGTCAAGAGATAACTAAGAGAGAAAAGATCTGCTAAGGATGTGCATTAGAGCCTGTGAGTCACAAGATGGCACCTGCATTTTGTAGGTACCAACGCAAGAGGAGGCTGGAACACTTCCTTATAATATAGGCACCTGCGTGCTACCAATCGTCAAGGGAAGTAGCAGGTGCCTACACAGATGGAGCAGCAGGTAAAAGATTCCATATTGCCCATTAGACTTGGCACCTGCGTGCTACAAGTCATCAAAGGAAATCGCAGGTGCCATCACAGGTTAAGTCGCAAGTCCACCAAAGGGAAAAATGGTCCAGAAATCTATTGTGTAATTGAGAAGCTTCGAAAATCCTTTTAAGAATCTGTGCAAGGATTTTACAAAGTTTTTCCCCAATTAGGATATTGTTCATAGAGTACACCTTGGAGTACATTCTAGTGCTTATTTTTCCTAAATCTTTGTGAAGAAAACTCTGTTGTTGATAACTTAAAGCTTGGAATTGAAGATAGTTATTGAATATGAATGAAACTGTTGATTACCCAATTGGTATATTGTCTTTTTCTTTCACTATGAATAGCTAAATTCCTTTCTAGGGGTGTGTGTAATGATGGGTGTTTGAACTTAGGATTGGGTATTAATTATTTGTGCTTATAATTGATTATTATGTGTGGGTCTAGTAAATCCTTCGAGTTTTAATCAAATAATTGATGGTTGCAAACATTAATTTAGTTATTTATATATGTTCTTGCTTGATAAAGAAGTTTTATAATTGGTTAAGGATTTCTAGTAAGGATATGGGAATTCTATAAATAGTTCAGGCTAGAAATAGCTTAACTTTGGAATTTCTCATCTAAATGGGAGGCTAGAAATAGTTCACCCACTTCAGCAAATTGGTTGTATTATTGCTAAGCCTTGGGGTTTGAAAGAATCTAAGGTTTATACATGTTTGATAGGTTGAAATACATCCAAGCATACCTTTAACCAAGACTACCTACACTATTAATTATATATAAGTCAAATAATTGATCCCACTTCAAACGTATGACCCCATCGGAAGCACACCCCTAGTCATTCCATCTTTGATAGTTAACAATCGTGTTACTTCTCATTTTCCTTACTAAACCAAATACTTGTTATAATTTTCCCCTAATTTACTTTTGATTGTTTATACAATATGCATGCTCTTGCAAATTAATTTACAAATTTTGGTAAATCTTCAAGCTAATCCTCGTAGATTCGACCCCAACTTGCGTAGGGTTATTTTTTTTCAATGATTGTAGCCACTTCCTTAATCGGAGAGTTCTTTTAGACGTCATAAAAATGGCACCACTATCGAGGATTGGTTTTTGATTGGCATCTTTTGTTTATTGATTTCCATAAGTCTTGCATCTTGTTTTCTTTTTTACATTTTTGTTGTTTTTTGTGTTGTGAGCAGGTTAATCTTGAGCCATGCTACTGAGCAAGGTAGAGTGGATGATTTTATGGATATGGAGGATGAGCCAGTAGTACATGGCACAACGGGTTCCATTCGTCTATGTCCCACCTTTGGTAATGCAGTCTTCCACGTGACAAGCACTATGTTGCATTTGATCAAAATAAAGGACTTTTATGGAGGACTAGCAAATGAGGATGTTGATCGAAATATTTGAAATTTTGTTGAGATTTGTCAGCTATTTAACATCCAAAATATTAGTCAAAATTTAATCTGACTGATACTCATTCTCTCTCATGGGAGAGGCGACCGCTTGGCTAGAAGAGCTACCCGAAGGCTCTATCACATCATGGAATAGATTAGTTGAGGCTTTCTTGGACCAGTTCTTCCCAATTTGAAGAATGTTGCGATTATGGGATGAAATCACAAACTTTTGTCAATTATTGGATGAACTTTTGCATGATGTCTAGTTGAAAATTAAGAAAAGGTTGTTGTTATGTCAAAACCATGGGCTACCAGATGGAGTTCTACTACAAAAGCTTTTATCGATCACTTGACTCCATGAACAAATCAGTTGCGAACAATATCGTAGGAGGTTCAATCATGGACCATACATTTGGACTTGCAAATGCTCTTTTGGATAAAATGACCAAGATAAATAGAGCTTGGCACATCAAAGAGGCCGAGGTGATATCGGGTGTCACCTCCTCCATCATGACAAAATAAATAAGAAGAAAAAATGAAGAACGGATGAAGATATGGCTAAGATAATGACTCAAATTGAATTGTTAGCCAAACATATGATGGGTGCCAGAAATAAAAGTGTTTATGTCATTTGAGATTATGGAACCAAAAGCTATGATGAAGGTAGTTCTTATGCATCAGTAGATGATGAAGCTTATTTCTTGTCAAATCAAATTGCGGGTGCTTGCTTGGGGTACCAAGGCACCAATCAAGGCCCTTGGCGATCATGGGATGAGAATCAATGTTGGATCAGGGAGAGAGGTAATCAAAGAGAGACTGTGAGAAAGGAAGAGACCGTGATGGTCCATGTATAGACCGTGAAAGAGAAGGTGATCAATAAAATCACTAAAGTACAAATCCTTTTGTGCCTCCTCCTAAGGGTGATGCTACCCCAATCAAAGCAGGAGTTAGTAACCCCGCTAGTTCAAAAATTTAAGATATGCTATCACGTGTGTTGAAAAAGATAGTGTCTACGAATAATGGGGTGAGAGATTTGAAGAGTTATGTTTCCACCTTACCCAAACTGGTAGCTCTCATTCAGCCTCGATCAAGAACCTTGAGGCCCAAATGAACCATTTATCATCTCAAATGAATTGAGGATGAAGGGAACACTTCCAAGTGACACTATCTCAAACCCGAAGAACGATGGCCATGTGATGGCAATTGTCACGCGAAGTGGGAAGATGCTTGATAGTGTAAGCAAACCAACCAAAGAAGTTGTGTTTGAGAAGAAAGATGATGAGAAGAATGAGGATGTAGTGGATGAAAATCTAAGTGAAGAGAAGGAAAGGGTTGAGTCACCTCCCCAAGTGGTAATTGATATAGTAGAAGTAAAAGAGGAACAAGTTTTAACTGAGCCAAGGCCTTTGCCCAAGTTTCCTCTTCTATATCCTCAAAGATCGATCAAGAAAAAGGAGGAAAATTAGTTCAAGAAGTTTGTGGACTATTTTAGCAAGCTGTCGATAAATATTTCCTTGGTAGATATATTGTTACAAATTCTGAGCATTGCTAAGTTTATGAAGGAACTTTTAAAGAATAAAAGAGTGATTGATATGGGCACGGTGGAGGTGTCACACCATTGTAGTGCAATCATGGAGTAATATGGCCTCAAAAAGATAAGATCTCGATGCTTTCACCATTCCGTGCACTATTGAAATGTACTTGTTCAACAAGGCTTTATGCGTCCTTGGGGTGAGCATTAACTTGATTACCTTTATTATATTTAATAAGTTAGGTTTGGTATCTCCCAAGAGAACATCGATGAGGTTGCTAATGGCCGATCATCCAATAAAGCACTAGATTAGACAAATTCATACTTCCAGTGGATTTTGTGGTATTAGACTCTGATGTGAACTTGGAGGTGCCTATTATTTTAGGGCACCCATTTTTGACCATTGGATGAGCTCTCGTAGATGTTGAGTTGGGAGAACTCAATTTTTGGGAGGGCGGAGAAGTTACATTCAATGTTTGTCAACCGTTGAAGCCCCCAGATTAATATTGGTCATATTTGTGATTGCCATAAAGGATGAGCTTGTTGAAAATCCTTGGGAAGCAGAGATTGGAGGTGAACCACCAAGAAAGCAATTCGTTCTACATAATGGTAGGGAGAAGAGGGACCTCGAAGATTTTATCATGCCCAAGCCATAAAATTTGGTGGAAATTTTTAGTCCTCATGACACTCCACCACTACTCACATCCAATTGGTTGAATGCTTGGCAAAGGGAAAAATGGTGATTCTTCTGAGAAGACATGTCCAAAGCTTGAGATGGAATTATGCCAATTGTATTGGCGTGGATCTGAGAAACAATTGCTCCTTGAGGTACTACGTCATATCGCGATATAAAATCAAGCGCATCTTGGGAGGAAACCAAAGTGTCTTTTATTTATTTACTTCACCTCTTTGTTGTTTTTGGATTATATTAGGGATGCATGGAGATTGAAAAGTGTCTAAGTGAGAGAAAGTTCATGAAGTGGAACATGCATTTCACTTGCGAGTCGCATGTGTCAACTTATGTCATCCAAGTGGACTCACCCTTTGGAGACAGTGGCCTAAAAGAAAAATAAAAATTCTGGGCATATGCAAAATCACAGGCGAAACGGTTGTGGGGACTTATAGCACGCATGTGCTATCATAAGTCCAAAACAGTAAATTGAAAACAAAATTGCAAGAAATAATCACCTGCAAAACCACATACAAAATACAGGTGGTCACCTACGAAATTCATGTGGTAATGTAGGCACAGGTATGAATTTTAAAAAATTTGACCTACCCATTAACCTTGACCCGACCTAAAATTTCACCCGCGACTTTTCTTCTTCTTTAACTCATAAAAACCATCTCATCTTTTCCACTTCTCCATTACAAACTCCTCAAACCTCGATATTCTCTCTCAACTCTTAAACTCCTTCCCTACACACAAATTCTTTTCTCCACCACCGCTGCCACTGCAAGTTTTTTGGCAAAAAGTTGGATTTTCATTGTTGGTTCTGCAAAAAGATTTAACTTTTACTCCCCACTTTGTTATTTTCACTTGTGGTATGCTCTCTTACATTATATCATTGTTTTTTTGTATTTTTGGAGTATTTTTAGCGAAGCATGCTAGTTGAAATCTACCATTGCCTAAATATGCTTGAGATCTGATTTTGAAACTCAATTTTGGGTCTTTTTGTTGTTATGGCTTGTTAAAAAATTGGTAGATCATGTTTTTATTATTATACATGTTGTTTGTGATGATTTTAGCTTGATATTTTAAGTTTAGGATGAACTCCAAGTAACCTACTCGTGAGTAGTGCATGATTTGGCCCTATGATAGATAGGGTGACGCCATTCTTAAGGGAAAATTGACATTGCTTTGGTTTTGATTGAAATAATATTGCGTTGGGCTGAAATTGTGAACCATTATGCTCTTGAGTAGTCTAGTCAATTATGATTCTTTTGGTGAGTGCTTTGGTTGAGTTAGAGTGACTATTGTTGCATTTTGATGTGCTTCTCATGATAAAATGTATGGCTTGATGTTCCTAATGAAAGATGGGGTAACATCATTCTTAAGGAAAGTCGTTGAGCATATGTGATCATTGATATTGAGATCTTGGTATGATTGAAAAGTTTTTTGGGGAAGTCTGAGTACAGCTGAACTTAAAAATTTGTCAATCTTGTGCATTGGCATGCTTTAACATTGTTTAAATGTGAACCTTTCCTGTTAGGCACGTGCATGCCTAAAGTGTTGCCTTGTGAAATACATGTGCAACACAAGTGAAAGCATAGAATTAAAAAAGACTCAATTCTTTCCACCTGCATTTCACATGTGTGTCGCAAGTCTTTACCTATGAAATACAGGTGGTAACACAGGTGGGTACTACTCCTTTCAATTTACTACTGAGCACATGCGCAAGCACATTTTTTTTAACAAACTTTTAGTGTCCTGCTGGGCCATTTTATTAAATCAAATTAAACATTGATCCAAAGTTTAGACTCGGTCCAACTAGTCCGGGTCCATAAAGAAAAGGAAACAATAAGCTAAGTAAGAAAAACTTTCTAAAATGAACGAAAACAAAAAGCTATTGCTAAAATAAGAAACCCTAGCTAAGACATTTCATTTTGCACTCTCTCTTCTTCATCGAGTTCCTCCACGGTGGTGAGGTTATACTGCTGCAGCTTCAAGGTGAGTGTTCTTGCTCTTGTTCCTTTCAATTCCCTTTGATTATTTGCTTATCTGCCTCGTTGACTAGGAAAGTCTATTGGATCTATGGATGGAGCTTTGGAGAAGGACCCTGGTTCTCTTAATTCTTCCACTTCTCGCACTGTTTGTTTTGTATTTCCCTTGCATCTTATTGGTATTTTCTCTGTAATGGATATTTGTTGAGTCCTCTAAACTTGTAATTGCTTACCTCGATTGAATCCTGATGTAAGGACTTTGCAATTTATCATTGTTGATAAGCTTTTTCGTTGTTGTATCCATTTCCCTGAATCCCTGATATGCTAAGGCTCCTTTATCCAAAGTTGTGTTAGCTAAGTAGTCTGCAACTTTATTCCCCTCCCTTAGTATATGTGTTACCTGATGCTCTTTGCTAGCTAGATTGTGTTTGATTTCAGTGACCATATATACTATTGCCCATGGATGTTTCCAGTCATTTGTTAGCACCTTAGACATTAACAAAGAATCTATTTGTATGATTACTCTGTTGAACTGTCTCTGTTTAATGTACCTACTTGCTTCTAATATAGCCCTAGCCTCTGACTCTGTATTTATAGTCTGATCTATCTCTTGTGACTCAGCATATAGTAGATCACCCCTAGAATCCCTTACACAGTAGGCATAGGAGCATCTTCCAGGATTTTCTCTTGCAGTGCCATCTGTATTGCACTTGATCCAACCCTCGAGTGGGAATTCCCATAAAACTTTGGTAATTTTTACCTGAGGGGCATGATCTTCTAGTGTCTTCAATATATCAGGCCACTTTGTTGGGAATAGAACAGATGGTCTTCTTACTCTAAGTAGTTTGTGAATGTTTTGTGTCACCTGATGTATAACTCTATGAGTTGAGGTCATCTTTCCTTCATGCTTGCTAGAATTCCTTCTCCTTCATAGCTCCCACACTATCATTCTAGGTATGGCCCTAAAATAGGGTTTCATCCCTTTCTTTGTAGAAGCATTCCACCAGGCTAGGGTTATTTCTCTTAGGTGCATTCCCTGTATACTAATACCTGCAAAAGAAGAGAAATAATTCCAAGTGGAGTTAGCAGTAGGTGAATGGTTGAATAGGTGTGAGACAGTTTACAGCCCTGATGTAGTACAACACTAGTATTTTGAAGGGAGGGCATAGCCCCAACTTTTGATTCTATCATCCACAGGAACCTTAAACTTCCATAGTCTCCACATAAAGAAATTTATCTTGAAAGGTAACCCCTGTATCCATATCCTTTTGAAAACTCTATTAGGTTCCTCCCTGTGTCTAATATAGTCCCATGCCGATTTGACTGTGAACTCTCCATTAGCTTTCAACATCCACCATGCTTTATCAGCCTCTCCACCAACTGGTGGTTTAATGTGATTAACTATGTGTTCCACATATTCCTGTGGTAATAGTTGATAGAGTTTCTGTACATTCCACTCTCCACCTTCAATTACTTCTGCAATCCTTTGGATAGATTTATCACAATAATGGTCTTCTGGTGTTATGTTGTATAACGACCCCATACCTATCCAGTTGTCATGCCATAGTTGTGAGTTACCCCCAGTGGTTGCCACCAGATCTGGTGTTTTATCAAATCTCTAGCTAGCACCATCTTCTTCTACACCTGTGATCCATTATTTCCTGTTCTCCAGACCACTAGATTATGGTTTATTCTATGACAATACTTATTACTCATGTATGTACTCCAAACTGTTGTATTAGTCCTGAAGTTCCACCACAGCTTGCAAAAAAGTTCCATAGATGCATCTGTGAGTGATCTAAACCCAAGTCCCCCATCTGCCTCTGGTAAACATAGATTATTCCAGCTTGACTAATGTCTGTTCTTTCCTCCTATTGAACTGCACCAGAAAAATTGAGCTAGGATCTTGTGAATTTGTGTTATCACATTCTTGGGTGGGTTCATAACAGACAAAGAGTGGATATGTATGTTTTGCAAGACATGTTTTATTAGGATTGCTCTACCCCCATAAGATAGTAGCCTTCCTTTCAAAGCTTGTAGTTTGGAGCTAATCCTTTGTGTCAGGTGTTTGTAGAATGCCTTTTGCTTCCTCCTGTAAAAATAGGGCACCCAAGGTAAGTAAATGGAAAGTTTTTCCTCAATATTCCTGTAGCTACTTCTGCTGTAATAACCACTTCCATTGACACACTTGAGTGAAGGTAAATAGCACTCTTGTCCTTGTTAATCTTCTGTCCTGATACTCTTTCATAGCTGGTAAGCTTTTCCATCACAAGGTGCATTGTTCTGACCTCTGCTTTACAAAAATTGATCATATCATCTGCAAAGGCAAGGTGATTGATCTTAGGGCTTTCTCTACGTATATCAAACTTCTTAAAAATCCTTATTCACGTGTAGGGAGTTTAAGGATCTAGATAGTACTTCTGCTGCCAGTATAAACAAGGTGGGTGATAGGGGGTCACCCTGCTTTAGTCCGCTAGAGGAGCTGAAAAATCCCTTAGGTTGACCATTTATCATTACTACATGCGCAAGAACATGCGTGCCGCTTGTTGGCTTATGCAAAATGCATGTGCCAGCACATGTCCTGTTATCTATTGCCAGTGTTCTGCCTGCCATGTGCATGACCACATGCATCTCGCGAGTCTCCACCTGCGAAATGCATGTGACTCGTATATGCCATTATTCAATTTAGTGCTGCTCCTTTCCTTGTGCATTCCATTTCTTTTTAATTCTGTATATTCTTATAGTTGGTTTCTTTATTCTATTTGAAAAATACAAAAAGATTTTGTTAGTTTTTGTGGCACTCACATCCTATTGCAAGTAATGACTTCTAATAGGGGCAGCACCCATAAAGCTCCAACCACAAGCTCTAGCATGAATAAAATCAAGGGTAAGAACTCCTCCAAGAAGAAGTCCCCAGTAACTACTCCAGAGGCTCCTCCGGTCCCTACTAATGAGTAGGACAAAATCTGATTTTATATGGATGGCATGAGGCCCCTTTATGTCAAGTACCAGGCTAGACGGTCTTTCACACCAGAGAAAAGATTCAACCTGGCTGGGCTTGGGGATGAATTCCCCAATATAACTAAATAGTTCATTGAAAGAGCATGGTTTCCATTTTTTGGATATGCCGGGAGGATATTACCTGGACGTAGTACTTGAGTTTTATGCATCCTACCAAAAAAAAGCAAGATTCCATGAAGCATCCAGGAAAGGTCAAAGACTTCCCGTGCTTGGTGTCTGTTGTAGTTTGGGGAAAAGAGATTAATGTCACCTCAGAGGCCATAAATTCCATTTATTGGAATACACCAATAGCTCTAGGGCTGAATGTATGGAAAAAGTTGCCATGAAAGGGAACCAACTCAGTTGTGTGGGAAAAGTTAATGCTATTGGTGAGCCTTTGTAGGCCACACATGGTGGAGAAATCCCTAGACAAGACCTTTGAATTAAGGCCAAGTTATGGTATGATATGATTCGTGCACATTTCTCGCCATCTAAAAATGATCAGACAATTACCATTGAAGGGGCTACATTGAGTTCCTGCATCATGTCTGGAATCCATGTAAATTTTGGAGAGATAGCAGCAGTGGTGATTAAGAAGAAAGCTCGTCAGTCCATTACTTCAATGCCCTTTTGCAGTGCTCATCAGCAAGCTTTATGCTAGAGGTAGGATTCCTTATTTTGGTTTTGACCAGCCTATTCTTGCAACCTGAGTGGTTTATATTAAGAAGAAGAGGGATGATAGTTCTCCCAAAATGAAAAAGAGAAAGTAATAAGGTTTTGCTTATGCGGGGATCTCAAAGGCAGTTGTTGACACAAGTGCATCTTCACCAGTGAGATCTATGTCAGGTAATCCTACTCCCATGGAGTCAGGAAATCCTCCAGATGCTTTACCTCCTAGAACTTCACCATCCCTTTCATCCTCAGCCCCTACTGGTCTTCAAAATCTAGTTGACATAACTTGTTCCCACGAGACTCAACTGGGCACATTGGCCAAGAAGTTTCCCGGACTTATACAAAAAGTTGTCAATGATTCAATGAAAGATGTCTTTTATAGTCTTGGCAAGCTTTGTAAAAGAGTTGAGGTGATGGAACAGGTTGTCACTTCAATTCGCGATAATATGGACAAAGCAAAGGGTAAGGGACCTATGACAACTATAGACATGAGCTTGCTCAATGAAGCCATGGCTGCACCCCACAGGACTACTAGCCTAGTGGATGATTTATTTGTTGCTTTAGGAGATGAGGATGAGGCAAATGATGAGGTGATGCAGAGGGTAATGTTGGAGTCCCAGCAGATATCACACTCCCATATGGGAGGAATTAGACCAAGTTCTACAGCAGATTCACAAGATGAAGACTCAAATTAGTGAGCTTAGAGAGTCCCTAAACCTTACCTCTTTTATTATCTCTATTGATGATAGGTCGTTATTTTTCCTTTGTTGGGCTTAGACATTTGTTGCACATTTCTTTTGCCCTTCTCGGGCCTTTTTTGGATGTTTTAGACAATTTGACCCTTGTAGGGTATGTTTTGGATTAATTTGTTTATTACCCTCATCGGGCCTTTATTCCTCTTATGATTTATATAGTTCCCTTTATGGGATTGATCTTTTTATTGTTTTGGATGTGAGATTAACATGTGACCGGGTTAGTCCTACACACTTACCTGTGCTTTGCAAATCGCGCTTTGTGACTACGACAGGCCTCATTCTCAAATGTTCCATGTGCGCGTAGTTAAATATTGCCTCTGTATATAATAGTTAGTTTTGAATAAACTCTGAGGGTTTTCTTTATACTATGGTTCTTTCTCAAGGAGCAAAATTTTCTTTTCTTTATTTTTGTGTCAAATTGAGTGACATTTTCCTATGATAGATTGAGAGGAAACTTTCTTAAGGGAAAATTCTAAGTTTTAGTGTTTAGATGGAGTTCGTGTTTTACCTCTCGCATGGGACCACCAAAAATTTGCATGGAATAATAATTTGGAATTAGAGAAAAGAGAGGAAAATGATTTTTGAAAAAGCATTCTTTTGTCATGACGTGGACATTCTCCATTTGGCTTGATTGATTCACCAATGAATTGTGTGAAACTTTGGATAGCTTGTCACAAATCATTCATTCCAATTGATTTTGAGACTAATTGTGGATCCCTTGTGATGTGATGCCTTGTGTGGTAAGGTTTACTTTGTTCTTGTGTATTCATGTCATGTAGAACTTTCCCCGAATGTGATTCAAGGTGAAATCCTAGACGTTGGCTTAGATTGGCAGATGACCTTAGGCCCTTTTTGTATTAGTCAGTTTACCCCAAAAGTTCCTTCCCTCAACATTGATCCTAGTCAATCCCTTTGAGTCTTGAACTTTTCCTTGGTACCCTATGTTAGACACCTTGAACCTTTTTGAATCCTCTATGTTGGCACCCCTTTCTCCCTAATTGATATCAATGAAAGTGTAGGCTAAAAGCCTAAGTTAGGGGGGGAATATGAATGAAAATAGAATGTTGATGTAGGCAAAAGCCTAAGTTTAGGGTGTATGCATTAATGTTGGAAAAAGAAGTTGAGCTTCAATAGGGGGTAACACCCTATGCTTATCTTGCAAAATTCTCTAAGTGTCAAAGAGATAAATGAATGAAAGAGAAAACAATAGAGTGGTGCTACCTCTTGAACAAAACAAAAGGGTGTTTTAAAGAATAGTTGTTGGGAAAACTTGGGTTGTGAGAGGGAGGAATAAGATAAAGTTGAATCAAAGATGTGAGCGGTGCACTTAAATTCTTTTGATAGCATTAGGGAGGTTTAGTCACTTGAGCCAAATGAAATCCTCACCTTAGCCCTAGCCTACATCATTTCCCACAAGTCCTTAGTAATTCTGAGCTTTGAAACTCTACATTAGTGGAAAATTACATGAAGGGAAAGCCTACGGTTCTACGTGTGTGCACTTGAACTTCTTTGAGAGAATGAGTGTCTTTGTATTCTCCTAAAATCCCTATATTATGAATTGCATGATTGTGTGGGACTCTCTCTTGTCGTGAGTGGCATTGCAACCTTGGAATGAATAGTAAAGTCTTGACATCAATTAAGAGGAATGAATAAGACAAGTTAGGTAGTGAATCTTGAGGAAAACCATGAAGGTTTATGCCAATGACTTGAGAAGCTTAATGATCTTATTTTGTATTAAAATTTCCCTTGATTTTGAGTGACAAATTTAAGTCTTTCGATATGAGCTTTTGCAATGAAGTGTTTTTGCCTCATGCTTGTAGTGGTACCTAATGAGATTAGTGTTTTTGTTTGAGTTTTTTGTTTGTTATTTTCGTGTGTTTTTGAGTTGATGTAGTCTGTTGGGCAATTCTTGTATCTTGAGAAGTTTGTGTCAATCCTTGGCCTTATGAATGCTTTTCTTGACGACAAGCAATAGTTTAGGTTTTGAGGTTTGATAAGTTGGTAATTTACTAACTTATTTAGCTCCTAATCATGAGTTATTGCCCTCATTTGATGCAATTTGGAAGGATTTTATGCTTATATTCTCTTATACGCAGGCATTATTGATCAATAAAGATAGAAGAGGATTTAAACATAAATTAGCCATAAATGGAAGCTAAGACAAGAGATGATCGGGAGAGAAAAGATCTGCTAAGGATGTGCATTAGATCCTGCGTGTCACAAGATGGCACCAGTGTTTCGCAGGTGCCAATGCAAGAGGAGGCTGGAATATTGCCTAACAATACAGGCACATGTGTGCTGCAAGTCATCAAGGGCAGTCGCAGGTGCCCCCACAGATGGAGGCTCAGGAAAAGGATTCCACACTGCTGTAACACCCCCCGAATTTAAATCAGCTACCTAACTCAGCACCCAAGGTTTCCTGTAATTGTTGTTCAAGACGGGCAGCTGAACACTCAAATCATGCTCTCCAAGTAGGAGGTCATGACGATCATACAGCAAAACAAAATTTATAATCCCAACAAGTGTCGGGGTCGTACCCAAGGGAATTGGGGTAGCTAAATAGAGATTGTAACGAATTGAGTTCAAGGTGAGAGTAATTGCCCAAAACAACAAGTAAAAGGATGGGGGAAATTGGGAATGTTATCACTACAATCGCAATTCAATTTAAAAAGCAATAATACTAAAGCGGGTGTATCAACTTGACTAGACGACTAGGGATGCATATCCGATGGGGCTTTGGTTATGGGATAGGAAGATTATCAAGTCATACCTATTCTAGCTTAATGACATGAATAGCATTGGTCATGGGTAAGATTTGCTTTTATCTCGATCAACAATCTTATATCTGATGATCTCGGTTAGAGAATCGTTGGTTTGATTAATAAACAACCAATCTAGCTTGGGGAAGTCATACTATCTCTAGCTTAGACCCTTAAATGGGAGAATGCGATAATAAGAGCTATCTTTAGGCTCAAATCTGAGTGGAATCCAAAGTTCCCACTAGTAATTTCATATCCAAAACTATGAAATCCTTTCTCAAGCAATCACATAGTCAAGTCATGAAAATTAATGTTTGCAACCACCAATTTTGGGATTAAAACTTGGTGAAATTACTAGACCCATGTCAATTAAGAAATTATAAGCTAGAATAGATAACACCCACACCTATTTCTTAAGCACCCATCATCAATACACTCCTAGACAAGAGAATTTAGCCACTCATAGTAAAAGAGAAAGAGATACCAGCAGGGTAATTCAAAATCCCTTCCATTAGAGCTGAATCTCAAGTGTTATATTCAATTTGACCACAAAAGTGTTAACCAAGAGAATTAGATTGAATCCCTCTTCTCAATGGAGGTGAAAAACTTAGTCTCCAAGCTAAAAATCTTCAAAATATTCAGAATGATAAAAGTTATTTACAATTGTGCCTGAATAGGCCTTTTATAGTTTTCCAAAAAGTCACTAAAAATTAGGACAAAAATTCCCTTCAGGAGGTGTGCGGCGCGGCGTGCGGTTTGCACGTTGTGAAGTGTGCGTTGCACACTGCCTCTGATTGAACCAATGACTTTATCTAGAATTGGGAGCTCCGTGCAAAGGGGGTGTGGTTCGCACCTCAGGATGTGTGCGTCACACAGAAACTGCACCTATTGACAGACTCTTCAGTGACTTTTGCAGCTTGTGCAGAGGAGATGCATTTCGCACCTCGTCTTGTGCGTGTCGCACGGCCACCGCATCTTCAGTCATAATCTTTAACTTTTTTGAACACTTCACACTTCACTCCTTTTGAGCACTTTTTGGGTCCATTTCCTTATTTATCATCATCTATAAAAAGTACCAGCATAGACATCAATAAAGTCCATAAGAACTTCTAAATCTATTCAAAACATAGAAATAATTCATGGATATAGGCTCAATAAGTTGGTAGATTACTAACTTATCAAACCCCCAAACTTGAACTATTGTTTGTCCTTAAGCAAGATCCTTACAAGACGAGGAATGAATTATGCTCTAGGCTCAATCAAGGCACAAAAGACTAATCTACACTAAAAATTAAGAAAAAGAATAAACAAAAGACTCAAACAACCGACTCAACTACTATGGTCATCTCAAATTGGACCACCACAAATTCAAGGAAATTTATCAATTCAAAACCTTTTCCGAAAGGACATTATTTCTCATTCAAAATCAAGGGAATTTTGTCATTTAAAACAAGATATATAAGCTTCTCAAGTCATTGGCATGGACCATCAAGGTTTGCCTCGAGATTTTCCACACAACTCGTCTCATTCTTTCCCCTCAATTGAAATAGAGACTCTATATTTCAATTCGAGTGCATGATGCCACTCACCACTAGAGAAAATCCCACTCACAATCATTTAATTCACAAAACACGGGATTATAGGACAACCAAGAAGACTCTCACGCTCTCAAGGAAGTTCAAGTGCATACGCGTCGAACCATAGGCTTGCACTTCATGTATATCGCCACTAATATAGGGTAGCCAAGCTCAAGATCACCAAGGACTTGAGGGTTACTATGTTGGCTAGGGTTAAGGTGAGGATATCATTTGGATCAAGTGACTACACCTCCCTAATGCTCTTTGTTCTCATTTTGAACACCGCTCACATTTTTCACTTTCAACTTCACCTTATTTCTCCCTCTCATAACCCAAGATTCCTCCTTTTTACTCATGATCATTCAAATTCCTTATACCGCCTTCACTTGGTAGCACCTATTTTTTCTTTTCAATTGCTCATTGGATTGATCTTTTGGAGAAATTTTCAATTCGAAATTAAGGTACTACCTTGCACTTGAAGTGCACTTCTTTTCTTGTCCTCATTTGATCACATGTACCCCCAAACTTAGGCAATTGCCTATGTTGTATTTCGTTTCCCCCCCCCCCCAAACTTAGGCTTAGACTACATTTCAATTTCAAGAAATTAGGGAGGATGGGTGCCAAAATAGAAGTTCCAAAAAGGTAAAGGTGAGCGTAATTTTCCAAAACAACAAGTAAAAGTATGCGGGAATTGGGAATATTGTCACTACAATCACAATTCAATTTAAAAAGCAATAAAACTAAAGTGGGTGTATCAAGTTGACTAGACGACTAGGGATGCATATCCGATGGGCTTTGGTTATGGAATAGGGTGATTATCAATTCATACCTATTCTCGTTTAATGACATGAATAGCATTGGTCATGGGTAAGATTTGATTATCTATCTATCAACAATCTTATATCCAATGATCTTGATAAGGGCACCATCGGTTTGATCAATAAACAACCAATCTAGCTTAGGGAAGTCACACTATCTCTAGCTTAGACCCTTAAGTGGGAGATTCCGATGATAAGAGCTATCTCTAGACTCAAATCTGAGTGGAATCCCAAGTTCCCACTAGTAATTTCACATCTGAAAATATGAAATCCTTTCTTAAGCAATCACATAGTCAAGTCATGAAAATTAATGTTTGCAACCACCAATTTTAGGATTAAAACTTGGTGAAATTACTAGACCCATGTCAATAAAGCAATTATAAGTTATAATAGATAACACTCACACCCATTTCTGAAGCACCCATCATAAATACACCCCTAGACAAGAGAATTTAGCCACTCATAGTAAGAGAGAAAGAGATACCAGCTGGGTAATTCAAAATCCCTTCCATTAGAGTTGAATCTCAAGTTCTAAATTCAATTTGAGCACAAAAGTGTTAACCAAGAGAATTAGATTGAAACACTCTTCTCAATGGAGGTGAAAAACTTAGTCGCCAAGCTAAAAACTCTTCAAAATATTCAGAATGATAAAAGTTATTTACAATTGTGCCTGAATAGGCCTTTTATAGTTTCCCAAAACATCACTAAAAATTAGGGGGGAAATGCCCTTTGGGAGGTGTACGGCACGACGTGTGGTTCGCACGTTGTGAAGTGCTGGTCGCATACGGCCTCCGATTGAACTAGTGACTTCAGTTAGAATTGGGAGCTCCGTGCGAAGGGGGTGCGGTTTGCACCTCAGGATGTACACGTCGCACAATGACCGCATCCCTTGATAGACTCTTCAGTGACTTTTGTATCTTGGGCAGAGTAGATGCATTTCGCACCTCGGACTGTGCATATCGCACGGCCACCGCATCTCTGGTCATAATCTTTAACTTTTCCGAACACTTCACACTTTACTCCTTTTGAGCTCTTTTTGGGTCCATTTCCTTGTTTATCATCATCTATCAAAAGTACCAGCATAGATATTAATAAAGACCATAAAAAACTCTAAATCTATTCAAAACAGAGCAATAATTCATAGATATAGGCTCAATAAGTTAGTAGATTACCGACTTATCAGTAGCCTCCACGGGCATCGAAGTCCCGATGGCCCATGTTATGCGCTATGGAAATTAACCAGTGGCTGTCGAGCAACACCCTTTCCAGCCGATGGGTGGGTGCGACAAGCATCGTGGGTATGACATCCCGTTGGAGCCTACCATTTAAATGGTCCAGTGGAATTCTCCCCAAACTCTCTCTTTCTTGACCGGCTACGCCATGGGTGTCGTGTCTACGACGGCCCATGGGACCGCTTCATCAAAAATATCTAGTGCCCCAGGATTTTAGTCCCTCCCTATGACGCCTTGGACGATGGGCCGTCATAGGTATGACGTCCTTCAGGCAGCTCGTGAGGGGGCAATTTTCCTGCAATCTTTTTATTTTAAGTCAAGGGTAATTTTGTCTTTTCCCCTATTCTTAAACTCCTAAGTGAGGTTGTTTTGGGAACTTTTAGTAGGGTTTCTACCCATTTATCCTAAGACTCTCATTATCCCTCACTCATCTACAAAATTGGGAAAAGAACTCCTTCAAGATCCAAGTCTCAAGCTCCAAGTTCAAGCCTCATTTTTTTTATTTCAGTTGGGTTAGCTTCAATCAAGGTATGTGGGTATTCAATAAGGGATTTATTTCATCCCTATGCCCAAAACCCCCAAATTCTATTTTGATTTGATTTAGTTGATACTCCGTGAGGCACATAGTTCTAGATACTCTATTCATCCTGGTGTGGTGAAGATGTATAGAGATTTGAGGGAGGTTTACTAGTGGTGTGGTATGAAGTGGGATGTAGTGGAGTTTGTATCTCGATGCTCGAACTGTCAGCAAGTGAAGTTCGAGCACATGAGACCAGGTGGCTTGATGCATTGACTTCCCATTCATGAGTGGAAGTTTGAAGGTATTATTATGGACTTTGTTGTTGGTTTGCCTCATACTTCTCGTGGGTTTGATTCCATTTGGGTGATTATGGATCGGATGACTAAGTCGGCCCACTTCTTGCCGGTTCAGACTCCCAATGGTGCAGAGAGGTTAGCCCAGATCTACCTTCGTGAGATTGTTTGGTTGCACGAGGTCCCAGCTTCTATCATTTCAGACCGCGACATTCAGTTCACATCTCAGTTCTGGAGGGCTATTCAGTGGGATTTGGGTACAGAGGTTCAGCTTAGTACGTCTTTCCACCCTCAGAGAGATGGCCAGGTCGAGAGGACTATTTAGGTCCTGGAGGACATGCTTTAGGCCTACATTCTTGACTTTGGAGGTTCATGGGATCAGTTTATGCCATTGGCCGAGTTTGCTTATAATAATAGCTTTTATTTGAGCATTGGCATGGCACCTTTTGAGGCTTTGTATGGCAGGCTTTGCAAATCGCCGATTGGTTGGTTTGATGATTTATAATCCAGACCGCAGAGTACAGACTTGCTTAGAGATTCCTTAGACCGAGTCCTTTTAATTCAGGATAGACTTAGAGCAGCCCAGAGTAGGCAGAAGAGCTATGCTGATCGTAGACTTTGTGCCTTGGAGTTCAGTGTTGGTAACTTGGTTTTCCTTCGAGTATTGCCCGTGAAGGGCGTCATGAGATTTGGGCAGCGGGGCAGGCTTATCCCCAGGTTTATTGGGCCATTTGTGATTTTATAGAGGGTTGGTAGTGTTGCCTATATGTTAGCTTTACCTCCGATGTTTACAGTTGTTCACCCAGTCCTTTATGTCTCGATGTTGTGCCAGTAAGTGCCATATGAGTATCATTTGTATCATTAGGATTCAGTTCAGTTAGACGAGAGTTTATCATTTGTTGAGGAGCCGATAACTATTCTGGCTAGAGATATCAGGAGATTGAGATCTAGGGAGATTCTGGTTGAAAGTTCAGTGGAGGCATCGTCTGGTCGAGGAGGCTACTTGGAAGATCGAGAGTGGGTTGTGTGCCCAGTATCCGCAGCTATTCGAGCCTTCAAGTACTCTCTTCTTCTTGACTTTTGAGGATGAAAGTCTTTTTAGTAGTGGATGTTGTGATGACCTTTCCGGTAATTTTTGCGTTTACACATTCATTGTACTGTTAGAGCTTACCTGTAACGTCCCCAAGTCATTTATGGCTTGCTGGGACTGGTAGTTCGGTGCCCTGGTCATTCATTTGGTCATTTTGGTCATTTGCCTATTTTAGAGCTTTAACTTAGTATATCATTGACTTTAGTCAACATTCTTAGCTAACATGATCGGAATTGAATTTTGACAATTTTGGTAGCTTCAGAACGTTGAGTTTGGTCTAGTTGGACCTTCAATTGGGGCCTGAGAACCTCCAGTGTGGGTTTTGTGTTGTTTTCTCTGTTTTCAGGCCATTGAGAGTTGAAAGTGTAACTTTGGGTGGCTTTCGATGATCGGAGTGTTGGATTCGAAATCTGATGATTCCATCAGCTCCGGAATAATGAGTTTGGATTAGAAAGGTGGTTGGTTCCGCTGCCGGGTGAGCCGGGCTCATTTCAAGCTGAAATGACCTCGTATGGAAGTTTCATCGATTCTGTTGAGTCCGGAACGTCATTTTCACTCTGCTTGCATTATTGGTTTTTAAATGTCAATTTTTAATTGTGCCCGAAATTCCCCGTCGAGTTTTCGAAAGTTGTAGATTTCTGGCAGTTGCAGGTGTAGGCCTCAGGCCCTAATCGCAATCGCGAGACTCCTTGTCGTGACCGTGATGAAGTGCCTAGTTCATTGTGCTTCGCGATCGCGACATCCCCTGTCGCGATCGTGATGAAGTCCCTTCCTCTTTGTTCTTAATGACTGTGTGGCTAGCCTTCACGATCGCGATGGTTTAGCCAGTGTAGTCCTCGAGACCGCGAGGGGTCCCTTTGCGATCGCGATGAAGGACCCCTTGGAAGTATATATACTTCCCCACTTTGTCTCTTTCAGTCAAAATCCCTTTTCTTCATTGTTAACAACGACAAACTTTCTTAAACTCAGTTTCTGGTCAATTTTGGGTGTCGGGGTATATAATTCTTGCTTTTGATCTTCCCTCTATCAGAATTTGTAAGTTTTACCGGCTTAAATCTGTCAAATTCTATCTTTTGGATCTTCATTGTTTCTCTTAGTTGGCTGGATGGTTTAGGCCAATTTCTTGGCTAAATTCTCTCAAAAATAAGAGCATGCACGACTTAGAGTATGGTGATCATTGTGCGCTTCTTTATTTTCGGCTTTGGGTTGCGGGGCCCACAGGCCCGTCGGTGACCTGAATTTCTACTGGGCTACAATTGTAGCATTATGGGTATCATTATAATCATCTTAATGTTTTATTCATGTTTTTGATAGTTTGATCATCGTTCAGAATTTCTCGAAGTGATTTGGTCTTGGATTTCGTTATCCCAGCAGCGTGTCATCAGACGACAGGAAGGTTACGGTCTAAACTCCCTAGACTTCGCATATATCAGATAAAATGTTACTAGCTGGCATCCTTGGGTTGGGTTATTAGTTTGGTACCACAAACCCTGACCGCTTTTCTGTGATTCTCCCCCATTTCTTTCCTCTGTTGTATGTAGTATTCTTAGTAGTTTATGTTATCACCCTTATGGTCCTGTGTGGCCTTTTTTTGACTCTGGAACATAGACAGTGGGTTATTCGGGGTGCCAGTGAGTACCGGGCATTGTTATCTTGATATTATGCTGGCTATCTGTGATGTAGAGCGATTGGAGCCTGTGCAGGGCCGATAGGTTAATTGTGGGTCGGGGGCCACTGTTGTGATTGTGTATGCCATTCATCATGGATATAGATGGAGGGGATTTCTTATTGATTTTTTACTATGGTTTTGGCTTCGGGCCTACTGGGACTTATTTTCTAAACCTTGCATGGCTCGTGGGGCCCATTTTCGGTAAAAATGATCTAAAAAGGGTTTGGTAATGTTTTAATGGGTCTTCTTGGGGTAAGGGAGTTTTAAATGATATTTTATCACTAGCTTCACTTATACTAGACTCGACGGGGTCGAGTGCTAGACTTATTTACTATAGCTTTTAAGGTGATGCTGGACTAGGCGGGGCTATGTACTAGAACTATTGGACTTACTGTTTTGACCTGGATACCCCCCAGATAGCCTTACTTGGGGATTATTTTGAGATTGCGGGGCATCTAGTATATTTGTCGGGGGCCTCTATGGACCTTGTCATTTCGGACCAGAGGCTGCGAGTTACCGATGCCAGAGGGGGGTATAAGTGTGGTAGAGGTATACGGGTGTGACCTTCCATGGATCCTATCTTCTGGGCCTTGTAGGTCACTGGAAGCGGGTAACATACGGTACTACTATCACTCTTGACTTAGCATGGCATCATATCATTCATCTGTGTGAGGTACCACCCTTGTTTGTTGTTTGTTGATTGTATGCTTCGGTAGTATGGGATGTCGGAGGGTTTGTTTTCACTTGATTGCATTTTTGCGGTTGTATAGGCGGCCGTGGGATTATAGGTAGACTCTTGTTACTTTATCATGATGTTATCTCCTGTCATGGTTATGATTTTCAGATTTTACACTGCAACGTTGTTAGTTCTGGTCTTGAGATTGATATGATTAGTTTTGTTATTGATTGCTATTTTCCGAGCATGTCTATTTTTACTCTTCTCTCCAATTCATTATACTTGAGGTTACCGGTATACCATCCATTTCTAAAAACTTGTTATGTATATACTTTTATTGCAAGGATCCCAGGTGCGTCATTTCTTATTTTCACCTGTTCCTGTTGTGTATATAATCTACTTTCTAGCCTTGTTTGTTGTTTCTGTTGTCTTCCCTCTGGGCTAGTTCTTGTGTACTTCTTCGTTGATTGTTGTGACTACTTGCTTCTATTATGTCTGTTACTACGCTTTTATCTTATATGTGCCCAGTCGTCCTATGATACCTACTGGGTACCTTATGTTTCACATTTGGTGCTCATACTAAACTCTACATCTTCTAGTGCAGATCCTAGTGTGGGCCATCATCGTTGTTAACTCATTGGAGATTCGTGCGAGGAGCTGCTTTTGTAATATCCTGGACTGAGGGTGAGCTCTTGACGACCGGAGCTTAGCTTTTAGTTTGTCTTTTGATTATGTACTCCATTTCTACTCGAAGACAACTTTGTATATATTCTTTTGGACCCTTGTACTCCTTATGTAGATCCGGCTCTTATACGCTATGGTACTAGGTTTTGGAGTTTTGTTTAGATTCTGCATTGTATATATTACTCATATTATCTATTTCTTCATCTTATTCCCTTGCTTCCACTTATTAAATTGTTCTTCCATCTTAATTGATAGAATGTGGTCCATTACTAACCATTCTGTGCTACGGGGATTGGTTCGCCTACTGGGGGGTTGTAGGTGTCATCATGACCGAGAAATTTGGTCCTGACAGTTTTCTTATGGATACCTGAATATGCTATGAGTAAGGGTTAACTTGGGGAACTTGTAGTCCCACGTCCCGTGTTACGTCTAGGGGGTAGTCTCGGGGAGTGACAACTGCCCACGAGACTCGGCACCTGCATGCCACAAGTCATCAAGGGCGACTGCAAGTGCCATCACAGGTCGAGTCGCAAGTGTCCCACAGGAAAAAATGGTCCAGCAAGCTATTGCGTAATTGGAAAACTTCCAAAACTCTTTTTGGGATCGTGCAAGGATTTTACACCAAGTTTTTCCCCAATTAGGATACTATTCATAGAGTACACCTTGTACTACATTCTATACCTTCTTCTTCGTAAGACTTTTTGAAGAAAATTCCATTGCTGGCAACTCTAAGCTTGAAATTAAAGATAGTTATTGAATATGAATGGAATTGATGATTACCCACTTGGTATATTGTCTTTTTATTTCACTATGAGTAGCTAAATTCCTTTCTAGGGGTTTGAGCAATGATAAGTGTTTTAAATTGATATTGAGTATTGGTTATTTATTCTTATAATTAATTGTTATGTGTGGGTCTAGTAAATCCTTCAAGTTTTAATCCTATAATTGGTGGTTGCCAAGCCAACATTGATTTAGTTTTCTGATTATGTTCTTTCTTGAGACAGAAGTTCTATAATTGGGTCAGGATTTGAGAATTCTATCAATAGTTGAGGCTAGAAATAGCTCAACTTAAGAATTTTTCATCTAAGTGTGAGGCTAGAAATAGCTCATCCACTTAAACCAATTGGTTGTATTGTTGCTAAGCCTTGAGGTTTGAAAGAATCCAAGGTTTATACATGTTTAATAGGTTGAAGGATATTCAAGCATACCTTTAACTAAGACTACCTACACTACTAATTATACATAAGCCAAATAATTTATCCTACTTTCAACCTATGATCCTATCGAAAGCACACACATAGTCTTTTCATCTTTGATAGTTAATAATTGTGTTACTTGTCGTTTAGCTTACTAAACCAAATAATTGTTACACTTATTCCCCTAATTTACTTTTTTTTGTTTATACAACATGCATGCTCTTGCAAATTCATTTATAAATTTTGGTAAATCTCCATGTCAATCCTCGTAAATTCGACCCCAACTTGCATTGGGGTTATTGTTTTGCAATGACCGTACTCACCTCCTTAATCGGAGAGTTATTTTGAACGTCGTCAGTCCTCATCATCCGAGGATGGATTTTATTATGGTTTTTCTTTAGTTTACTTCAGTTTTCAGTATTTGGAGTTAGTTGGGGGCTTGTACCAGCAGCTCATCAGTAGTAGAGGCTTTCAGAGATAGAGTTAGATTTTAGCTTATTTTAGATTGAGTTATCTTTTAGACATATAGTATTTCAGAACTTTCAGCAACTTATTAAAGTTATAAGTTTTATCAGTTTAGCTTCTATTTAGTCTTTATTATTCAGAACTGTTTTAGTATATGCCAGACCATTGGTTAGCTTGGGATCACTTGTGGCTCTAAGAACCATGCTGCATCCAAAGTGTAGGCTCGGAGCGTGACAGATAAGTACTATGATGCACAATTTTATGAGTAGAAAATAATTTAGCACAACTAAAAATTCTCTTCCAAAATTTGACCTAAATCTTTTTATTGTAATGTCTTTTTATAGTACTGTCAAATTGGTTATTTACGTTTAAGAGAATGCCTTTCAAAATAACTATCAATTTACATTTGGATTTTATCAAACAAGCCCATGTGTATTTACTGTTGTCATCAACTAGAGTGATAAAATAATTATATTTTTCATGTATGAAAACTTTATAAGATCTCCAAATATCTATATGTACTAACTGCAATACATTATAAAAAAAATTCTTTCACTAGCACAAAATTTTAATCTAGTTTGTTTTGTTTTTGCATATATTTCATAATGCTATTGCACTTCTTTATTCACGTCATGTATTATATATGTTGTATTATATTTATTGAGGATTCCCCAATCTCATGTTCCACAGTACATTGCTTTCTACAACTTTAATTATTTCTTTTAATGTAAGTGTTGCTTCCTCTTTTAATATATTAATTCCATTATTTTACTTATAAATTCCATCACCTTGCCATTATAAAAACTTAAAAGAAATAGAATTATGGATAAAAATTCATTGAACAACATAGATCTCTTGTTAGTTTTGACACTGATATTGGATTGAATTTATCGTTTGACACATAATAAAGTACACTCCTGAGTATATGATTTTTAAGTATTACAATATTTCTTGTTTGAGTAACCTGGTATCTATCACTATCAGTAGGCACTTTAAATCCATTATTACCTTAATTGTTAGTCCTTTTGATTTAATTTAGTGTTTTCTTATGTGATAAAATGTTACATTTTTGAGTCTATTATCCAATCATGGGAAAAGCATTGGACATCAATGAAATTATACCTACCATATGATATGAATAGTCACTTAAAGTGTTGAGCTTGCTTAGCATGCTCATAAACTTTTTATATTTATCATCAATAATCAATTATTTCTCTGTTGGTTTACCTTTATTTGATCCCTTAGGCTCAACTACAGAGATGTAAGAATGTGATTTATTCTGGTGCCTATGGTCTGAATCTTCTTCTTGCTTTTAAATTCTTTTGGATATCCTATAATGTTGTAGAAGTTTTTCTTCAAGTGTCCTTCATGTCCATAATGATAACATACTATTTTAGGTTTTCATTATTGGAAATTCTTTTTTCTTCTTACTATCATGATTAAGGACTCTCTGTTCGTACCACACCTAAAATTCGTTGACTCGCTCCTTGAATTACTAATACATATGTTTTATTAATTGTTAAAATTGTAGTCTTAAGCAGAATATCACTTCTTATATGACTTACACTTTCATCTAGTCCTATAAGAAATTGTAACAGGCGCAAGTTATCCTACGCATTCAACAAATTATCTCAATTCTGCACAACTATATCCATGACAAGCAACTAAAAAATCTATGTTATCCCTTTATCTTTAACCTTAGATAAATATGTAGTAACTATTTTTACTTGTGTTAAGATTTCTATTTCCTCTAATGATTTGTAAATTCTGGTAAGGTTTGATTTGTCAAAGCATTTCTTGAAATCATCCCAAACCTTCTTGAGTTAGAGGCATAAACAATGCTTGATATTAACTTTATTGAAATTGTCGTGATAATCTAAAATAGGCAATAATATTGCATCTTTCCCCATGATTTGTGAAACCACCCTTATACGAGCTTTTCATACAGCTTCAATCAATGAATGTGTTTATGTTTTTTCAAGCAATTCAAGTCCTATTGATCTACTTCACAAGGTGTACTTTTATGGTCTTGTAAGATTGATTTCTATTAATGTCATATCTGGTGTGTATGACAACTAAGATTGATTGGATAATTGTAGTCTAACATTTTTTTTTTGGTATCTCCCATTGTTGACCTAATTTTTAATGTAATGACCCTCATGGTCATTTTGAATTTTATGCATATTTTTCCCGTTTTTCTTATTTTTGTAGCTTTGGTATATCATTATCACATGTGAAAATGGGTGACATGATTCTCGAGATGATCATACAATTATTGGGTGAATTTTTCAGTCTTGAAGACTTAAAAGTTGGAAAGCTTGATCAAAATCAATATACTAGGTTATCGAGCTTGATTTTGAATTTTGACAATTTTGTTAGGTATGGAAGGTAACTTTTGACTTAGTTAGATAGTTGATATGGAGCTCATTTTGTTCGAGTATGATTTGGATCATTTATTGGATTTTGAGATTTAAGGAAGTTAAGTTTGACCACGATCAACTGTTGGTCAAGACCTCATTGGATTGGTGATTTAATAATTTCAACAGGTGTGAAAACTTATTTTTAGTAAATCTGCATATTTACTTTGTTTCTGATGGTCCATTCAAGAATTTTTTGAATTTGGGTTGTTCCTGATTTGAGTTATTTTTTGGTGCAGTGATAAGTCGGTAATCTACTAAGTTATTGAGCCTTTAATCATGAATTATTGCTATGTTTTGATAAGATTTATAGGTTCTTATGGTCTTTATTGATGTCTATGCAGGTACTTATGATCAAAAATAGAAAACAAGGAATTGGACCCAAAAAGAGCCAAAAAGGAGTGAAGTGTGAAGTGAGCAAATGAGACGATGATTCTGCTGAGAGATGCGGCCCTCATGCGACACACACTTGGATTGGTGTGGACCGCACCTCCCACTGTGGGGAGATAAAAGTTGACTGAAGAATCTGTCAAGGGGTGCAGTCATTGTGCGATGCACACAATGCCTTGGGCGAACCGCACCTCTTTCGCATGAAGCTGCCCAATTTGCAAAGTCACTAGATCACTAAAGCAGGGTGTGCGGCGCGCACATCACAACATGCGAACCACACGTCATGCCGCACACCACTTGAAGGGCATTTTTGTCCAAGTTTATATGACATTTTGGGAATGTTTATAAATCCATTTTAGGCATAATTGTAAATAGTTCTGATAGTTCTGAATTTTAGAAAGTTATTCTTACCTTTGTGAATAATTTTTTCCTTCTATGAACAAGAAGAGGGTTTCTCACAATTTCTTCTTCCCAATTCTTAGAACCACTATTTGTGTATAAATTGAGCTTGGATATTGAGAAATTTAGCTTGAATGGAAGGAAAATTGAATTACCCATTTGGTATATCTCTTTCCTTAAGCATGAGTAGCTAAAACTCTTATCTAGAGATGTTTTGATAATTGGTACTTGATAAATGGGTGTGGGTGTTGCTAATTCTTGTTTATAAATGCTTATTTGACTTAGGTCTAGTGATTTCACTATATTTTAACTCTAAAGTTTGTGGTTACAAACATTGACTTTTCTTACTTGGTTATGTTGTTGCTTGAAAGAGGATTTCATGACTTCGTATGTGAAATTGCTACTAGGAACTTGGGCTTCTACTTAGATTGAGGCTAGAAATAGCTCAAATCGACGGAATCACCCACTTAAGGGTCTAAAGCTAGAACTAGTATGACCTCCCTAAACAATAGCTTGGTTGTTTATTAAATAATTAATAGTGCTTGACTAAAGGCTATTGAATATATGGTTGTTGATCGAGAGATAAATAACCATACCTAAAACCAATGTTACCTATGTCACTTAGCATGAATTTGCATGAATAAGCACTCACCTTATCCCATGTTTGAGTCCCATATGGTTCACATACCTAGCCGTCCTCTCTATTGTCTACACCCCTTTTTACTTTATTATTTTGTTATTGAATTACGAAATTGTGACTGATTCCTAATTCTCCCTTTTTTATATTCCTCACTCTCGTTGTGAACTCTGTCTCATAATCACCTAGGCTAAGCTCTAAATTCTATGTGGGTTTGACCCCGACATCCATTGGGAACTATAAATGTATTTTACTCTAACGATTGTTGATACCTCTTAATATGAGAGTACGGTTGAGCGTTACCAAAAATGGTGTCGTTGCCGGGGAATTAAGTTATTTATCCTTTTTTATTGTAGATTTGAAATCACCTTGTAGAGTGTCATTTTCTTTTTATTTGGTTTGTTGTTTTTGATTGGTTGCAGGCACATATTCTTCAAGCATCAAGGCCCAGTACTTCTTACCCAACCTATGTGCACTTGAGATTGTGATCTTTTTAGGCCATAAGTTTAATATTTGGGGAGCCGAGGGAGCAATGGGTGCGACCTCTGCTAAAGAGATTGAGGATTGGGTAAAAAGTGGTGCACACAGGGATAGAGAACTATCAATCACATCCACACTTCTTGAATTTATGGTGAGGAGTGCATCTGAAACTATCAATACCATTAGGGTTGTTGGGATCGTGAAGCTAGTGGAAGATGTAGAGAATTTGAATGAAGGTAGTGAAGAGGTAGACGTGGCTGACCACGAGGTGGGTTCTCATGGAAGTCTCCAAGGTTTGGACAAATATGATCATGGGAATCAAGGTCAGAACGAATGAGATGATGACTCTATAATATAAAGTATGCTTGTGAGAGTGTTGGAGAAAGTGGGATCCACCTACGGAGCCATCGCAGAGTGGAGACATGATCTTGGAAGTCTTGCACAAATCGTGCAATCACACTCCATTGCTATTGCACTACTTGAAGAAAGGATGAGTTGGCCCACCTCTCAATTTGAGTCAAGGCAAGTCAGGAATGAAGAAAGGAGTAGTGACATGAGGGACTCAATCAACCCAGTTGAAACCACAACGCAAACTATGAGTAAGTCTAGAAACAAAAGGGCTTGGGGAAATGGTTTGTCCAAATCTATTCATCATGAGATCAAGGTACCTAAAGTTTTCAAACACTTTCCTACATATCCACCTCCTTTCCCTCAATGTCTACTGCAAGAAAATATGGATGGACTTCCGAGAGATTTTGAATCCATGTTGAAGAGAATCACCATCAACATTCCCGCAAGTACTTCTTTTAACAAGATACCCGAATATCCCAAGTTTGTGAAAGAACTGTGCACTACATGCAACTTAGATAACTTTGGGGTTGTTCAAATGACCCCTTTTAGCAGTGCGATTTTATCGAGTGATTTCACCAATGATGCAGTGATGTCGGGTGTACACACTATTTGTGATTCTAGTGGGGTTCACAAGTCTACAAGGTTGGTATGTGTAATGACCCTTTCAGTGTGTTTTCACCTTTGTTGTAGGGTTAGACCAGCTTCAAGTCATTTATGGCTTGCTGGGACCGGTAGTTCAATGCCCGAGCTGTTTGTTTGGTCTTTATGGCCGTTTCCCAATTTTAGAGCTTTAACTTTGGAAACCATTGGCTTCAGTAAATGTTCTTAGCAATCGTGCTCAGAATTGAATTCCGACATTTCCATTAGCTCTGGAGCATGGACTTTGGTCTAGTGGGACCTTTGGTCAGGATCTAGAGCTTTTCAACTTGGAATTCTCTCTCGTTTTGTGTTTTCAGGCCAGTTGGGCTTGTTTGGTTGACTTTGGTCAACATTTGGAGAAGATGATCTCGGATGGAAATTTTGTCAGTGTTGTTAGCTCCGAAATGTCGATTTTAGGCTAAGGGACCATTGGTTCAGGTCTCTAGGCTTCTGGACTTGATTTCGTCCCTTGGGTTCTGTTTTGGAAAAGTTGGCCTAAAGGTTGATTTTGGGCGCTGGGTCCACTTTTCTTTAAATCTACCTCCGATGGGATTTACATTGACTCCGTTTGGATCTGGAATTCTATTTCTAGTCAAATAGCTCAGCTCATTTTTGTTCGTACGACCCCGAATGCATTCTCGGGATTCCATCGTGTAAACTTTTACCTTAGGTTGATTGCTGGTTGCTGGTGTGGGCAGAAGTGTGCGCCACAGCGCCCTAGTGCGCATGTTCCCCCTGCGACTCAGTGCCCTGGTTTCCTTGGCTGCCTGTGCTCTCTGCCCCTCAGTGACCTGGTGCGCCTGTGCCTGGCCGCCCTGGTGCACCTGGGCCGCCCTGGCCCCTGGGCGCTGGCAGCTTAAACAGCTGGCCAGACCTCTCTTCCCCTTCATTCTAAAAACCCAAAAACAATTTCCTCTATTAAAATAGCTCACAAAAAACTCCATCATCCCAACTACTTGGAGGATAATATTTTGTCGATCCTTGCTCGTTTATGGACTCCTAAATCCGGTAAACCCTCCTTTAAAGTCTGAATTCTCCATGGATGATGAACCCAAAACCTCCATAACTCACCTTGATAATTCCCAACAGCTTGGGGGTTAATATTTGTTGAGTCTTGATCATTTATTGGCTTCTAAATCGGGTAAGTTCTTTCGTTATTTTCTGATTTCTTCCACGAATTTCGTTCTTTAAATTCCTTTGTTCTTGGGCTATTTTGAGGCCTTTCTATGGTCTGTTTTTGCTCAAATTTTGAGCATGTTCTCCGGGTAAGGTGTGGAACACCGTAGTATTTTCATTTTTGGTTTTGGGTTGTGGGGCCTGCGGATCCGTTTGTGACCTGGAGTTTGACCCGGTTATGTTTATAGCATTATGGGTATCGTTAGTCTCGTGTTAATGCCTAGATTATTGTGTTGATAGTATTTTCGTGATTTGGAGCTTACTGGAGCAGTTTGAGCTTGGACGACACCGTCCCCACAGCTAGTCGTCAGATGACAGGTAGGTTATGGCTTTCCCTACCTAGACTCTGCGTATATAGGCTATAACTGCATTAATTAGTATTCTTGGGTGGGTAGTTATAGGTTGGTACCCCAGACATTGTCCGTCTCTTCGGTCCATTTATTTCATACGTTGATTGTAGTATTGGTGTAGTATTATATATTACCTTTGTTGTCATGTGTGGCCTTGTATTGACTCTGGAACATAGATGGTGGGTTATTTGTGAATGTCCGTGATTCCCGAACATTGAGATATTTTTCAAGGTTGGTTATATCTTTTGTAGAGTTGTGAGCCTGTGCAGGGCCGGTAGGAATTTTGTTGAGCCATTGGGCTAACCTATTGTTTGCGAGCATATTATTCATGCAAAGGTTTTTCTATATGTTTTACTACTAATTTGGCTTTGGGCCGACTACAAATATTTTTCTAAACTTTGCATGGCCCCGAGGGCCCATTTTCGGTATCATCACTTTGAAAGGGTTTTGAACTGGCTTTTATGAAACCTCTTGGTGTAAAAAGGATATTACGATGATTTGATCCCTAGTTTTCATACTTATACTAGACCCGATTGAGTCGTGGTCCTAGACCTGTTTTGAGATTTTTTTGAGACGATATTACACTTGGTAAAGCCGAGCATCAGACTTGATTTACTACTGTTTTAGACCCAGATATGCTCCGGGCACCCGTTATGAGGTTTATTGAGACATGATTAATGATTTAGACATGGATACACTTCGATCACTCTTGACAAGGTTTTTGAGATTACTACTACTGATTTAGACTCAGATCAAATTCGAGCACGTACTACAAAATCCTGATTATTGAGCTATATTTTGAGTTTCGTGTTTAGTATGTGGTATATGAGTAGACCTCCATGGACCTTGTTATTCCTAGGCCATAGGCTATAGGCCGATGCAGTGTGCTAGGAGAAGGGGTATACGGCATAGGAGAGGTACTCGGGAAAGGTACTTTTATGTATCCTACCTCTATTGGGCCTTTGGGGCACTGGAGGGGTTAACATACGGCACTGCAATCATACTTGGTTATAGATTCATCATATCATATCATCATCTTGCATATATGATCTGATTCCATCCTTGTTTATTGTGTGCTCAGTGTACGCTCAGGTTATATGGGCGGCCAGAGGGTTTGTTTTTACTTGGTTGTGTTTCTCGATTGTATGGGAAACCGTTGGGACTATAGGTAGATTATATTTCTCTGTTCATTTCATAGAGCTTATTATGACCTTTGGTACCAGTTGGATTAGTGGTTTTATCCTGTTGAGGCACCAGCTTTGGGATAATGATTATTGAGAGGCTAGTGGGACTTGCACTGTTGAGATACTGATTGTGTAGCCTTCTGAGCGGTTGTGGGGTATTGAATTCTATTCCATGTCGTGGCTTTCATTAATGGATATGGGTACTGGTGGTTTAGTTGTTCTATCTTAGGGTTATGCTTGAGAGGCTATTTTACGTCTATTCATATTATGATATTAATGTCTTAAGCATGTTTCTGTTAGTTTATTGCTTCTATTTCGATTGTTGAATTGCTTTCCTTCTTTCCTTTTATTTTTTAGGTTACCGGTATACCGCCCATCTCTTTAAACTCTCTTTTATATGTGTTGTTGTTGCAAGGATCTCAGGTGCATCCTTCTTCTTTCTTTCACCTGTGTTCCTGTGTATGTATATCTTCTGTGCTAGCATGTTATACTTGTAACTCTTGGTTGATTACTCTTTGTGCTAGTTCCTTATGCTTCCTTCTTGTTTTCCGTGACTGTTTTCTTATAGTCTTCTTATTACTACTTTTATATTTTATATGCGCTCAATTGGCCGATAATGCTTATTGGGTACTCGTTGCTTAGAAATTGGTGCTCATACTACACTTCTGCACTTTTTAGTGCAGATATTAGTGTAAGCTTTCACCGTTGATCGCATGGAGACTCGTGCAGCTTCTGGATATTCAAGACTAGAGTAAGCGCTTGATGACTGGGCCTTGACCACATCTCATCTTTTGAACTGTTATTCTTATGTATTAAAGAGACAGTTTTGTAGTCCATTTTGTTACTTCTAGCACTTTTATTCTATTAGAAGCTTATGTACTGTCGATACCAAGTCATGGGGTTGGTGTAGTTTTATTATGTCTATATTCAGGTTATTGCTTCCTCTTTGTCTATCTTTATATTCTGCTTCTGCTTATTTTTGCTTATTGTGCGTATTGGTTAGGTAGTATCCCATTACTAATCATTCTAGGCTACGGGGATTAGCTCGCCTGCTAGGGGGTTGTAGGTGCCATCATGACCTGAGAAATTGGGTCGTGACAACTTGGTATCAGAGCTCTAGGTTGACCAGTGTTGTAGTACAGAAGCAAGTGTCTAAGTAGAGTTTCGTGAATTGGTAGGATGACGTATGTATCCTATCTGCGGGAGGCTACAGGGCATTGTTAAGATAATTTCCATCTTTTTTTCTCCTTATCACGCGTTCCTGGCTTTGTTGACTTCTAAACACTTCGATTGTTTCATTCCTTCTGAGATGCCTAAGACGAGTTTGACAGTGGGTGATGTCGAGGCTTTTGTTCCTGTTGTTTCAGTTCTTCCGTCAGTGCCGGGACTTCAGAGTGAGAGTTTATCGCATCATATAGGGGGTGTGGGGCTAGCCTAGCCTCCTATTGGACTCATAGCTACCCCTATTCTTAAGAACATCATGGTTAGGACTCTGTGTCCTATGGTAGGTGTTTCAGTACCCAGTTCTTTGAGCGGTGCTCTTGTTAGGGTTGAGCTTCTAGTTCTTTAGCAGTTTTGTATGTTAGTATTGGAGTATAAGGTGAGGTTTCACAAGATGGTTAGGAGTACTTCTAGGACTGTGCCTTCAGATTTTGAAAGAGTTCAGAGCTTTGTTGGAGGTTTGATTTCACCGCTCCTTTTAGCGACCAAGCACTTGGTTAAAGTTGGGATAACCTTCCTTCAGGTAGTGCATCATACTTGGGCTATCGAGGCCTTTTTCCATGAGGCTTATGGAGGTAGTGCTAAGAAACATCATCACCAGACAATTCCTGAGGTTCTCAGACTCGAGGTAAGAGGTTATCCACCAGAGGTAAGTTCGATTTCTTCTTATATACTCGGCCAATTTCAGTCACTCCACAGGTTTAAGAGGGTGGTGGTACAGGACATATTGAGCTTAGTGGACATGGTACGGGTCAAATTCTTCGAGGTTTGCTTTCAGGCTGTGTAGGTCATGGTGGTCGGTCAGGTCAGTGAGATCTTGTCGCCCGTATATATTGAATGGAATTTTCTTTCAGTGTGGTAAGTGTGGGCACCTTGCTAGTGATTTCCCCATGAACACTTGTCCCAGTTGGCATAGTTGTTATGATTGTGGGGTGGTTGGTCATTATTTTAGAGATTGTCCCCGACGAGGGATGGTTGAGCCTTTAGCTTCGACTACTCAGTCCAGAGTTAGATCCCGTCAGTTTGATGCCCCCTTTGGTGGGACAGAGGTAGAGGTTCCTGACATTGTTGCTCCAGTTAAGGCTTTTGTTACCTTCCACTAATGATAGTACTGTCCATGTTGCGATTCCATCCCTTCTACTATTTAATTGCTTATATGCCTACCTACTACTTGTTTAGTTGTGTTACTACTTGAGTTGTAGTGTTTACGCATGTATTTTCTTGAAGATTATTCCTTAGTAGTGGATGGGGTAAGTTATCCTTGTGAGGTGTTTACCCAGAGTTGTGGCTCATGGGTAATTCTTTAGTCTCTTTTCTGGTTGATTTTGTTTCTAGTTTTGTTGTAACGCTAGACTAGTGTTGAGCCTTCCTTATTGAGCGGTCCTCGATGGTTGTTGCCTAGGCTATTTTCTAGCATTTGATAGAAGTCCTCATGGTGGTTTTGTGTTATCGGTGGTCATTCCAAAGATTGAGGTTTTATTTTAAGTTGAGAGGTTTTGGTTATGCTAGTGAGCATTGGTTGGTTTTGTTTTTCTCGGGTGATTAGAGTCAACCCTCTTTATTTGGATGATATAGAAGGTTGGCAGGTATGTGGGTTGTTCCCATAGTCTCCTTCAGTTTCTTATCTGGTTGGGTTGTCTTTTTGTTTTCCCCAGTCCTAGTTGGGATGAGTTTTGATCGTGGTACTCTAGTTGAGCTTTTGATTATGGCATTGTAGTCGAGTTTTGGCTTTGGATTTTCGGCTAAGTGTTAACTGTAGCATTTTGGGTAAGTTGGGCATCCGGCCCATTCTTCTCCTGCCTTATTGAGTTCTGACAACATAGATGTGGGAGCTAAGGGAATAGCTGTAGGTTTATCTAAAATGGGGTCTATCGGTTGGTTATATCTTTGGAAGAGATTGTGAAGTTCAGTGTATGCTAAGGAAAGGTTCAATTTAGTTGAAAAAGGAGGGATATGACTCCTTGTTCATTCATGTGTTTTAATAGCTGACTGAGGTGACGACTGAGAGGTTGCTTGTGTTTGTGTATTAATGACGTTATTCAACCAACTACAGAATACAGTGGTTTTTCCTTCGATTAGTTCGAGGTCAATTTTCCTTCTAGTTTGGGATCGAGGTAGTGGCTATTTCCAGTCCTACCTTTGGGGACTTGTTGCATCAATTGTGGTTTCTTGTAATACTCTTTAGGAGACCCAAGTTTCAATAGTATCTATAGATTTGGCAATTTGTATATTTAGAGCCTAGTTGGCTCTGGTTCCTAAGTATTCATCGGCAGCATACAGGTCCTCTCATGGGTTCGACAAATTCATTGGTTGGTAAATTTGAATTAGGTTTCAAGATTGTAGGCTAGCAAACTACTTCGAGTGGTTCATGGATAATCCTCATTGGTTGCGGCATCCTTGTGCCAGAAAATAGTGGGTGCGGGCAACTCGGCTTCTTTACTTTGGTTTTAGAGTGGTTGTTGGCCTTGGTCACCTAGTCCTTGGCTAACCTTTGAGTTAGGCTAGACATTCTAGATTCCAGCGGTGTTCTAGATAGTACGAGGTTCCTTCTACATGGTTGGATAGACTCAATGGCGTAAGTTTGAGATTCAGCAGTGGTGTATGCTATATGTGATCAGGTTGTGCGGGTTGAGGCTAGCGAGGCTATTTTGAGTTCTAATGATACTTAGAGACTGGTGGTCACCATTAGTTGTCGAGAGTTGAAAGCTTGAATAGCTGATTCTTCAGGGGTTGTCTTTTATCTGGGGTTCCATTGTTGGTTAGACTCGGCCAGAGTGGGCTAAAAGTTTGGTATGTTATATTCTTCAAAGTTGGTGGTTTTGTGTATTGATGCAGTAGAGCGGTTGATTCGAGCCAAAGGGATGAGTTGAAGGTATATGCAAAAATTCCTATGGCTAGATGACAGCCTTGAACCCCAGGCACCTTTTTCCTTTGCCTTCGGGGTGTTTTGACTTGATATTCGTGGTATGGTGGACTTCTTCCTGAGGCGAGATTAGTAAGGCGATTTCAAATCCGAATGGTGTTTGAGTATTCGGAGTAGCAGCAGTACTTCTTAGAGTTTGGAGCTTAGATGATGATTATGGACTTCGTGGTAGGCTTACCACACTCCTTGCAGAGTCCTGGTTTTGGTTTAGGTCTCTTGGGCAGGTTTCCCTGGTTCCTTTTTTCTGTTGATTCAGGTTTGGCACGGTTCAATGATGTCAGTTTTGTTCTATATTTTTGAGATTTCTCCGTTGACACATGGTGTCTATACATGCCTTTACTAACCTTGGTGTGCCAATCTCAGTCGAGTTTATATGGTTGGTTCCGTTGAGTTCAGGTATCGAGATTGATCCTAGAAAAATCATCCATTCGTTGGTTGATGGTCAGTTGGGGCAGGTTACTCCAATCTTCGAAGATATGATGCGAGTTGTTATCTCGAATGGCAAAGGTTTCTAGACTAGAGCTTGACTTGGTTAGAATTCGAGTATAAAGGCGACCTCGTTCAAACTTGAGAACAGCGACAACTATGGATCTCCGGTATGTCTGTTGGTGCTTTCAAGAGTGGCTCGAGTGTTTGACTTACATGAAGCTTCATAATCATGGTAGAAAGGATTCAGGTCAGAATAAAGAGTTTTGCGGATCAGCGGGGTCATGAGTTAGAGTTTTGGTTGGTGGCTTTATGGGTGATCTTGGTTGTGGTATCGAGGATTCGAGTTTTGTGTGTCATCTTTCATGGTTCTTCTTGGTTTTAATATTGCATTGGTGCTCTCCGTTTGAGATTCTTGAGGTTCGGTTTGGTTGATAAGCCTTTGGAGTTTTAAAGTTAAGGTTGGAATCTAGCTTGGCTAGTAAGAAATTAAGGCTTAGTTGCTTTTTGTGGTTGGGTTCTTATGGGTGTCGTCCGGTCGAGGAGGCTACCCGGGTTGTCCGAGAGAGTGATGCAGTCTTTGTAACTGTTGTTCTTGAGTCTCTGGTGTTTCCTTCTTTCCTGACTTTCGGGGATGAAAGTCTTTTTAGTAATGGATGACGTAATGACCCTTTTGGTCATTTATGCATTTTCTCCTTTGTTGTATTGTTAGAGCCTGCCTGTAGCGGCCCCAAGTCATTTATGGCTTGCTAGAACCGGTAGTTCGGTGCTCGGGCCGTTTGTTTGGTCTTTATAGTTGTTTCACCATTTTAGAGCTTTAACTTTGTAAATCATTGACTTCAGTCAACATTCTTAGCTATCGTGCTCGGAATCAAATTCCGACAGATCCACTAGCTCTGGAGCGTGGACTTTGGTCTAGTGGGACCTTTGGTCGGGATTCAAGAGCTTTTCGGCTTAGAATTCTCTCTCATTTTGTGTTTTCAGGCAAGTTGGGCATGTTTGGTTGACTTTGGTCAACATTCAGAGAATACAGCCTCGGATGGAAATTCCGTCAACATTGTTAGCCTTAGAATGTTGATTTTAGGATAGAGGGACCATTGGTTTGGGTCTCTTGGCTTCCGGACTTGATTTCGTCCCTTCGATTCCATTTTGGAAAAGTTGGCCTAAAGGTTGATTTTGGGCGCGGGGCCCACTTTATATTAAATCGACCTCCAATAGGATTTTCATCAATTCCATTGGATCCCGAATGCCATTTTTAGTCGAATAGCTCAGCTCATTTGTGTTTGTGCAACCCTGGATGCGTTCCCGAGGGTCCATCGTGTAAACATTTGCCTTAGATTGGTTTCTGGTTGCTGGTGTGGGCAGCAGTGTGCGCCTCAGCGCCCTGGTGCACCTGTATCCCCTGCGCCTCAGCGCCTTGTCCGCCTGTGCCCCCTGTGCCTCAGTGCCCTGGCGCACCTGCGCCTTGGCCTCGCTGGTGCGCCTGGGCCACCCTGGCCCCTAGGCGTTGGCAGCTTAAATAGCTGGCCAGCCCTCTCTTCCCCTTCATTTCCAAGAACCCAAAAACGATTTCCTGCATTAAAATAGCTCCCAAAAACCACCATATCACCATTGTTAATCTCATCTACTTGGAGGATAATATTTTGTCAATCCTTGCTCGTTCGTGGACTCCTAAATCCAGTAAACCCTTGATAAGTTCATATTCTACCTACTTATTTAGCTTCTAATCTTATGCTTTTGCTAGTATAAAATGGATAAATAGTGCAATTTAACACGGATTACTTCTATTTTACAGGTTTCTGTGTTTTAGAAGTGTTCGGGAAAATTCGAAAGAAAACAAGTCAAATTGAGCAAAAAGTAGCTGCTGGTCACTCGCATCAAATTGGCCATCACGACTGCAAGATTGATGTCACGCGATCGCGATGCACAGAAACTCAAAGCCACGCGACCATGAGCGTGGAGTCACGTGACCGCGTGGAAGGAAATAATAGAACCTCGCGATCGCGAAGCACATTCACGCAATCGTAATGAAGACATCATCAGCTATAGGACAGATTTGGAAATTCCCACTTTTGGAAACCCCAATTCACATAAAACTTTTCTCAACCGTTTTGGAAGCTATCTTTGTCTAATCTTTGGCTATTCTCACAACTTTTGGCAAGCTTGGGAGCAATTTCATCATCCAACACCATAGGAGTGAAGATTTGGAGGAATTTATTGTAAAATCTTTAGTTTCTAATCTTTAACTCTTGTTCTTAATTGCTATTTTATTGGTGTGTTTGTTGAATTGAGATTTGGGTTTGTATTAGATATAATAATTGTTTGGGTATTGAATTCATATCTAGATTTTGCTTTTGGTTAATTATTTGGGTCTATTGAATCCTCCATGCTTGAATTTATAGTTAATGGTTGCAAACATTGACTTAGCATTCTAATTTGGGTTTTTTGCTTGAGAAAGGATTACCCTAAATTCGGGAAGGTTCTTTAGTGGGGATTTGGGATTCCATTCTAGATTAAGGCAAGAAATAGCTCAATTTGCTGAAAACCCCCATCTAAGAGTTGGAGCTAGAGATAACCAGCTCACCCAAGTTGATCTGGTTGATTATTGCTCACTCGTGGTGGTTCGAGAGAACACACGAGACATATGCTCGATTGGTGGAGAGACGGTTAGGCATGCCTTCAACCAAAACTACCTACGTGTTAACCAGGTGCAAGTTGATAATGCCCAAACTACACCTCAAATTAATGAAGCGTAAGCGGTCGTAGTCAAATATAGAACCCAACAAAGGTTGGGATCGAATCCCACAGAGAATATGGTGAGAATTAAGTCTTTAGTGAAGTATGTGACTAATGGTCAATAGTTTCCGGTAAATAAAGGGGGGGTTTTGTGTGAACAAATTGTAAACAAAACAAACACTTAACGTATGAATGATAATCAATAGGAGAGAGAGAACTAGGGAAGTATTTACCATGGCGTTAGTAACAAAGTCGATTCTAGGCTTAACGGGGTTCTTTCTATATGCGTGTCACGATGTGATTGAATTAATTGTATCGTCTAAATGTTTCTCAACCAAATAGAAAAATTTACTTTTCAATTCTCTCGAACTTGAAAAGGTGTGCTTTTAGATTTCAATCCTAAACATCAAGTAGATTAATCTAGTTACAGCATTAATCATAAGACGAGAGTTGGTAGTCTCGAATCCTCGTCGTTAATCGAGTTTCCCGGTTTTAATCTCTTTACTCAAGCAAATTAAACCTAGGCATGTTCTAATGTTTGCAACCACTAGAAAACGTTACATAACGAATGATTAACAACGTGACAACATACATATTTAACCCGTCGCTACCCAGAATCTATATTGCTACTTTTGCCATGGCTCCCACAACCCTAGTTGCGGGAGGTTTAGTTAATCATGCTATAAAGAAAAGAGAAGAGAATTGTATTCATAATAAAGAGAAGGGATTCTTACAATATAATTAAAACCAATCTTCAATTATTCCAAGACAAGAAAAACCAAGATCCCAAGAACAAATCAAGAACACGAATTCAAGATCGTGTAAAATGTGTTTCTTGATCTCCAAGTCTCTCCTAAAACTATTGGGAGAACTATATTAAAAAGCTTGACTAATGCATAAATAAAATAAACCTAACATAGGGTATTTATAGGAGTCTAGGAAACAAATCCCAAAAACGTCAGGATTCCGCGTAGCGGACTGCCCAGGTGTGACGGCCAGGCTGACGGACCGTCACTGGCTTGACGGACCGTCGCCTGGACCGTCACCCTTAGGCAGTGGTGCTGCCTTGGTGTGACGGTTTGGGTGACGGACCGTCACACCCTTGACGGACCATCACCTGAACCGTCACTCTTATCCAGAATGCTCTTTTTCTCGTATTTCCTTCCGTTTCCATGTTTGTCTCCATTTCCTGAAAATACAACATAAAAACATCAAAAACGACAACGGTTGCTTGAAAACATACGATTGTTCTTAGTTTAAAGGAGTCGAAAGTGCCGTAAAATGGCGGCACATCAACACCCTCAACTTAAGGTGTTCGCTTGTCCTCAAGCAACATAACATAAAAACAATAAGACGACTCAACTAAGAAAACAAACTCGTGTCTCTAGCAACTCATGGTCATTCATTAGTTCATTAAATCAAGCCCCCTCGTAGCACACAATGTATGAAACACTAACTTGCAAGAATCCAAACATGTCATTCCGATATGATAGAATATTATGCATACACATGCGCAGCTATCCTAACAATCAATAGGCAAGACAGAAACCTTGGTGCCCTCACCACAAAGAAATCCCACACACAAGATTTGGGACTAGGTAAGCGCTCACACTCACAAATGATTTCAAACAATGCACATGCGATACCATAGGCTTGCCCTTACTATTCTATTTCAGTTCTTCAGAAAGCCGCTCAGGATCACTACAGGACTTGTTTAGGCTTGTAATGAGGCTTCAGGTGCAGGTAGGATACATTTAGGGGTTAGTGACTAAGCCCTCCTTGGAACCACCGACGTCTTATTACCGCATAACTTTTTGTCCATCCTTATTCACCTTTTTATTTCCTTCTCTCTAGCTACAGGTGCGGCCTCTTTATCTTGACAATTCTTTTTATTACTTTTTCGATCTTTTTCATCTCTTTTTGTTTTTCTTTTCTTTTCTTAGGCACACACCCGAATTTTCATTCTATTCCCAACCAATCTTCTTCATCCTCTTTTTCTTATCATTCTCCTCTGTAGTAGCCACCCTCAACTTGGGCTGATTGCCTGCGTTGAGGTGCACAATGTCCATGGAAGGACCAGGGCCAAAACAGGGTTTACCTCTATAGTAGCCACCCTCAACTTAGGCTGATTGCCTGAGTTGAGGTGCACGATGTCCACGGAAGGACCAGGGCCAAAATAGGGATTCAAAGTTAAACAGGAATGGTGACAGGTTATTGAAAGAACAAGGTTAATTGTGGCTCAAACAGGGATTAAAAAGGGATTATTTATATTTGGACGGTCTTTTAGGTTAAGTGGACTGCACACAAAAAGGGCCTGTGATCCTTTCCTAAGCAACCAAACTTTGAACTTAACAAAATAGACCGGGCAAGTTCTAGATGCATGCACAGAGTAAGAATTTATAACAAAAATCTCGCACACTCTTGGCACCAAGAAACTATACCGCTACAAACTATCAAACAACCGCTCGGCTTAAGCATACTCATTCTAATCATAATCACATAATGACATTCAAGGATCCAGACAGTCAATCGTTTCAACATACGTACAAAACCAGAAAATTTTTAAAGGGGCCTCGTTTTTAGTCGAGAAAAACGCCATGCTCATCACTATAGACACTAACAAAAAAAATAAAAATTTAAAATAACAACCTAAACATGCCGGTTCTACTAGATAGCACACCGGAGGGAAAAGAAACACGGCAACAAAAACCCTCGGTGGTGACTCACAGGTTTCCCCACACCCTCAACTTAGACTCATGCATTGTCCCCAATGCATCCATATGAAAGCTAAAAACTGTGAGAGAAAGGAATACCTGTGAAGTCGATATGACTCAGATTCTGGAATAATGTTGGAGACCGCTAGGGTCTCCAAAACAGGAGAACTCGATGGAGTGTGTGCACGCGACCCACTTCTGTTGCGTTCCAGCTTCTTCTTTTATTGGCTCCGCAGCTAGTCGCGACAACTTCTTCGCTCTTTCTTTGCAGATTCTCTTGCGGTGTTTTCGTTTTCTTGATCTTTCACCGCTTTCCTTTACCTGCTCGTCCTCTTGCGATCGCGACCTTACTCTCATAATAGCTCGGGTTTCAACACAACCCTTCTCCTCAAGATACACATCCGCAGGGACTTCCTCAATAGCATTGATGACCGCGACCACCCTCATGTCACTTGGTTGCTTCATCAATTTGGACACATCGAACTTGACCACTTCATTGTTCAATCGGAAGGTCAGTTCGTTTCTCTCCATGTCGACCAGTGCTCTTGCTGTGGCTACAATGGTCATCCCAAGATTATGGGAACTTCAAAATCTACTTCGCAATCCAAGATCACAAAGTCGGCCGGGAATATAAGCTTACCAATCTTGACCAGTACATCAGATAAGATTCCCACCGGTCGCTTTACCGAATGGTCAGCCATCATCACTCTCATAGATGTCGGTTTAGGAGCTCCCAAACCCAATTGTTTGTAAACTGCTAGCGGCATCAAGTTGATACTAGCACCAAGATCACATAATGCTCTTCCGAAGTTGAGCTTCCCGATAGTACAGGGAACAGTGAAAGCACCTGGATCTTCCTTCTTCTCGACTAACGACCTTGAAGAAATAGGGGTGCAGTGGTGGAGGTTGTCTTCCGGTTCAAAACTTACCAACCTCTTCTTTGTAATCAAGTCCTTCATGAACTTGGCATAACCGGACATTTGTTCCAGCGCTTCCACCAATGGTATGTTTATTGAAATCTGCTTCAGCATGGTCATGAAGTTCAGGAACTTACCATCGTCAGCTTTCTTCTTCAAACGCTGTGGGAAAGGAGGTGGTGGCCGAGGCATCATAGTTGGAAGCTTTTCCGCTTCCTTGCTTTTATCTGCGGGCTTTGGAGTTTCCTCCTCTACCGCCTCTTCATCATCCGCAACATCACCTTGAGTCTGAGTTACCGGATATGATTCCGGTAACGTTCTACCGCTTCTGGTTGTGATTGCCATACAACTCGCGTCATTCCTCGGATGAGTAGTGTTGCTCGGCAAGGTACCTGTCTTCCTTTGGTTCAGAGATGCCGAGATTAGCCCCACTTGCTGCTCTAATTGCTTGATCGAAGTGGAATGTGCCTCCACTATTTGACTTATGGCCGATAACTCAGTCCTTATCTCCTTCACCCCAGAGTCAGTCGATTCTACCTTCCGCAGCATCTTCGCCATCATGTCTTCGAGCTTAGAAGTCCCTGCCTCGTTGCTAGCTTTGTCCCGATTACCAGGTGGTACATACAACCCACCTCTATCGGTGTTATTTCTCCAGTTACCTTGATCGCGATTGTAGCCAGCTTTCTCATAGTAGTTGTCCTTCTGATAGGTCCGACCTTGGTTTCCTTGGCTATTGGCCTGGAAACCCCCCAAGTAATTCGCCTCCTCAGTTTCCAACTCTTCTGCTCTACTTTGGGAACCCACAGCTTTTACCTTCTCCAAACCTCCTGAGAACAAGTGCTTTGTCAGTAGGTCCAACTGTGTTTTCAGATGCGCCATGTCTTGGTCGCGATCCTCCTCTTTTCTGTGCTGCTCTGCTGACACACCAACTACGTAAGTACTAGCTGCCACCTCTGAATCTCGTGTATGCCAGGCCCTGTTGGTTTTGGTTAGCCTGTCCAAAATAGCTGTGGCATTAGCAAAAGTGCGACCCATAAACGCTCCACCTGCTGCATTGTCCAACGTCGGCTTGGTAGCCGAATTCAGTGCCCTATAGAATGTTTGCATCAAAAACTCATCGTTCAGCTGATGGTTAGGGCATTGTGTCAGCTTCTTCTTGAATCACAACCAGGTCTCGTGCAATGCTTCGTGTGGTTGCTACCTGAAGTTGCTTATCTCGTCCCTCAACTGTATCATCCTAGAGGGAGGAAAGAACCTTTCTAGGAAAGCTCCTTTCAACTCTCCCCAAGTTGCGATAGAGTCGGGGGTCAGTTCTGTCAACCATAACGCTGCCTCATCAGACAGAGACAACGGAAACAACCTGAGCCTGATCGCTGTCTGACTCACGCCCGGCAGTTCAAACGACTTGCAGATACCCACGAAGTTCATTAAGTGACGGTTTGGATCGTCACCAGCTGCTCCACGGAATACTCCTCTCAAGTTCAACAGCTGAATCATCGTGCTAGTGATGTTGAACTTGGCTCCGGGCGGTAGCGGTGGAACAACAATGGCGCCCGTAGCGCCAACTCCATCCAAATCGTTATCCTCATCATGCAACTCAAGATCGTGCTGCAGACCTCCAGCATTCAAATTTTGTTGGGCCTGCAGTTCTGCAGCGATCCTTGCTGCCTCTTGTTGTGCGGCCATATTCCGCCTTAACATTCTAGCAAGCTCGGGGTCGTAAGGTAATGTTGATTCACCCGAGCGCCGGGTACTTGGCATGCACAACTCTGTACCCTGTCAAAAACAAAAACAACAAAAAAAACGTAAAAGCAGGAAAGTATGACTAAGAGTCAAATAAACACACCAGACTTAATTAACAACCGTATTCCCCGGCAACGGCGCCACTTTTTGATAACGCCCAAACTACACCTCAAATTAATGAAGCGTAAGCGGTCGTAGTCAAATATAGAACCCAACAAAGGTTGGGGTCGAATCCCACAGAGAATATGGTGAGAATTAAGTCTTTAGTGAAGTATGTGACTAGTGGTCAATAGTTTCCGGTAAATAAAGGGGGGGTTTTGTGTGAACAAATTGTAAACAAAACAAACACTTAACGTATGAATGATAATCAATAGGAGAGAGAGAACTAGGGAAGTGTTTACCATGGCGTTAGTAACAAAGTCGATTCTAGGCTTAACGGGGTTCTTTCTATATGCGTGTCACGATGTGATTGAATTAATTGTATCGTCTAAACGTTTCTCAACCAAATAGACAAATTTACTTTTCAATTCTCTCGAACTTGAAAAGGTGTGCTTTTAGATTTCAATCCTAAACATCAAGTAGATTAATCTAGTTACAGCATTAATCATAAGACGAGAGTTGGTAGTCTCGAATCCTCGTCGTTAATCAAGTTCCCGGTTTTAATCTCTTTACTCAAGCAAATTAAACCTAGGCATGTTCTAATGTTTGCAACCACTAGAAAACGTTACATAACGAATGATTAACAACGTGACAACATACATATTTAACCCGTTGCTACCCGGAATCTATATTGCTACTTTTGCCATGGCTCCCACAACCCTAGTTGTGGGAGGTTTAGTTAATCATGCTATAAAGAAAAGAGAAGAGAATTGTATTCATAATAAAGAGAAGGGATTCTTACAATATAATGAAAACCAATCTTCAATTATTCCAAGAACAAGAAAAACCAAGATCCCAAGAACAAATCAAGAACACGAATTCAAGAAGTGTAAAACGTGTTTCTTGATCTCCAAGTCTCTCCTAAAACTATTGGGAGAACTATATTAAAAAGCTTGACTAATGCATAAATAAAATAAACCTAACATAGGGTATTTATAGGAGTCTAGGAAACAAATCCCAAAAATGTCAGGATTCCGCGTAGCGGACTGCCCAGGTGTGACGGCCAGGCTGACGGACCATCACTGGCTTGACGGACCGTCGCCTGGACCGTCACCCTTAGGCAGTGGTGCTGCCTTGGTGTGATGGTTTGGGTGACGGACCGTCACACCCTTGACGGACCGTCACCTGAACCGTCACTCTTATCCAGAATGCTCTTTTTCTCGTATTTCCTTCCGTTTCCATGTTTGTCTCCATTTCCTGAAAATACAACATAAAAACATCAAAAACGTCAATGGTTGCTTGAAAACGTACGATTGTTCTTAGTTTAAAGGAGTCGAAAGTGCCGTAAAATGGCGGCACATCACAAGTCTTGTGAGTTGAATTCCCATTCCCCAATCTCCCTTGTTATCCTTGCTTGACGAAAGCAAGGTAAATGCCATTGATCAATCTATCTTGTATATGCATTTCTTTATCTTTTTTTTAGTCCAAAACCCCCTTTTAGACATCTTTCCCTTTTTGCGTTCATTGAACTTCAATAAGTTGCTCTTATTCTTTATTAGCTCGATTGAGATTACATTGTTCTCTGTGGGTACAACCCTCACATCTGTTGAGAATTACAAATGTGTTTTGCTCTGACGATCGCAATCACCTCCATTGGAGAGTGTATTTGAGTGTTATCAACACTATCTTTAAATTTCGAATTCTCCTTGGATGATGAACCCAAAACCTCCATAACTCACATTGATCATTCCCAACATCTTGGGGTTAATATTTGTTGAATCTTGAGCATTTGTTGGCTTCTAAATCGGGTAAGTACTTTCGTTATTTTTCCGATTTCTTCCACGAATTTCATTCTTTAAATTTCTTGATTCTTGGGCTGTTTTGAGCCCTTTCTATGGTCTATTTCTGCTCAAATTTTGAGCATGTTCTCTCGGAATGGTAGGGAACACCGTAGTATTTTTCATTTCTGGTTTTGGGTTACAGGGCCCACGGGCCCGTTTGTGACCCAAATTTTGACCCGGTTATGTTTATAGCATTATTGGTATCGTTAGTCTTGTGTTACTGCCTAGATTATTGTGTTGATGGTATTTTCATGATTTAAAGCTTCCTGGAGCAGTTCAAGTTTGGACGACTCTATCCCCACAGCTAGTCATTGGATGACAGGTAGGTTATGGCATTCCCTACCTAGATTCTGCGTATATAAGCTATAACTGCATTAATTAGTATCCTTGAGTGGGTTGTTATTGGTTGACACCCTAGACCTTGTCCCTATATTTGGTCCATTTATTTCATATGTTGATTATAGTATTCATGTAGTATTGTACATTACCCTTGTGGTCAAGTGTGGCTTTGTATTTACTCTAGAACATAGATGGTGGGTCATTTTGGAATATTTTCTAGTCCCGAACATCGAGATATTATTCTAGGTTGGTTATATTTGATGTAGAGTTGTGAGCCTGTGCAGGGCCCGTAGGAATGTTTATGAGCCGTTGGGCTAGCCTATTATTTGCGAGCATATCATTCATGCAAAGGTTTTTCTGCAAGTTTTACTAATAATTTGGTTTTGCGCCGACTATAAACATTTTTCTAAACTTTGCATGGCCCCGAGGGCCCGTTTTCGGTATCATCACTTTGAAAGGGTTTTAAACTAGATTTTATGAAACCTCTTGGTGTAAAAAGGATATTACGATGATTTGATCCCTAGTTTTCACACTTATACGAGACTTAGTTGAGCCGTGGTGCTAGACATGTTTTGAGATTTATTTGAGACAATATTAGACTTGGTAAAGCCAAGCATCAGACTTGATTGTCTACTATTTTAGACACAGATATGCTCCGGGTACCCTTTATGAGGTTTATTGCAACATGATTAATGATTTAGACCCCGACACACTTTGGGCACCCTTGAAGGGTTTTTGAGATTACTACTACTGATTTAGACTCAGATCAAATCTGCGCACATATTATCAGATCCCAATTATCTAGCTATATTTTAAGTTTGGTGTTTATTATGTGGTATACGAGTAGACCTCCATGGACCCTGTCATTCCTGGGCCATAGGCTATGGGCCGATGCAGTGTGCCAGGAAGAGAGGTGTACGGCATAGGAGAGGTACTTGGGAAAGGTCCTTCCATAGATCCTTCCTCTATTGGGCCTTTGGGGAACTGTAGGGGTAACATATGGCATGTGATCACACTTGTTTACAGATTTATCAAATCATATCATCATCTTGCATATGGTGATCTGATTCCACCCTTGTTTGTTGTGTGCTCAGTGTATGCTCCGGTTGTATGGGCGGCCGAAGGGTTTGTTTTAATTTGATTGTGTTCCTCGATTTTATGGGCTGTTGTTGGGACTGTAGGTAGATTATATTTCTCTGTTCATTTTGTAGAGCTTGTTATGACCTTTGATATCGGTTAGATTAGTGGTTTTAGTCTGTTGAGGCACCGGCTTTGGGACTATGATTATTGAGAGGCTAGTGGGACTTGCACTGTTGAGATACTGATTGTGTAGCCTTTTGAGCGGTTGTAGGGTATTGAATTATATTCCTTGTCATGGCTTTCATTAACAGATCTGGGTACTGGTGGTTTAGTTGTTCCATCCTAGGATTATGCTTGAGAGGTTGTTTTACGTCTATTCTTATCTTGATATTGATGTTTTAAGCATGTTTCTGATAGTTTATGTCTTCTATTTTGATTGTTGAATTGCTTTCCTTCTTTCCTTTTATTTTTGAGGTTACCAGTATACTGCCCATCTCTTTAAACTCCCTTTTTATATGTGTTATTGTTGCAAGGATCCCAGGTGCATCCTTATTCCTTCATTCACTTGTGTTCCTGTGTATGTATATCTTCTGTGCTAGCATGTTATACTTTTAACTCTTGGTTGATTACTCTTTGTGCTAGTTCCTTGTGCTTCCTCCTTATTTTCCTTGATTGTTTTCTTGTAGTCTGCTTATTACTCCTTTTATATTTTATATGCGCTCAGTTAGCCAATGATTCCTACTAGGTACCTGTTGCTTAGCAATTGATACTCATACTACACTTATGTATCAAAGAGACAGTTGTGTAGTCTGTTTTGTTACTTCTAGCACTTGTATTCTATTAGAAGCTTCTGTACTATTGATACTAAGTCTTGGGGTTGGTATAGTTTCATTGTGTCTATATTCAGGTTATTGCTTCCACTTTGTCTATCTTTATATTCTGCTTCCGCTTATTTCTGCTTATTTTGCGTATTGGTTAGGTAGTAGCCCATTACTAATCATTTTGGGCTACGGGGATTGGTTCGCCTACTGGGGGTTGTAGGTACCATTATGACCTGAGAAATCGGGTCATGACAGTATGTGATGAAAACTCAAGTGTCAACTTGATGTCTTTAGCCACTTTTAGACGACTGAAGTTGTGGCAGCCTAATATCACAAACATGAAGTTCCTTATGATAGATCGGTCAGTGAAACGCCTCGTAGGGGTTGGATGTGACATTTTTGTTAAGGTGGGCCAGCTTATATACCCTGTGGATTTTGTTGTGTTTGATTGCAAAGGAAGTTTCGAGATACCCACTATCTTGGGAAAACGTAGTCTAAAAACATGGTGTACCTTGAACAAACTAGACTCGAGAGAGTTAAAATTTTCCATGAATGATGAGAAAGGCACTTTTGAATTGAGTAGGTCTATAAAACAACCAAGAGATCTTCAAATGGCCTTTGCAATTGGGAAGATTGAGGAAAGCGTTGATTTAAATGTGACTGAAGGGTTTGTGGACGAAGCGTTAAAAGCGGTGTTGCTAAATTTTGATGGTGAGGGGATAGAAGAATATGACAAGATTTGTTGTGCATTAGTGGGAGCGGGGTCCTAAACCTACCCCCCAAAGAAGCTTGATCTCGACCTAAAGAATAGGCAAACCTCACCTTCTAAACCCTTAATTATTGGACCACCCACCTTGGAGCTCAATCCATTATCATCCCACTTGAAGTATGCTTACTTAGGTGCTAACGATACCTTGCTGGTCATCATTTCCAACAAATTGAGCGACATGCAAGTGGAAGCACTGCTTAGGGTGTTGAATAAGCACATCCGTGATCTAGGGTGCACTATTGCCGACATCATAGGTATACCCCCATGGATATGTACGCACAAAATAAACCTTCAAGAGGATTGCACCGCCTCCATTTAACATCAATAAAGGCTAAACCCACCGATGCAAGAGGTGGTGAAAAAGGAGATTGTTAAATGGTTGGATATGGGGGTTGTCTTCCCCATCTCTGATAGCTCTTGGGTCCGCCCAGTGCAATGTGTGCCTAAGAAAGGTGGAATCACCATTGTGCCAAATAATAAAGATGAGATGACCGCTCTTAGACCCGTGACCAATTTTAGTGTGCATGGATTACTGGAAATTGAACTCATGGACAGAAAAGGACCACTTCCTTCTCTCGTTCATGGATCAAATGCTAGACCGGTTTGTGGGCCGTGGTTTTTATTGCTTTCTCGATGGTTACTCCGGCTATAACAAAATCTCAATAGGCCCGGAAGATCAAGAAAAGACTACCTTTACATGCCTCTATGGGACGTTTGCCTTCAAAATGATGCCCTTTGGATTGTGCAATGCCCCGCCCACCTTCCAACAGTGTATGATATCTATATTCTTGGATATGGTTGAAGACACCATGGAAATCTTCATGCATGATTTCTCGGTACTTGGGGATGAATTCAGTGATTGCTTAGAGCATTTAGAGAAAGTGCTTAAATGATGTGAGGATTCAAATTTGGTGCTTAATTGGGAAAAATATCATTTCATGGTTAACGAGGGAATACTTTTGGGACATAAAATTTCTGAGAAGGGGCTTGAGGTTGACCAAGCTAAAATTGAATCCATATCAAAATTACCTCCTCCGAAAACTGTGAAGAGAATAAGGAGTTTCCTAGGGCATGCCAAATTCTATAGGCTTTTTATAAAAGATTTCTCTAAGGTGGCTTCCCTCTATGCAAGTTGCTTGAAAAGGAAGCCAAGTTCAACTTTGATAAAAATTGCATGAAGGCTTTCCTCACATTGAAAGACAAATTGACATTCACCCCCATCAGCATCGCACCAGATTGGTCAAACCCATTTGAGCTCATGTTCGATGCTAGTGGCGTAGCTTTATGGGTGGTGCTTGGGCAATGAAATGAGAAACTCTTTTCACCCAATATATTATGCAAGCAAGACACTAAACACAGCCCAAACAAATTACACCGTGATGGAGCAAGAATTATTTGTTATGGTGTTTGCCTTTTAGAAATTTCAAGCATACCTATTGGGAACCCGTGTGGTTTTGCACATCGACCAAACTGCGATCTGATACTTGATGACTATGAAATACGCCAAGCCCCGGTTAATCCATTGGGTACTACTTCTTCAAGAATTTGACTTTGAAGTAAAGGATAGGAGAGGGTGTGAGAATCAAGTGGTTGATTACTTATCGCGATTGGAAGACGAGGGAAGGCCCGTGGGGGAACTTGAAATTAATGATTTATTCCCCGACAAGCGCATCTTGGCTGCATCTCATGATCTGACCCCTTGGTTTGCTGACTTTGCTAATTATTTGGCAAGTGATTTACTTCCGGAGGGGTTGAATTTGCATTAGAAAAAGAAGTTCCTACATGATGCCCGGAAGTACTATTGGGACAAGCCTTACCTCTTTCGGATTTGTGCCAATGGAATGATCGGGAGGTGCATCCCCAAAATTGAGATGATGTCTATTCTTAGATCATGACATTCCTCTCCTGTTGGTGGCCACCATAGGGGTATGCACACAGCTTCAAAGGTGCTATAATATGGACATTATTGGCCAACTCTGTTTCAGGATGCCCATGACTTAGTGAAGGAGAGTGACAAGTGTCAATGCGGAGGGGGAATATCTCGACGACATGATCTATTGTTGACTCTAATCCTTGAGGTAGAATTTTTTGATGTATGGGGTATCGATTTCATAGGGCCCTTTGTAAGTTCACATGGGAATACCTACATTCTAGTGGTTGTAGATTACGTGTCCAAATGGGTTGAGGTTGTGGCTTTGCCAAATAATGAGGAATGAAGCGTCACAGCCTTCCTTAAAAACCATATATTTGCTCGGTTTAATACTCCCTGTGCCATTGTTAGTGATGGGGGATCACATTTTTGCAACAAGTTGTTTAGTGCACTACTTGAGAAATACAGAGTCAAACACAAAGTAGCCACCCTCTACCATCCATAAACAAGCAGAAAAGTTGAAGTCTCTAACCGAGAAATCAAATCCATCCTTTCAAATTGGTAAATGTTTATCAAATGGATTGGGCCCGAAAGTTAGATGACGTACTATGGGCATATAGTATGGCATAGAAAACTGTGATTGGTATGTCTCCCTATCAACTAGTCTTTGGCAAAGCTTGTCACCTCCCGGTTGAATTGGAACACAAAGCAATGTGGTCTTTGAAGAAGCTTAACTTGGATTGGGAAAGAGCCGCTCGTGCTAGAGTGGATGACCTCAATGAAATGGATGAACTTTGGATGCGGGCTTATGAAAGTGGCACAATTTACAAAGCCTGAATAAAGCATTATCATGATCAACAAATCTTAAAGCGAGAGTTCCACATGGGAGATTAGGTGCTCTTGTTTAACTCTCGACTCCGCCTCTTTCTGGGAAAATTAAGGTCTAAATGGTCGGGCTCGTTCAAAGTGCTTCAGATCTTCACCAATGGATCCATAAAATTGGAAAATAAGGATGGCATAGCCTTCAAGGTCAATGGGCAGCGAGTGAAGAAGTAACTGGGCATTCCAGAGGAAGTCGCATTCCTAGAAGCCATCTATCTTTATGAGCCATGAGTGGGAGGTACCGTCGTCAAGCCGTGACATTAAACCAAGTGCTTCTTGGGAGGCAGCCCACGCATTTTGATTTCTTACCTTTTTGTGTTTTTTGTGTTATTTTGTTTGTTGGTTTTGTTAGCTATGAAGTTAGGAACCAAGTTAAGGAATGTTGGAGCAATCATCAGGACATGCAACACATCATGCGATCGCATGTCGCAAAATGCGCATCACACAACAGCCCGCATGGTCAAAATAGAGTGCTGCTGAATCTACCGCCTTGGTGTGCGACTGATGTGTGGTCGCATCAGCAGATGTGTGCATCACACATCAGTTCTGCACCACATAACAGACAACTGGCAACCAACCTGAAATTTCAAGCCACCATGCGATGGAGGGTGCAAATCGCACAGTTCAAAATGCGTATCACACGTCTTTCACACAAGAAGCAAGCAGAATCTTTGTTCGATTACCCTATGTGCTTGTGCACTTGATGTGCAATCGCACCAGCCCTCCTGCACTTCGCACAGTAACCTCAGAGAGTACTAACTCTTCATATTTCCTATATCATTGAGGACAATGGTCCTTTTAAGTTTGGGGTGCATTAATTTGTCTATCGCCTTGTTAATAGTAGCTTAGCAATAAACTCTGAGGGTATTCTTTATCCCACGATTCTTTCCCAAGGAGCAAAAATCTTTTTCTTTTCTTTGATTTTTATGTCAAATAGGGTTGGTGTTTCCCTATGATAGATTGAGAAAAGACTTTCTTAAGGGAAAATGCCAAGTTTTAGTTTTCTTGAAATGGGACCACCAAAATATTTTCTTGGCAAGTGTTTTTGAAATGGATAGGAAAGAGGGAAAATGAATTTTTGAAGAAAACATTCTCTTGTCATGACTTGCACACTCTCGTTTTGGCTTGATCGATTCACAAACGAATGTGTAATGAACTCGGAATAGCTTGTCAAATGTAATTTTTCCCAATTGATTTTGAAACTAATGAAAGAGGTCTTGTGGCATGATGCCTTATGTGGTGAGGCTTTACCTTGATTCTTGTGCATATGTGTAATCTAGAACTTGCCCCGAATGTGATTCAAGGCAAAATTCCAGGTGTGACCGAGCTTGGAAAATGACCTTGGGCCCTTTTTGCTAAGCTATTTCACCCAAATGACTTCCCTCGACATCAACCCTAGTGAACCCCCTTTGAGCTGTGACCGGTCTTTGGCACCTTGTTTAACACCTTGACCTTTTTGGAACCTCTATGTTGACACTCGTCCTCCTTAATTTCTTGAAAGTGAAAAGTAGGCTAAAAGCCTAACTTTGAGGGGGTGAAAAGACAACATAGGCGAATGCCTAAGTTTGGGGGTGTATGTAATCAATGAGGAGAAGAAAAGAGATGCACTCCAAGTGCAAGGTAGCACCTTTGCTTCAAAAAGTTCTATGCAATGAGAAAAATGAAAAGAAAGAATAGGTGCTACCAAAAAAAGGTGATATGAGTTTTGAATAATCATGATGAAAAAGGTGAAGATTGGGCCGTGTGAGGGAGAAATAAGGTGATGTTAATAGTCAAAAATATGAGCGGTGTTTGAAATGATAACAAAAGAGCATTAGGGAGGTGTAGTCACTTGAACCAAATGAAAATCCTCACCTTAGCCCTAGCCAACATCGTAACCCGCAAGTCCTTGATGATTTTGAGCTTGGCTATCCTACATTAGTGGTGATTTACGTGAAGAGCAAGCCTATAGGTCAATATGTGCGCATTTGAATTTCCTTGAGAGAGTGAGAGTCTCCTTGGTTCTCTATAATCCTTTTGTTTGTGAAATGCATTATTATGAGTGGGATTCGCTCTTGTGGTGAGTGGCGTCATGCACTCGAATTGAAACAAGAAGTCTCTATTTCAATTAAGAGGAATGAATGAGACAAGTTGTGTGGCGAACCTCGAGGAAAACCTTGATAGTCCATGCCAATGACTTGAGAAGCTTTACATCTTGTTTTGAATGACAAAATTCCCTTGATTTTTATTGAGAAATGAAGCCCTTTGTGAAAAGTTTTTCATAAAAAAGGATCAATTGCCTTGATATTGTGGTGGTTCAAATTGAGATAAGTATAGTAGTTGAGTCTCTTGTTTGAGTCTTTTTGTTTGTTATTTTTCTTAGTTTTTAGCATTGAGTAATCTTTTGTGCCTTGATTGAGTCTACAGCATAATTCATTCCTTACCTTGTGAGTATCTTGCTTGAGGACAAGCAATAGTTCAAGTTTAGGGGTTTGATAAGTCGGTAATCTACCAACTTAGTGAGACTTTACTCATGAATTATTGCTATGTTTTGATAAGATTTAGAGGTTCTTATGGTCTTTATTGATGTTTATGCATTTACTTATGATCAAAGATGGAAAACAAGGAATTGGACCCAAGAAGAGCCAAAAAAGAGTAAAGTGTGAAGTGTGCAAATGAGACGAAGATTCTTCTGAGAGATGCTGCCCTCATGAGACACGCACTTGGCTTGGTGTGGACTGCACCTCCCACTATGGGGAGATGAAAGTTGATTGAAGATTCTGTCAAGGGGTGCGGTCACTGTGCGACACGCACAACGCCTTGTGCGAACCACACCCTCTTCATATGAAGCTACCCAATTTGCTAAGTCACTGGATCAGTGAAGCAGGGTGTGCGATGCGCACATCATAACATGCAAATCACATGTTGCGCCACACACCACCTCAAGGGCATTTTTGTCCAAGTTTATGTGACATTTTAGGAATGTTTATAAACCCATTTTAGGCACAATTGTAAATAGTTCTGATAGTTCTTAATTTTAGAAAGTCATATTTATCTTTGTGAACAAGTTTTCCCTTCTATGAACAAGAAGAGGTTTTCTCACAATTCCTTCTTCCCAATTCTTAGAACCACTATTTGTGTACAAAATTAAGCTTGGATATTGAGAAATTTAGCTTGAATGAAAGGGAAATTGAATTACCATTTGGTATATCTCTTTCCTTAAGCATGAAGAGCTAAAACTCTTATCTAGGGATGTGTTGATAATGGGTACTTGATAAATGGGTGTGAGTGTTGCTAATTCTTATTTATAAATGCTTATTTGACTTGGATCTAGTGATTTCACCATATTTTAACTCTAAAGTTGGTGGTTGCAAACATTGACTTTCCTTACTTGTTTATATTGTTGCTTGAAAGAGGATTTCATGACTTCGGATGTGAAATTGCTAGTAGGAACTTGGGCTTCCATTTAGATTGAGGCTAGAAATAGCTCAAATTGACGGAATCACCCACTTAAGGGTCTAAAGCTAGAACTAGTATTACCTCCCTAAACAATAGCTTGGTTAGTTATTAATTCAATAGTTCTTAACTAAAGGTTGTTGAATATATGGTTGTTGATTGAGAGATAAATAACCATACCTAAAACTAAGGTTACCTATGTCACTTAGCATGAATTTGCATGAATAAGCACTCACCATATCCCATGTTTGAGTCCCATTTGACGCACATCCCTAGTCGTCCTCTCTATTGTCTACACCCCATTTTCACTTTATTGTTTTGTTGTTGAATTGCAAAATTGTGATAGATTCCCAATTCCCCCCTTTTTATATTACTCACTCTCGTTGTGAACTTTTTTCTCATAATCACCTAGGCTAAGCTCTAAATTCACTGTGGGTTTGACCCCGATATCCGTTGGGAACTATAAATGTGTTTTGCTTTAACAATCGCTGATACCTCCTAATAAGAGAGTACGATTGAGCGTTACCATGAAGCCAAATTCCTTCTTCGTATTAAGGGAAAGTAAAATGGTGACCTTTGCATTCACGAGACATGGATTGCATTCACAAAGAGTAGTGGGATTATGGTTAGATCAATCATGCATTATCTTTGCAAGCTAGTCACCATGTATGCAAGGGGTTTGGATTTAGGTAAGGGTTGCATTTGCAATGGAGCTCTTATTTTGTGAAGATGAAATAGACCTGGATAGATTAAACATTCTCTTTTTGAACTTAGACTTCATACTTGATTTTGGGAGCTTGGAATCAGAGTTTTGGACAATCTCAATGGGGTTTTGTTAAATTTCCTTGTAAGGTATAATTTTGACCTCCTAATTACACATTATCTGCTAATGCATCATCAAATTAGTAATTTAATAGTATTTAAAATAGGGAAATTTGAGGATTTTTGCCCCAAAGTAAAATTTTCATAATTCTTCATTTTAGAGACTGATTAATAGTCCATTTTAGCTAATTTTTGACATGTGAGTTTTCAAAACTATAGGTAAATCAATTTTGAAAGAAATTTCTATATTCAATACTAGGCCTCGAGGTTGACTTTTTGACTTGAATTTTTAGCTAAATTTATTTATAGCAGTATGGGTGTTTATGTATTCATATATTTATCTAGATTATATATTGACCTGATTAGAACCATTTAAAGGCTTTTAGAAAGGACATAGCCTTAATTTGACTTTTACGGACTCTGATAAGGACAAGTTGAGACCTTCTTTATACTTTAATAAGTATTAGTGTATTGCTTGATTAAATAATGTGATGACCCTTTCAGTCATCTTCGTGTTTATGCTTTGTTTTTACTGTTAGAGCTTTTCCATAGTGGCCCTAAGTCATTTATGACTTGCTGGGACTGGTGGTTTGGTGCCCTGGTCGTTCATTTGGTTTTTTTGGCCATTTAGCTATTTTAGAGCCCTAACTTAGAATATCGTTGACTTTAGTCAATATTTTTGGTAAATATTCTCGAAATCAAATTCTGATAGTTCCATTAGCTCTAGAGCATGGATTTTGGTCTGGATGGCCCCTTGGTCGGGTTTTGGGAGCTTTCTGTTAAGTTTTGTCTTGGTTTTTGAGTTTTAGCCAAGTTCAACTTGAAAGTTTGACTTTGGTCAACATTTTGAGAAGATAGCCTTGGATGGAAATTCTGATAGCACTGTTAGCTCCGGAATGTTGACTTTGGGCTAGAAGGACCTTTGGTTCAGGTCCCGAGGCTTTCGGACTCATTTTAGGCCTTGGTGTTCAGTTTTGAAAAGATAGGCCTAAAGTTGGTTCTTGGGCGTGGGGCCCACTTTTTTGCTATCAAACTCTGTTGGAATTTTTGTCGATTCTGTTGAGTCTGGAATGCCGTTTTTAGTCAAATAGCTCAGCTCGTTTGCATTTGCGGGACCCCAGACTCTTTCGCGGAGGTATGTTCGATAAAAATCTGCCAAAGTCTTGGCATTGCTGTTGTTGTTGTTGTCATGGCTGCCGAAGCGCAACCCTGGGTGCACCTGCACCAGCGTGCCTATGCCTGGGCACCGCGCCTGTGTGCCAGGCCAGCTTTGGCCTCCAGCTCCCCTGCGCCCTCCATGTCCGCTGGTGCGCGCGCGCGCCTACGCTCGAGTGGGCATCGTTGCGCCTGTGCGGGACATCTTATAAAGCTGTTTCACTCTTAAATTTCCAGCCATTCTCCTCTCTTTCGAAACCTCATTTCAGCATTGTCAAACAGTCCTAAAACCCCATTTCCTTCATCGTTTTGATCACCAATTTCTTGGAGGAGGATTATGGTTGCTTTGTGATCATTTTCCGGCCTCAATTCGGTAAGTTTGTTACAAAATTCTGAGCTTTTCCATTCTTTAATTTTCTCCATTGTTGACCCTTTTTCTCAAAGCTTGAAATTGTTTGTAGAATCTCTTCTCGTGTGAAGTTACATACTTCTTGGACTCATTCAATTCATATCCTTGGCATAATTCTCTAGTTGTGGTAAGTGCTCCATGTTAAATTCCGGTTTAATTCCTTAAATTCCCTCTTTGGGTTATTGACTTCTAGGGGCTGTTTTAGCTCAAATTTCTTGCCCAATTACCTTGATTTTCCGGGCATGTACTCCAACGGTCATGGCGATCATATTGTGTGCTTTTGCTTTTGGTTTTGGGTTGTGAGTCCCACGGGCCCGTCGGTGACCCAAATTTTGGCCCGGCTATTCCTATAGCGATATGGGTATCATTAGGCTCATTTTAATGTGTTATTTATGATTTTGATAGCTGATTATCATTCGGGGCCTCTCGGAGTGATTCGGGCTTGGATATTGTTATCCCATCATTTTGTCATCGGACGACAGGTAGGTTACGGTTTAATCTCTTTAGACTTCGCATATATAGAATAAAATTGTACAAATGGGCATCCTTAGGTTAAGTTTACTAGTTTGATACCACAGACCTTGACCGCTTCTTCATGTCCAATTTGTTTCCTTCCTCCGATGCGTGTAGTATTTGTTTTATACACCATTATCACCTTTGTGGTTCTGTGCGGCCTTATATTGACTCTGGAACATAGATGGTGGTATATTGAGAATGTTCGTGACTCCCGGGCATTGTTATTATTGTTATTGACCTGGTTATCTGTGTTGTAGAATGATTGAAGCATGTGCAGGGCCGATAGGATGATTGTGAGTCGTTGGGCTATTGTTTGTGCTTGATTATACCATTTATCAAGCATATAAAAGGATTTCTTCATGATTTTTACTACGGTTTTGGCTTCTAGCCTACTTTGCATGACTTTCTAAATCTTGCATGGCCTCGGGGGCCCATTTTTGGTAAAAATGATTATAAAATAGTTTGGTACTATTTCGATGGATCTTCTTGGGGTAAGAAAAGTTAAAAGAAAGATTTATCACAGTTTTCCTACTAGATTAGACTTGGTTGAACCGATTAGATTGACTCTGTTAATGATAAGAAATGATATTAGACGCGATAAGGCCAAGCATCAGACTTGTTTTACTATTATTTTAGACCCAGAAATGCCCTAGCACCCTCGAAGGGGGTTTATGACACTTATTTCATTGATTTAGACCTGTATAGAATTCAAGTATGCATTTTGATCATGTGAGTACTAGTTTGGATCCAGTGGTACTCCGAACTCATATTTTGAGGTTCAGTGTAGTATGTGGTCGATGAGTAGACCTCCATGGACCATGTCATTCTAAACCAAGTTCTATGGGCAAAAGGGTGACCGGAGGGAGGGGTTTACGACATAGTAGATGTACTCGGGAGAATTCCTTCTATGGATCCCGCCTTTATTGGACCTTTGGAGCACCGGAGGGGGTAACATACGACACTGTTGTTACACTTAGTTCAGCATATCATATCATACCATTCATTTGTATGAGGTTCCACCCTTGGCTGATGTTGCTGATTGTACGCTTCAGTAGTATGGGATATTGAAGGGTTTGTCTTTACTTGATTGTGTTCCTCAGGTGTATGGGCGCTCGTTGGGACTGAAGGTAGGCTTATTACTGCTTAGTCTAGTTATTATTCCTTATGTTAGTTTCCTATTACGTTGTGTATATTGTGAGGTGTACTTGTATCTTGACTGGGTTCTTATTCTTGTATTTGAGCATGTTATTGTCATTCTGCTTCCTCCTTCTCTTTTAATTGAGGTTACTGGTATACCATCCATTTTCTAAAACTTTCTATATATACTATTGTTGCAAGGATCCCAGGTGCGTCTTTTCTTACTTTCTCCTGTGCCTGTAGTATATGTCCTATTTTCTAGCCTTGTATGTTATTTTTGTTGTCTTTCTTCTATGCTAGCTTCTAGGTGCTTCTTCATTATTTTTGGTGACTATTTTTTTCTACTCTGTCTAGTACTGCTGTTTTATCTTATATGTGCCTAGTCGGCCTATGATACCTAGTGGGTACTGGTTGCTTTTCAATTGGTGCTCATACTACACTCTGCATCTTCTAGTGTAAATCCTAGTGTGGGCATCGCCGTTAGCTTGTTGGAGACTCGTGCGAGGATCTGTTCTAGGATACTTCAGACTGAGGGTGAGCTTTTGGTGACGAGAGCTTATCTTTAGTTCATCTTTTGTATTATGTACTCTATTACCATTCGAAGACATCTATATATATTATTTTGGATCGTTTGTACTCTGCTGATGTAGTTCTGGCTCAATACTATGATTCCAGGTCTTTTAGGTTGGTTTAGCTTCCGCGTATGCATATATATATATATATATATATATATATATATATATATATATATATATATATATATATATATTCCTGTTACTTATTCTTCATCTTGTTCCCTTGCTTCTGCCATTATACTGTTCTCCCGCTTCTTTGTTAGATAGTAGCCCATTACTAACTGTTCTAGGCTACAGGGATTGGTTAACCTACTGGGGGGTTGTAGGTGCCATCATGACCGAGAAATTGGGTTGTGACAGCTTGATATCAGAGCTCTAGGTTCACCGATGTCATCGGTATAAGAGCCAATGTCTAGTAGAGTCCTGCGGATTGGGGAAAAGATGTCTGTACTCAATCTTTAGGAGGCTATAGTGACATCTTAGGAAAAATGGACATTTCTTGCTTCTATCTCATGTGTAGTATCCTTGAAAGTTTCTAGAAATCTCACTTTCTCTGGTTCACTCTTTCGCCGATAGTTCGTACGAGGTCTTTGGCTTCTGGCGGAGGAGATCCTTCGACCCCTGTGCCTCTGACTCCAGCTAGGGGTCGAGGTGGTTGCAAGGGTAGAGGTAGAGGTCATCCCAGAGCAGCAGCACCTGCTAGAGCTTCTAGAGTTGAGATAGAGCCCGAGCTTGATTTTGAGCCAGAGTTTATTTTTGAGCCACAGCATATGGACCCGGGGATAGCCCGGGTGCCACCAGCTCCAGTACCAGTTCCAGCACCAGTTTTTGTGCCAGCTTCAGCCCCAGCTCAGTCTTCAGATATTCAGGGTTTACTTTTTCAGTTGTTGGGTATGATTGGAGATCGACCTTCTGAGGTAGCACAGGCATCCGCTCAGGGGGCAGCCCTGGGTGTTCAGTGTTTAGGAGCATAGCCTGCTATTACGGCTCTCCGTGCTGAGGTTATTCTAGTTCCAGTGGTTGCACAGCCTCTTTCTCCTTGCCCGGTTATGACAAATGGGGAGCAGAAGGCATTGAGTAGATTTCTGAAATTTGCACCACCGAGATTCGTTGGTACATCGCGATAGGATCCACATGACTTCATTATTACCTATGAGAAGATGTTACACCATCTGGGTTTGCTAGAGACTCACGGGGTTGGATATACTACGTATCAGCTGGAGGGTCCAGCGAAGTTATGCTGGAGGGCACAGGTTGCTTGCAAACCTTCTACATTACCTCTAATGCCTTGGTCTGAGTTTTATGAGGACTTCATGGCCAAGTTCTTACCTCAGAGTGATTGTAAGCTTCATCGGGAGAAATTCACCAGGCTTATGTAGGGATCCATGTCTATATCTGAGTATGTGACCCATTTCTATCAGCTTGCTCTATTTGGAGCTATGATCATTCCTACTGAGCCGGACAGGATTCACAAGTTTGTTTAGGGATTGTGGACAGAGCTTAGACAGACAGCTGAGATATTGGTTTCAGGTGGTCAGTCATTTCAGTCTATTGCAGACTATGTCCGTAATATGGAGGACTTACATCGACATGATTAGGGGGCTAGAGATAAGAGGCCTTGTTATCAGGGTAGCTACAGTGGTTCCATACATGGTGGTAGAGGTTCAGGCTAGTGGGGCCAGGGTTATCAGGAACAACAGCACCAGGGTCAGTCCAGCCGACCAGTTCAGGCTTCGCTTCAGACTTCGAATGGTACTCAGTTAGAGTAGGGTCAGAGTAACCATTAGGGCTATAGCGGTCAGTCCTCAAGGGGTGCAGCTTCTGGGGCATCAAGCCATGGTAGCCATTCAGGTTCTGCTGGTTTGTCTTGATAGTTCAGGCCGTCAGAGCCTTATTATGATTGTAGGGTTGTGTGTCACTATACTAGAGATTGCCCCCAATGAGGTATAGTTCAGTCAGCCGCTTAGCCAGCCGAGCCTTTGCAAGCAGTTCAGCCTCTATCTAGAGGGGGTGGTGGTAAGGCTAGAGGTGGTGCCTTGTGTGGTAGAGTAGTTGGTAGGGATTGCGGTCGGGCAGGTGGACGTCATCGTCAGTTCTATATAGTCCCAGGGAGAACGATGGCAGAGTCCTCGGATACTATGATTACAGGTATAATTTCTGTGTGCCATCAGTCTTCTATGGCTTTGTTTGATCCTGGATCTACACACTCATATGTATCTGCCTTGTTTGGAGTTTTCTAGTGAGCCATTATCTGTGCCTATTTCTGTTTCGACCCCAGCAGGAGAATCTTTAGTAGTGGATCATATTGTGAGATCTTGTTTGATATTTGTTGGTGATTTGGAGACGTGGGGTGATTTAATGATCCTTGATATGCTAGATTTTGATGTGATACTAGGCATGGACTGGTTATCCCCTTACTGTGTGGTTTTAGATTGTTATGCCAAGATCATTATCATAGCCATGCCCGGTGTATCCCCGGTTGTGTGGCAGGGTTTTGTCAACCACGCACCGTCTGAGATCATCTTGTGTCTTCGATCTAGAAATTGAATTTCTCACGGGTGTTTAGCTTACCTAGCATATGTTTGAGATGCTAGTGCTGACCCTTCATCTCCTGAGTCTGTTCCTGTGGTTAGATACTTTCTAGATATGTTTTCTATCGACCTATCAAGCCTTCCACCTAAGAGAGATATTGATTTTGCTATTGAGTTAGAGTCGTGCACCCGGCCCATTTTTATTTCTCCTTACCGTATGGCTCCTGCTGAGTTGTGAAAGCTTAAGGAGCAGCTCCATGATTTTTTAGCTAAGGGGTTTATTAGACCGAGTGTGTCTCCTTAGGGTGCTCATTTTCTGTTTATGAAGAAGAAGGATGGGGTCGATGCGGATGTGTATTGATTATCGGCAATAGGTATCTGATGCTGAGGATTGATGACTTGTTTGACCAGCTTCAGGGTTCAGCCGTGTTTTTGAAGATTGATTTGAGGTTTGGCTATGATCAGTTCAGGATTAGGATGGAGGATATCCCTAAGATAGCATTCACGAAACATTATGGGCATTATGAGTTCCTGGTGATGTCTTTTGGGTAACGTAATGCCCCTGCAGCCTTTATGAACTTGATGCACAGGGTGCTTCGCCCATATTTGGATTCGTTCGTGATAGTCTTCATAGAAGACATTCTGGTATACTCTCGGAGTAGAGATGAGCATTAGCGGCACTTGAGGACTGTACTTCAGACTTTGAGAGATCACCGGCTTTTTGTTAAGTTCTCAAAGTGTGAGTTTTGGCTTGAGTCAGTTGCATTCCTAGGGCACGTGGTGTCTAAGAATGGGATTAGAGTTGATCCGTCTAAGATTTCAGCGGTTTGTGATTGGCCTAGACCTACTACTGTTACTGAGGTTCGCAGCTTTGTTTGGTTAGCAGGTTACTACAGGAGGCTCGTTGAGGGATTTTCTTCCATATTAGTACCCTTGACTATGTTAACTAGGAAGGATGTTCTATTTCAGTTGTCGGATCAGTGCGAGGATAGCTTCCAGAGGCTTAAGTCTTTATTGACTTCAGCTCCCATTCTGACTTTATCGGTCAAAGGTCAGAGTTTCTCCGTGTATTGTGATGCTTTTGGGGTTGGTCTTGGTTGTTTGTTAATGCAGTAGGGTCGAGTGATAGCATATGTGTTGAGGCACATAAAGGTTCACGAGCGCAACTACCTCTCTCATGACTTGGAGTTGGCAGCGGTAGTCTTCGCGCTCAAGATCTGGAGGCACTACTTAGATGGAGTTCATTATGAGATATTCACTAACCATCATAGTCTTCAGTATATTACGAGTCAGTGAAACTTGAACTCTAGGTAGATGAGATGGATTGAGCTACTAAGTGACTATGATTTCACCATTCTATATCATCCGGACAAGGCAAAGGTGGTAGTAGATACCTTGAGTCAGAAGGCGGTGAGTATGGGCAGACTAGCTTCACTTTAAGTTTCTGAGCGATCGTTGGCCTTGGACATCCAGTCCTTGGCTAACTGTTTGGTTAGGCTTGACTTGTCAGATCCTAGATGAGTTCTTGCCAGTATAGAGGTTCGTTCTACTCTAGTTGATCAGATTCAGAGCCAACAGTTTGAGGATCAGAGTTTGTGTGACCTTCGTGATTGGGTAGTTTGGGGTGAGGCCTGCCAGGCTACGTTTGGTTCTGATGGTATTCTGAGGTTCGACAATCATATTTATGTCCCAAGGGTCGGAGATTTGGTTCAGTTGATACTTCGTGAGATGCATTGTTCTAGATACTCCATTCATCCTGGCGCTGAGAAGATGTATAGAGACTTGAGACAGCTTTACTAGTGGAGTGGTATGAAATGGGATGTAGCGAAGTTCATATCTTGGTGCTTGAACTGTCAGCAGGTTAAGTTCGAGCACATGAGACCTGGGGGTTTGATGTAGCGACTTCCTATTCCTGAGTAGAAGTGGGAAAGGGTTACCATGGACTTCGTGGTTGGTTTTCCTCTGTCACGCCCCGAGGTTACCCCCTAGATGTAACACAGTACTTGAGACCCCAAAAGCCCCAAGATAACCCTTGGTCATAGCATTCTCAAGCATAACAAAAGATAAGCGGAAGAAATCATAGATAAAGACTCAGAATATCATAAATAGAAGGTCGAATCATGAGATACAATCATCCAACGAAACCCAATAACACTATGTCTAAAAAGCATCTACAACTAGCATAAGGAGTTGATGGGACAATATCCCAACTAACTCAACAATCTGGAAGGAAGGGAAGCATAGAAAACTAGAATAAAGTCTAGTCCTCGAACTATGAGGACTCACCAAAGCTGATCGTGAGTGGCCGGGAACTCTAGCCACGAAGCTGGGAAGGGACACCTGAATTTGCATCATCAAAGGATGCAGCGCAATATGCATTAGTACTATGGAATGTACTAAGTATGTGAGCAATGCAAGAACATGATGAGAACATACTAAGTATACTTAAATAACTGAAATCATGCTTTTAAAGATAAACTGAGCGCAATGACTCTAATACTTTCTATAAGCTGAAACATAATCATAAGTAATAAGTCTGAAATCTGAATAAGAGTCAAATGCAAGTTTTCAAAGCATAAACTGTTTTCTGCGGGAGGTTCTCTAACCGACATAGACCATGTGAGCTACATGGAATTCGATGTATCCGCCCCATCGAGAGAACCCAATATACCTTGCCAGGGTATAAAGGCATTACTGTGGCATGATCACTAAATATTGATGCCCAACAAAAGGGATTTAATAACTACGGAGGCACATAGTTCTGGGACCTTATTAGGTACTCTCACACTGTCCAACTCATTGCTAATACTACTCCCAAAACATACATATAGCTCATATAATACTTGGCATATCTGATGCCAAAACTATTCATACTGATGACATATCTGATGTCAAAGCTGTTTGAAAAGCAAAAAAAGACATATCTGATGCCATACAATTCAAATTCATAATCTGAAGACTTAGCTTAGCCATAGCTTAAAACATACTTTTCTTTCAAAAGTCATACTTGAAGAATTTTGCATGCAATTTCATAAATACATAAAGGCCATGATATCTAATCATGCCAAATTTCTCTTAGAAACATGCAAATTCATGGATTCATGCTAGAAAATAACTTCCATGCTTAACATATGATCTTTTGAGAACACTTACAAAACATCAATTAAAGCATGGGTAATAGATGAGAAATCACGAATTGAAGCTTTAAAACAAAACCCATAACTTTTTTCCAATTTGGGTACGAACCCAAGTTTCATAAATTGGACAAGGATTTGCCTTAAAATCATGAATACAAAACCACTCATAAAAACTCATGCAAAATCATGCAATTTAGAGTTAGAATCCATCGAAGAATCATGAGGAAACAATTTTAGAAGGACCCGTAAGAATTGGGTAAGAACCCTAGTTTAGAAATTCGTAAGTTCAATTTAGAAGATTGGGGTTTTGGGCATAAGGGTGAAGGAATCCCTTATTGAATACCCATATACGTTGGTTGGACCTAACCCACTTGAATTGAAAAGACTTAGGAGACTTGAAGTGAATCCCTTGCTATGGAGCTTGAAATCCTAACTTGAAGCTTGAGAGGATGAAACTCCTTTTTCTTTTTTTGAAATTTGATAGAAAGAATGGGAGAGAACTTAGGATAGTCTTAGGATAATATGGGTGAAAACCCTTCTAAAAGTAGTCAAAATGACTTCACTTAGTAGACAATAGGATGGGAAATGACCAAAATACCCCTGGGAATTAAATAGAGAAAAGCTAGAAAATCAGTCAACTTTCAGTGACCATGACTCAGTCTACGAGTCATGGTCTGAATGATGGATCGTGCTTATGAGTCGTAGACTCTGACTGGGAAATTCATGTTGCGGATTCATTTCTACGGGTCCACAGGATGGACCCATAGAATAAATCATGAGTCATCGATTGCAGTCGTAGTTCTCAGGAGACTCAGTTGACTCCGATCAAACCACGAGTTAAACTACGATCTGTCGTTCAAACGACAAGTCATAGACTTGACTCGTAATCTCTGGGAGGGACTTGGGCAAAATATCAATTCTCTGATCCCTTTCCACGAGTCAACAGGACGGACCCATCGTACAAACGACGAGTCATCATTTGACTCGTGGTTCCTGGGAACACTGACCGTCTGTATTTTTGACTCCACGAGTTCCTTCCATGAGTCATGGTTCGAACCACGATCCGTAGTTGGACCCGTAAACCCTGGAACATGAAAAATTTCTTAAGTTCTTAACTTAAATAGCTGGATACGTTTCCGGGGTGTTACAATATCTCCCCTTTGGGATCATTCTTCATCGAATGAAGACTAAACAAGGGAAACTAAGGGGAAAACATCCCAACCAAACATCAAAACATAAAAATCAAGGAATCAACATGAAACTGGACTTTTCAACTTAAAACATGGCTGAATCAACTTCGAAAATATGAATACATGCTAGGATCGTGAGAGAAACCGGTGGAATAGCATCGGAGGGACATACTAAGGAGGAAACTAGTACCTCAAGCTGGAACTAAATCAGAAGGAGAAAGGTGAGGGTACTTGGCCTTCATGGATGATTCTGCTTCCCAAGTAGCACCTTCAACTGAGTGGCAAAAGCTGAAGTACTATCGTGGTAACCGACTTCCGATTGAAATAAAAACTGAGCTGGTTTTATGAGACATGTATACATGCTGAGAATGTAAAAATGACCAATAGGACATGAACTGGATATCCAACATGATAACTGGCCTGGGATGAGAGTAGGAACTCAGCTAAAACTCATAAAGAACAAACATACTCTAGAAATCGCAGTTAATCGAAAGGGACACCAAACTGAGAGAAGTGGATATACGGGGAAACTATTCTCTTCTGAATACCACTCCTACCATTTGCAACTAATAACCTCAACAGCGCACATAAATGTACTAAGGTCTGAGTCTAACTACCCGATTCTCCATGTTCGAACCTATCTCGACCAGATCTCTTGCATCTAGAATGTCTTCTAAGGATAGTATTCCCTCTTATCACAACAACCAACTAACCTAGGGCTCCTAACCAAAGGTTCCCTAGTTGCGCAAAACAATTATCCACATGTATCCCATCACGATATTCAAGATTATAACTATGGTCACCTTATGGTTTTGTAGCTTACCCTATTTAAGACTTCTCTCCTCTTTCCTATCATAACTAGGAATCGCAAATTCAAGAACTTTTACAGAGGGACATGCTAAACATCCTCATCTAACTATTTCGCATGAATAATCCTTACCTCATAATTCACCCACACCTAGAAGTTAAGGTGGAACAAGTACACCAACAAGGAAAAGGAATATGCTACCTCCCAGCTAGGCTACTACAAGGCCTTCTCCCCTAACACTTATAACAACATAAACCAGAATTATTGAAAGAAACGAGCAGGAGCAGGAGCGTCACGAATGAAGGATTACAGATTGATCTTGACTTACACTTAGCGTGATCAAGCCACTCAAGGTGGGGCTTGGGGAATTGAGTGCAATAGGCATGACCACTTCACATACTAGGCATGTAAGACATGAGTTAGTGGGGATCACCAATCCTCTTCATCAAAGGCAAATATCAAAGGGCTTTAGAATAAGGAAATCATAAGCGTGAATCATTTCAAGAATCAGGTCTGAGCATATACATGGCGTAATATGATTTGATTATCCATTTAGGTATTTCTGAAGAATGACTGAGTAAACATAACTGAGCATACTGCGATACATGAGTTTAAATAGATAACAAACCTCAGGGCATAAAGCTGGAATTTATAGAATCGCAGGATAAGAGTAGAATCGTTGCCTGAAGTAATCACTTGCCATTCTAGAACCTGAACATGAGCGTGAATCTAAAATAGGACCATGGCGCTAACACACAAGGCATGAAAAAGGTATCATAATGGCAGAAGTATACTTAGGATGCTAGGATGGAAATAAGCTTCTGCCTCCTCTCCTAACTTTGTTCTAACACCCAACGACATCACCACCTGAGCCTCCAAAATCTGACTGATTCAACATCCCACCATCTCCCCCTTAGATTCATGCTACCCTTCTAAGTCTATGGAAATCTCACCAACCTCTCAAACGAACTATGATTGCCCTACTCTAACAGAGCATACACTACTCCAGAACCTAGAATGAATACCCACTTCTTTCTATAGTTTAAGACCCTCCTTCACCTAAAAGTCTAGGCCTCAACCCTCCTATCACCACTTAGTTCTAGGTCAAGACAACTCACAACCAAACAAGAATAGGGGTCCGAGGGCTATGGATGCATAAAGTAAGAAAATTTAGTGATGTACCTGATTCAACTTCTGGAGGAATACTCTGACCCGACTGTCTAGGCAATGAAAGGATTTGGTTTTGGATCTGAACATCACAGTTGCTTCTCTTAGATGTGGGGCAATCCCTGATCCTATGGCCTAGCTGACCACACCTAAAATAGCCCTCCTTACCCACAAGGCACTCACCTAAATGAAACTTACCACAACTACTACAATGAGGGTACCTCAAGGTCTTCGGAGCCTTATGGTGACAAGACTGAGAATCGAGGGTAGGTGTGCTAACTGAAGATGGGGTTGGTCTGGACGACCTCTACTGAGAAGACGATTGGTTCCATGTTCTGGTCTTCTTGTTCTTCCTCTTCCTCTTCTTTAGTGTCTCTTTCTCATTCAACTGAGTTGTCATGGCTTGAGCCAACATACAGATGTCTTCATGAAATTCTGCATTTGTAACCTCATGATCTGGAGTGGTTGGATTAGCATTCCTCATGGGGTTTCTTCATGGAGACACTATCTGGAATGCGTAAGGAACGGATTAGAAGGGTAAGTAGAGTCAAACTCTTTTGCACGATAGTGAACATGAATAAGTGAATTTTTTCCTAAAACACCTCATAGCCTCCATCTCATCAGTGTGGCACACTTCACACCCATGAAAGAGACTCTACTTAGTGTGGCTTTCAGATACTCTAGAACTCTTGAACCTAAGACTCTGATACCAAGTTTTTCACGCCCCGAGGTTACCCCCTAGACGTAGCACGGGACTTGGGACCCCAAGATCCCCAAGATAACCCTTGGTCATAGCATTCTCAAGCATAACAAAAGATAAGTGGAAGAAATCATAGATAAAGACTCATAATATCATAAATAGAAGGTCGAATCAAGAGATACAATCATTCAACGGAACCCAAAAAGACTATATCTGAAAAGCCTCTACAACTAGCATAATGAGTTGATGGGACAATACCCCAACTAACTCAACAATCTAGAAGGAAGGAAGCATAGAAAACTAGAATAAAGTCTAGTCCTCGAACTATGAGGACTCACCAAAGTTGATCGTGAGTGGCCGGGAACTTTAGCCATGAAGCTGGGAAGGGACCTGAATCTGCATCATCAAAGGATGCAGCGTAATATGCGTTAGTACTATGGAATGTACTAAGTATGTGAGCAATGCAAGAATATGATGAAAACATGCTAAGTATACTTAAATAACTGAAATCATGCTTTTAAAGATAAACTGAGCGCAATTACTCTAATACTTTCTATAAGCTGAAACATAATCATAAGTAATAAGTCTGAAATCTGAATAAGAGTCAAATGCAAGTTTTCAAAGCATAAACTGTTTTCTGCGGGAGATTCTCTAACCAACATAGACCATGTGAGCTACATGGAATTCGATGTATCTGCCCCATCGAGAGGACCCAATATACCTTGCCACGGTATAAAGGCATTATTGTGGCGTGATCACTAAATATTGATGCCCAATAGAGGGGACTTAATACCTACGGGGCACGTAGTTCTGGGACCTTTTTGGGTACTCTCACCCTATCCAACTCGGTGCTAATACTACTCCTATAATATACATATAGCTCATATAATACTGGGCATATCTGATGCCAAAACTGTTCATACTGGTGACATATCTGATGTCAAAACTATTCATACTGATGACATATCTGATGTCAAAGCTGTTTGAAAAGCAAAAAAAGACATATCTGATGCCATGCAATTCAAATTCATAATCTGAAGACTTAGCTTAGCCATAGCTTAAAACATACTTTTCTTTCAAAAGTCATACTTGAAGAATTTTGCATGCAATTTCATAAATACATAAAGGCCATGTATCTAATCATGCCAAATTTCTCTTGGAAACATGCAAATTCATGGATTTATGCTATAAAATAACTTTCATGCTTAACATATGGGCTTTTGAGAACACTTACAAAACATCAATTAAAGTATGGGTAATAGATGAGAAATCATGAATTGAAGCTTTAAAACAAAACCCATAACTTTTTCCCAATTTGGGCAAGAACCCAAGTTTCATAAATTGGACAAGGATTTGCCTTAAAATCATGAATACGAAATCACTCATAAAACTCATGATGGGGATATATGGACTTTATGTCCTCTTTAGCTTCCCATGTCATCTCCTCGATATTACAGTTCTGCCACAACACTTTCAGTGAATCTATATCCTTATTCCACAATCTCCAAATTTGGTGGCCTACTATGGCAATAGGGACTTCTTCATAAGATAGTTCCTCTGAAATCTGTATATCTATTATCGGTACTAATGTGTTGGATCTCTGGTACCCTTCCTAACATAGAAACAGGAAAGGCTTGATGCAATTAGAGGTAACTCTAGATGGTAAGTAATTCTCCCTACCCATTGCACGATACGGTAAGGTCCAATATGTCGAGGGCTCAGCTTTTCCTTCCTACCAATTTGTATAACGCCTTCCCTCGATGAAACCTTCAAAAATTCCTAATCTTCAACATTGAACTCTATGTCCCATCGCCTTACATTGAATATGAGTTTTGGCGGCTATAAGATAACAACAACCGCTATTTGATCTGATTAACTTTTTTCACGGCCTGCTGCATTATGTTAGGTCCAAATAATATTGACTCTTTAACCTTGAACTAATAAATAGGGGATCATTTTTTCTGCCCACATAAAGCCATGTATGGTGCCATACCGATGCTAGAATGATAGTTGTTATTATAAGAATACTCAATAAGTAGCATGTGATCATACTAGTTCCCACAGAAATCTAGCACAAACACCTATAACATGTTCTTGAGCATTTGGATCGTGTGTTCTGCTTGGCCATCAATCTAAGGATGAAAATCCATACTAAGATTAACCTGAGTCACCAAACCTTTGCAGAAGGATCTTCATAAATATGTTATAAACTACTCCTTTTTAATTGAAATAATCAATACTGGGATACCATGAAGTGTGACTATCTCTCTATGTACAGACCAGCATAATCTTTAGCTAGAATGTAGCCTTGACTAGCACGAAATGGGCCAATTTTGTCAACCTATTAACAATCACTCAAATAGAATCATACTTCCATTGCGAACGAGGCAAACGTGGGACAAATTTCATATTTATCTCCTCCCACTTCCAAAGTGGAATATCTATCTCATGAGTTAGCCCATTGGGCTTCTGATGCTCTACCTTTACCTGGTGACAATTTGGGTACTATGCCACGAACTCAGCTATGTCCCTCTTTATTCCTAGCCACCAATAAATCTCCTTAATATCGTGATACATTTTTGTAGATCTTGGCTAAATAGAATAACGAGAATGGTGTGCCTCTTCCATAATCTACTGCTAAAGCTTTGTAACATCTGAAACACATAATCGATTTCTATATCTGAGGACCCTATCTCATGCTACATTAGTTGCTAATGACTCACGTTGTTGAGCCTTTTCTCTGAGATGCTCTAAGCTGGGATCCTCGTATTATCATGCCTTCACCTCCACAATTAGAGATGATACAATTGTTTCCTGATCTATGACCCCAACATCATCAGAGTCTAATAATCTAAGCCCAAAACTAGCTAGCTGATAGAGCTCTCAAAACATCTTTTGCTTCTCCTCTCCCAAATACAATAGACAATCAATAGACTTACGACTAAGGGCCTCCGCTACTATATTGGCTTTCCCTGGATAGTATAAGATATCCATGTCATAGTCTTTAAACAATTCAAGCTATCAGCGATGTCGCAGGTTCAACTCCTTTTGTCTAAAAATACACCAGAGGCTCTTATGATCTATATGAATATCAATATTAATAACACACAAGTAATGCCTCAAAATCTTCAGGGCATGAATAAATGCAGCCAACTCTAAATGGTGGGTCGGGTAGTTCTTATTCTTCTGTAACTGTCTAGAAGCATAAGCAATTACATTTTCATGTTGCATCAAAACACAAACCAGCCTAACGCTTGAAGCATCACAATACATTGCGTAGCCCTCTGGCCTCTCTGGTAAGGTCAGAACTGGTTCTGAAGTCAATCTATCTTTCAGCTCTTGGAAACTCCACTTGTAGGCTACGGTCTACTGAAACTTAGCTGCTCTCTGAGTCAGCTTTATCAAGGGAACTGAAAGTGAAGACACTCCTTCCATAAACCTTTTGTAATACCCTGCTAACCCCAGAAATCTACGAACTTCTATCATGGTTGTGGGTCTATACCAAGTCTTCATGGCCTCAATCTTTTATAAGTCAACCTGAATACCAACATCTGATATAATAAGGCCCAAAAGGCTATATAATGCAACCAGAACTCACACTTTGGGAGCTTAGCATACAACCTCTGATCTCATAATACCTAAAGCACTGCTCAAACATGGTCTCTATGATCGATCTCTGAAGAAGATATACCACAATATAGTCAATAAGCACAATGACAACAAACCTAAGAACGGCCTAAAGATACTATTCATCAGGTCCATAAATACTGTTGGGGCATTCTTCAACCCGAAAGACATCACCAGAAACTCAAAATGCCCATATCTGAGCCTGAAAGTTATCTTTGGAATATCACTCTCTTGAACAAGTACATGGTGGTACCCTAAATGTAAATCAATCTTTGAGAAGCATCGAGCATCATGTAGTTTGTAAAAAAAAACATCAATCCTTGGTAGTGGATATTTGTTCTTTATAGTCACCTTATTCAGTTTTTGGTAGTCTATACACTTTTGCAATGAGCCATCTTTCTTTCACACAAATAACACTGGTGCACCCCATGGTGACGCACTAGGCCTGATGAATCCTGTATCTAATAAATCTTTCAGTTGTTCATTCAATTCATTCAATTCTGTTAGTACATTTCTATATGGGGTAATTGATATCGGATGGGCATCTGGTTATATAGCGATAGCAAAATCAATCTCTCATTCTAGGGGAATACTAGGAAGCTTATCTGGAAATGAATCTAAAAACTCATTAACTACTGGAATAAACTGAATAGTTGATGGGTTATCATCAATATCTTAAACTCTATCAGGTCTGCAAAGGTTTGACAACCAACTATCTCTAGCGTACAACAACAACAACAACATACCCAATATATTTCCACAACTATCTCTAGCGTACAACCTCGATAAATCCTCCTAGCAATAATAGAGTCTCCAATAGGGGTAGACACAGAAAAAAGGTCACTGCAATAGCTCTGGTACTATAGCAATATCACATATATATTTCAACCTCGAATTTTCAATTACAAAAAAATTAGATACACAACTTCACAACAATAAATAGGTTAACATATGATAATGTGGATCTTGGATCTATTAAAACATAAACATAATGGGAGCAACCACCCAATATACCTATCACAACATCTGGCAAGGACTATGATCCTGATGACATGTATATGTGTAATTTTGGCCACTGCCAAAACTGGATGCTCCCTATTGGCGTCGACCTTTGTCTGATAAAATTTGGGAACCACACTCTACAAGATATACTAAGGAAGACGATCTTGTTGCTAATCTATCTATCTTTACTGAACCTTACTGGTCCCTAAATGGACAATATCTTGTATATGACCCTCTTGGCCATGAAAATAGCATGTTGTGGAGCCGTGATGGCATCTCTCAGCAAGTGTTTATTATATGTATCACAATGAGGCACAACTGATCAAAACTACTCTGGGACCCTTTACTGTATGAGCCTGATGCTAGTGAGCTCTCACCCGGACCTGATCGCCCTCGGTGATCCAACCTGCTACCCTAGGAATGTTGTAGTGGGGGCCTAGGTGGCCTCTCAGAATACCGAGGTCTGGAGCCACCCTGGGCCTCTGTCTAAAACCCTTAGGCCTAGCCTTCTTCTGATGTCCTATCTTGACTCTCTCAATTGCATACTATTGATGTCAAAGTACATCTATGTTCTATACAGTGGCATGGATTTGTGTGATGTACATATTGTCATTATGTACAGTTTGAGTACAAGCCCAATAACAATCATAAGCTGAAAACTCAACCCTTATGACTCAGCTCTATAGCACGACTTGAGCAAAAAAGGGTAACTTTCCTGAAAAATATTTGTAGCTTCCTGCTTATAAAATGTGGTTCACAACACACTTATAAACAAGACTCTACTAGTCATGGCTTGAAGACTCCCTAGGATATGATGTTGCTCTTATACCAAGTTTGTCACGCCCTAAACTCGGGGGGTGCAACTTGCACCTAATGCCAAAACTTAGGCAAAAGCCGACCCTGCTGAACTATTTGCCAATGGCGCATAACAGCTACGCACAATCAAGAAAACAAACAAGTATATTTTGGCTTAAAGATTAGCCCTCGGCCGGGAAGGCCCGTGTCAATAGATCTAGAAAGAAAACAACTAGTCCCAACAGTTTATATAAAGCAATAAGCAGGTAGCACATAAATCCTGTTTGGACTGTCAAGGCCGCCATGATATGTAGGAAAGCATAAACACTATGCGGGATGTCAAGGCCACCATGATCTCTATACAAAAACTGAAAACATGTATATACAATGTAGACTAGGACAATAAGTCGCTAAACTGTCAAAAAAACAACAACAAGACCCAATTGGCTAACAAGCTACAAATAATAAACATACAAGGCCAAAATGGCCACCATCATAGCTATGCAACCCAACTGACTAGTCTGCAAGCCTCTATGAATACAATAGTTGGTGGGACAGGGGCCCAACCTACCCAATAACTATAAACAGCATAAAGGTAAACCTTTGAGACTCTAGAGGCCCCTAGAAATAAAGGAGTCCACCAACCCACTTAAAGCTAGGCTATGCTACTCGACAGGTCTGTCTAGTCATCACTCAGGACCTGCAAGCATGAATGCAGTTCCCCCAATAAATGGGGTGTCAGTACAAAATAATGTACCGAGCATATAAGGCAAACTAAAAACTGAAACTGAAGTGTAAGGACTAAACAAAAGGGCAGGAGTAAAACAGAAGTACAATAACTTACCTTCTTGCAATAAGATACTATCTAAAGCACATAGCAAATAATAACCTTACCTGTCCCCTATAAGCCCGAGAGGTACAAATAGCATACAATTGCCATAAGTCCTGTAGGCACAAATAATCACTAAATACCGATATTGACCCCTTACCTATCCCCCGGTGATAATCTAATCTAACCTGTCTGAATGTACATGTGTCGTGAATCAGTACAACTCTGAGGCTTGTGGTACCATGTATATGTTGCCCCATAGGTACAGCCTGCCCATCCCATAGGTACAATCTGCCTAGCCCAAAGGCATGGTAATGTAATGTAATTGTTGCCCCGTAGGTACAACCTGCACATCCTGTAGGTACAGTCTGCCCGGCCTGAAGGAACGATAATATAATGTAACTGTTGCCCGTGGGTACAGCCTGCCAGTCCCGTAGGTATGGTCTGCTAAGCCTGAAGGCACGATAATAGTAACGAGAATATAGGCTCTAAGACCCTACAGTGTAAGTGTCTGTTGAGGCCAAAACAAGCTCATAGGCGGTCGCAAGACGATAAAAAACAACACAATAACATCATGTAATCACAGGTGACCTCAATATAATCATAACATGCTTTTCTAGGCTACTAGGTAAGGAATAGAGTGCTACTGATAGTCGCTATATTATACTGTGGGAAAAACTCAATACTATAAGGCCACTAGTCAAATAATGATGTTACACATGCTATACAAGCTTTAGCCTTAAAGATCATGCCAGAAAGTAAAAAGGAAGCTTTAACATACCTTTTTACCGAAGCCCCAAAGGTGTTGCTATGAATCTTGGCCAACGAAATATAAAGCAACAAATGTGAGAATCAACAAGGCTACAAGATAAGCCATAACCAATCGATAAGGCTTCAATTACACACTCGCGACCAGCCAAGTCCAAATTATAAAATGAGGCTACTAATAATAATAAATAGAATCTAAATCCAACAACAACATGCTAACCATATCTCAAAGGAGCGACAAGCTCTCGAGACACTATTTCAAAGCGTACTCCACGTTGTTCAATCCAAAAACTATCATATGCGACCCCAATAAGAATTGCACAAACTCCCAAATCCCTCCATCACCTTACCACCATCAGTACACCACAACAATAACCAAAAATAATAAGATAAAGGGGTTTTCCAAAGCCATAATATCCAAAACACCACTTCGTGGCGCGAAAAGCTGTAAAAATGATACTAGAACATGTAATTAAGGAGGGTCATAAAGGAGAGATTTATTTGACAAAAATATTCAATATCCCAAGCTAAATAACCTACCTCCTTGCAAGAAAAACAAATAGATCCATATTCAACAAGAAACTACTACAAGTTATCGACAACAATAACTTTTCATAACTTAGAAGCTTAAAATCTCGATTCAACAAGTAGATAAGTGTACGAGATTCTTACCTTTCCAATACAACTCCATAGATACTTCCCAATATCAATAATCTCCTGGAACTCTCGCTTTCCTAACCCCAAAAGAGAAGCACCACACAAAACACGGAGAAAACTATGTCAAGGCGATGAGCTCGACGTGTAGAACAACTTTAGTGAATCCCTTAAGCTCTAGTTGGCAATCTTTAGAGAGTATTTTGGTCTAGGGAGTATTTCAGCTATTTCTTAAGGCTTAGGATGAAGTTATTTGAAGAGAAGGTGATTTTGCAAAGCTGAAATCTCAATATATATCCATTCCATCGACTTGGGCCCACCTTGACGTTCCTGCTTGTGCAGTCTTACAAAAATGCGAATATCTCTCTATTCTGAAGTCGTATGGACAAATAGTTTAGTGTGTTGGAAACTAGACCTGTATTCCTTCAATTTGGTATATTGAGAGCCCATTAATTCTTTATATATTGGGAGAAAATCCCCAATACATTTAACCCAAATTCTAGGAGAATTCCTTAAAGGAAAGTTACCATAACTTTTTCTGACTTTTATTTTGCAATTTTCTTGACTTCAAACCTTAACATACAACCATTGTGAAATTAAAATATCTCTTAAATATACTTCCTAACACATTAAGCTCTTAGTCTTACCCCGAAAGTATGAGTTAGTCTAACGTTCAAACAAGCGGGGTGTTACAAATTAATTACTAATTAGACTCATTACATTCATAGGATCAAGAACTCAAGATTTCTAATCAAGTTCATAGCTTTTCCACCATTTTAAGCCTAAAGATTGCACCTTTATGGAACCAAAGGTTCCCCACTAGCTTTAAACATATTACGAACTAACAGTTTCATGCTAGAACTCATAAAAACACAATTTAAGATCAATTCTAGGTGATTTTACACCTAGCCATAGGGTTCTTCCCCAGGGTCATGCTTCTAGGGCTTAATTGCAATAAATCCACCATTAATTCTTCCCCCAAGGTCTAAGAAAGATAATTAATCAATAAATTAAGAGTTCTATGAATTACTTACCTCAAACGATGGAGTTTGCCTTAGTTTTCTTGGAGAAACCACTTTTCATAACTCTAGAACAAAGTTGAGTTATGAGAAAAATAACTTAGAAAACTGCAGAACTCCCAAGTATACTGTCGCGTAATCTCATCGCAATGGATGAATCTTTGTTACAATGGATCATCACGACGAGGATCGCTCATCACAATAGATCATCGTGATTAGGCATCCTTCCATCGCGATAAAGGTAAATTCTAAAATGTCGCTTTCTCACTCACAGACCCCCATTTCGCAACACACCTTATTTCATAGACACCACAAATTATTCCCAACACAGAAACTATCATATCTGGAGTTATATGACTCTGGATTTCATCCCAAAACTTCCTACGAGATCCTACGATAGTTGGCTATCCAAAAATAGACACCACACTATCACACAATGACACATGAAACACGAAACATGAAATACACCTAAGGTATAGAGCACTATATTTAAGTCTAAGCTCACCCTAGCCCGAGATTTTCAATTCTTACCTAGGGACTTTTCTAGCAAGGTACTTATGACTTAATTCAGCATAATAATGGAACAAATCATTATGTTAGATACTAATTAAATAACCATTCATTTCCAAATGACAATAAGAAGAAAAGAAGGGAAAAATGAAGGTAACCCATATCATGAACAAGTGAGGATACTTATCCCGCATGTCTGCCTGGGTCTCCCAAGTAGCCTCTTCAACAAGATGGTTCTTCCACTAGACCTTCACAGATGCAATTTCCTTGGTTCTCAACTTTCAAACATCTCGATCAAGAATAACAATAGCCTCTTCCTCGTAAGAGATGTTCTCATCTAACATGATCGAATCCCAATGAATGATGTAATTAACATCACCATGGTACTTCTTAAGAATTGACACATGGATTACCGGATGCACTCCCAACAAACTAGGTGGTAAAGCCAACTTATAAGCCACTGGCCCCACCTTCTGAAGAATTTTGAAGGGTCCAATATATCTCGGACTTAACTTGCCTCGCTTCTCAAATTGCATGACATCATTCATGGGTGATACTTTGAGTAAAACTTGCTCGCCTTTCATGAAGTGCATATCTCTAACCTTCCTGCCTGCATACTCTTTTCTCCATCTTTGAGCCGCTAAAAGTTTCCCTTGGATGAATTTAACTCTTTCCATGGAGTCCCTTACCAAGTCCATACCCAAAGGTTTCAGTTCAGATGAATCAAACCAACTAATGGGAGATCTACACCTCCTCCCATATAAGGCTTCAAATGGGGGCATATCTATGCTAGAATGGTAACTGTTGTTATTAACAAACTCCGCCAATGCTAGGTACTGATCCCAATAACCTCCAAAGTCCATTATACATGCGCAAAGCATGTCTCTAACATTTGAATTACATGCTTGAACTGCCCATCCATCTGAGAGTGAAAGGTTATACTCATGTCTAATCTTGTCCCCAACTCTTCGTGCAACTTCTGCCAGAAATTGGAGGTGAACTAGTTGCCCCTATCAGAAATAATTGAGATAGGCACCCCATGCAATCGAATAATCTCATTCTCATAAATCTTTACTAGCTTTTCTGCATTATAAGTCACCTTCATGGGGATAAAGTGTGCAATTTCGTCAACCTATCAACAATGACCCAAATCAAATCGTACTTCCCTAAAGTCTTGGGGAGGCCAACCACAAAATCCATGGCTATTCTCTCCCACTTCCATTAAGGAATGGGCATTCTCGGAAGTGTACTGTCAGGTTTCTGATGCTCATATTTCACTTGCTGGCAGTTTTGGCACTTAGCCACGAACTCCACTACATCCTTCTTCATTCCACCGCACCAGTAATGTTGCTTTAGGTCTTAGTACATCTTGGTCACACCAGGATCTATAGAATACTTAGAACTATGAGCCTCTGCTAAAATGGTGGGAATTAACTCTTCAACACGAGGCACACAAACTCGCCCTTTGATCCTTAGAACACCTTTATCATCAATGATAGCCTCCTTGGCCTCACCCTGTAATACTTTGTCATGAATTCTGCTCAATTTCACATCATCAAACTGTTACCTTTGACTTGCTTGAGGAAAAAGGACCTCGCCTCTACACATGCTAGTAAGCCACCCCTTTCAGAAACTTCTAACCTCATGAAGTTGTTAGCTATAGCCTGAATATCTCTTGCCAATGGTCGGCTATCAATGCTCAGGTAAGCCAAGTTACCCATACTCTCAGTCTTTCTGCTTAGTGCATCCGCTACAATATTATCCTTACACGAATGGTACAAGATGGTGATGTCATAATCTTTAAGAAGTTCCATCCACCTCCGCTGCCTCAGGTTTAAGTCTTTCTGCATGAAAACATGTTGCAATTCACATCAGACCCTGTACAAATAGTGCCTCCAAATCTTGAGAGCAAATATAACTGCAGACAACTCTAATTCATGAGTAGGGTAGTTCTTCTCATGCACTTTGAGTTGTCTCCAAGCATAGGAAATGACATTTCGTTCATGTATCTTCACAACACCTAAACCAAATCGTGAGGCATCACAATAAACAATAAAGTCTTTACCTTTAACCAGTAAGGCGAGGATGGGAGCTGTGGTCAACAAGGTCTTGAGCTTTTCGAAGCTCTCTTCACACTATTCTGACCAAACAAATGGCACATTTTTCTGAGTTAGGTGAGTAGCAATGGATGCAAAGTCCTTAATGAACTGGCGATAGTAGCTAGCCAATCTTATGAAGCTACAGACTTTTGTCACCGAAGTGGGTCTAGCCCAATTCTTAACTGCTTCTATTTTCTATGGGTCTAATATTACTCTATCTTTCAAAATCACATGCCTTAAGAAGGACATAGAAGATAACCAGAACTCACACTTTGAAAACTTCACATACAATTCCTTTTCTTTCAGCAGTCCCAACACAATTTTAAGATGATCCTCATTCTCCTTATCATCCTTAGAGTATACCAGAATGTCATCAATGCGAGGGAGAGGGTACTGGTTATGGATAGTAACCTTATTCAGCTGTCTATAATCTATACACATGCGCATACTACCATTTTTCTTTTTAATAAAGAAAACTGGAGCACCCCACTGGGAGGCACTTAGATGAATGAAACCCTTACTCAACAACTTCTACAACTGAGCCTTAAGCTCCCTCAAATCAGCCAATTCCATCTTATAGGGAGGAATAGAGATAGGATGCATCTTCGGCTCTAAGTCAATACAAAATTCAATATCCTAGTCAGGTGGCATGCCAAGAAGATCTGTAGGATAGGAAACACCTCATGGAACACACACACTATCAAAACTGACTCAATAGATGGGACCTCTGAATTGGTGTCCCAAAGATAAGCTAGGAAGGTTAAACAACCCCTCCCTATCAGACTCTGAGCATGAAGGAAGGACACGAATTTCATGTGAGCCAAACTATAGTTACCCTCTAACTTTAACCTAGTCAACCCAGGCATAGCCATAGCCACTGTATTAGCATGACAGTCTAGGATAACATGATGTGAAGATAACCAACTCATTCCCAAGATGATGTTAAATTCTACCATGTCAAGACTAACTAAATCGGCTAAGGTCTCTTGCCCTATGAATATGATAGGACAAGCCCGAAAGACCCTATCCATCACCACAGAATCCCCTATCGGAGTAGATACAGTAACAAGAAAATTAAGGGATTCACATAACATATCAAAGATCTCAGCAAAACTAGCAGACACTTAATAAAAGGTAGACCCAAGGTCAAATAAAACTGAAGCCATACAATCATAGATAAGAATAGTACATGTGATCACCGCGTCCGAAGCCTTTGGCTTTGGCTTACCTAGGAAAGCATAGAACTGAATTTTGTCTCCTGCCTGAGTACCGCCCATATTGGGATGATCACCTCTTCTACCGCTTCCCCGATTGGGCTGAGCGCCATCTCTACCTACAGTGTGACTGCCCTACCCACCCTGAAGATGATCTCTGTCATAATCGTTACCCCTACCAACTGGAACCAAAGCTCTAGGAGCCTGCTGCTAAGATGCCTGCCAAAGCCTAAGACAGTTCCTCCTCAAGTAACCAAGCTCACCACACTCAATGCAAGCATGGTTGAAACTTGGTCACTGTGCTGAAGTCGACTGGGAAATATACCCACCAAAGTCTGATGCAGGTTGACTGGTCCCTGATGGATCCCCAACAAAAATTAGTGCCAACGAACGAATGGGGTGCACAGGGTATCCTTGCAAACCCTGACCATTTGAAAACTGACCTCTGTAACCACCTCCAAACCAAGGCTTCTTCAAAGCCATTCTTTCCTAAGTATCTTGCTTTACCCCTTCAATATTTTTCACAAATTCCACAACTTCCTGAAATGACTTACCCAAAAATGCAACCTGTAAAGCAGCAATCTGCAACCCTGTATTAAGACCTTTCACAAAGTGGCGGATTTGTTCTTCCTCTAAATTAATCAGCTGAGAAGATTAGTGAGCTAAGTCATGGAAACGAGTCTCATAAGCAGCCACAGACAAAATACCTTGCTTAATATTTGTGAACTCATCTTTCTTTCTGTCCCTTAGAGTCTGGGGAACATACCTCTCTAGAAAGACTTGATAAAAGAAACTCCAAGTCATAAAGAGCTCTCCAGTAGGCCTGCACTCCATGAATGTCTTCCATATTATCTTGGCATCCCATTGGAGCTAAAACAAAATAAAGTCCACACCATACATCTACACAATACCCATTCTATGCAGTCTCTCATGGCAGTCTATGATGAACTCATAAGCATCCTCGAATTCCAATCCATGAAACACAGGAGGCCTCATTTTCACAAACTTACAGAAGAGCTCATGTTTACCACCTGTCATCACCGGTCGTGGAAACATACTTGTCTCAGAAGCAGCATCTAACCATGGTGCTAGAGCTATAACATGTTGTGTCACTGGATGATGGACAAAAGGAACCGCAGGAGTATCCCCATCCCCTGCTAAACCACTAAGAAAGCTCAGAACCTGCTGGATTACCTCAGATAATAATGGGACATGTGCCACACCACCCTGAACTGGGTTCACACCCATCTCTTTGACTTATTCTGTTGCCTCATTGTGCTTAACTCAAACTTCTTTCTCAACCACATACTCAGGTGCATTCTCTTGTGGATGAGCAGATACTGACCTTTCACGAGCTAGAGTTGTAGCTCAAGATCCACCCTTGGCGGGGGCACCTCCTCTCTTTCCTCTGGCTCTACCCCTGACTCGGCCTCTACTATGGACCACAACCTCAACGACTGGCTCAGGTATTGCTTCTCTAGCTTCAGATGAACGTGTCCTTACCACTATAAGAACAAAAGTGAAAGAGTTAGATACCAATTTGGATCGCCAGATACCAATTGGAATCAAGTTATAGCACGAGGAATGAAAGAAGTTGAGGTTTCCTAAAGTCCTATAGCCTCTTACAGAAAAGTACAGGCATCTCTGTAATGTTCAACAAGATTCTACTAGACTTATTATGGTATGACGAGATCAACAAACTCGGGGCTCAAATACCAACTTTGTCATGACCTAGATAGGGTCATGATTGACAACCACACTAACCCTCCGGTGGGAGAACCAACGAAACCAACCTAATTCTCAGACTTAAACAATTTGAAAGAAGATAGATAAAACTTCACTCAAGTCATAAATAAATAAAGGCTTATATAAATAATGAAAGGATGTGCGGAAAACATTCATCTAAACATATCCCCAGCAACTGAAAGTCATCATCTAGAACTCTAAGTCAACATAGTCTAAGGTATCCAACAATGTCTAAAAGCAATAAGATATGCGAGTTCCATTGTCCAGAATAAGGACAACAACTCGTAGAGAATCCATGGCAGCTTGAGAAGTAGTACTCACCCTTGGATCTGCTATCAGTCTCTCTACTCTAGTCGAGGTCGCGCGTCTCAGCCTCTGAAACATGGTATGCACTCAATAAAAGAAGAGCACAGGTTAGTATCAGTACAACACACTATGTACTCGTAGGTATCATAGGTCGACTCAACAAATAACCCGAAGGCAGTAAAACACATAACAAGTGATAGGACTCCAACACTTAGCATATAAGCAACCACATATAATCTTTCACGTCAATTTCATAGAAATTAATTCAAGTTCAAAATTCATAGAATAGGACCACAATAGATAAAAGGAGTAATCACACTCAACAACTATCTCACTATCACACTATCCACCAAACTCTTCTCATATAGTCTGTACTTTTAGTATCACCTCAATTCTCAACTCACTCATCATAATAAGCAATGCAATAATACAAAATAAGGTAAAAAGAGTGTACACACATGTTATAGGTCTTATTTCTGCCCACTAGCCATAACCTACAGGGGACCCTAGGTGTCTATGTACCATACCAGCGTGGTATTTACCCTATATCAATTATATCAACAACAACATCTATATAGCTAGGTTCTCAGACCCATATCCTCATGAAGATACTTAGTGCCTAAGACAATATTTATACTTATCCATTTTAGCTCACTTATCACTTCCTGTTCATTTAGCCTATTAATACAAGCACAACAGGGAAAAACTATAGAACCTAACCATGTCCGAAGACCAATCACAAGTTATACAATTTCACTACAAAGATGTAACAAGGTGAGTCTTAACTTTAATTCAAACCATAACCTATCTCGAGTTAAGAGACAACACCCACAAGCTAGTTCACCACTGCCTTTTCCTTTCTTACCCCCCCGAAAGGCACAAGGTCTAGAAATAGCAATAATATAAGAGTAATTAGCCAATTACCCTTTATTTCAGGCTTTGGGAATCAAACCCAATCATTCTACCCGTTAAACAAGGTTTCTAGCATTCCCCAAGGGTTAATTAATTACTAATTAGACCCATTACATTCATAAGATTAAGAACCCAAGGTTTGTTATCAAGTTCATAACTTTTTCACTATTTTTAAGCCTAAAGGTTTCACCTTTATAGAACCCAAGGTTTCCCACTAGCCTTAAACATATTAAGAACTAATAATTTCATGTGAGAACTCATATAAACACAATTTAAGATCAATTCTAGGTGATTTTACACCTACCCATAGGGTTCTTCCTTAAGGTCATGCTTCTAGGGCTTAACTGTAAGAAATTCACCATTAATTCTCCCCCAAGGTCTAAGGAAGATAATTAATCAATAAATTAAGAGTTCTACAAATTAGTTACCTCAAACAATGGAGTTTGTCGTAGTTTTCTTGGAGACCACTTTTGAGAGCTCTAGAACAAAGTTGAGTTATGAGGAAAATAACTTACAAAACTGAAGAATTCCCAGGTATATTGCCGCGTAATCTCATAGCGGTGGATGACTCTCCATTGTAGCGGATCATCACAATAAGGACCACTTGTCGCAATGGATCATTGCAATGAGGCATCATTTTGTCACGATGAATAAAAATTCCAGAATGTTGCCTTCTCGCTCCCAGACCCCAATTTCACAACACACCTTATTTCATAGATACCACGAATTATTTCCAACATGGCAACTATTATATCCAGAGTTATATGACTCTGATTCTTATCCCAAAACTTCCTATGGGATCCTAGGGTAGTTGGCTATCCAAAAATAGATACCACACTACCACACGATGACACATAAAACATGAAATACACCTAAGGCACAAAACACTATATTTTTGTCTAAGCTCACCTATCCCGAAATTTTCAATTCTCGCCTAGGGACTTTCTAGCCAGGTACTTATGCCTTAATTCAGTGTAACAATTGAATAGTTCATTTCAGCATATCCCAGATAATGGAAGTGGGGATGAATTGAATGGACCAGATAGTGGGGATGACCAAACTCCTACACCTGATGTTGGGAGCAACTGAGCAATTTTAAATTAACACAATCTAGTCATTTTCAAGATGATGAAGCAAATTTTTATAAGGGAATGTCATTCAATAACAAGCAAGAACTAGCAACTTCGTTGAAAATTGCTTGCTTGAAAAAACTTTTTAGAATCAAAAAGGTGATTAATTCGCGTAATGTGTATTATTTTATGTGTACATACAGAGTGCAAGTGATGGTCGAGGGTTGTGAAGCTTTTGTATTCTGAAAGATTCTGTATTAGAACGTATGTAAAGTATCACACATATGGTTCTGAGCATATCACAAGTCATAATCCTCATGCCACAACAAAATTCATCGGTGAATACTTCAAAGATAGGTTACCTGATGGTAAAGTCCCATCTACAAAAGACATGAGCTATCACGACCTAATTTCATAGGTCATGATGGCACCTACAACCCCCCTGTAGTCGAACCAATCCACATAGCCCAGAACGGTTAGTAATGGGCCACTACCTAAGTGAAGCACGCCCAATCAGGAAATTAAGCAAAAGAAGGTAAAGAAGGCATGAAGAGGAAGCAACCTGAATATATATAGAAACTATACCATCCCACGACCTGGTATCACAAGTACAAGAGCCACTAATAAATATACAGAGTACTAGAGAGAGCAAAAGTAAACTATACAGCTATCTCTGAATATACAAAAGAGTCAATTGTGCCAAAAGAAAAGATATAGCCAAGCCCCGATCGCCAGGTGCTCACCTTATGTCTCGGATGATCCAAAAGTTGCATGAGGTCCCGCGTCAATTTTGTTGGTCTATATTAGGATCTGCAACAGGGTGATGCAGAAGTCTAGCGTGAGCACCAATTGCATAAGCAACCGGTACCTAGTAGACATCATAGGCCAACTGGGCACATATAAAATGTTAAAGCAGTAGATAGCAGATAAGAAAAGAAAAGAGCCACAGTAGAAAATAGGGTAAAGCACATGGAAGCTAGCAACAAATAGAAATCATAAGAGAATATAAGGGTACTAAGCTAGCCACAAATGATGTATTACAGAACACATATGTAAAAATAAAGAATGCACCTGGGTCCTTGCAATAACCGTAAATAAAAAAAGCTTAATTAACAGGGTGGTGTACTGGTAACCTCAAATAAAGGGAGAGAAAGAAGGGCAACTAAACATAAACATGCTAACAATACAACTCACAAGGTAAGGATGATTGAAAAGTAAACTAACAGGTAATTACAATAGGAGTAAGTAACACTAATCTACCTCCAACTCCAATAAGGGCCCATACACCCGAGGAATACATACAAGTGAAGACAAACCCTACCAGCATTTTATACTACCAGAGAGTACACTCAGCAAACAACAAACAAGGGGTGAAACCATGCAGAAATGAATGATATGATATGATATACCAGTGGTACTGTATGCACCTCCCCTGGCGCCCGTAGATCAAGTGAGTAGAACTCACAGAAGGGCTTCCCCCGTATACCTTTACTCCCTCGTATACCCCTCCACTGGCACTCTCAGCCCATAGCCCCTAGTCTGGATCGGCAAGGTCCATGGAGGTGTCCGCGACCATATACAAACTCTCAAGATCTCATCATGCATGCCCAGAGTCTATCCGAGTCTAAAATCAGTAATAAAACCATGTCTAGCCCTCTGACCCAGCCGAGTCTAGTATCATCTCATATATCAGTGTGAAAACCCATCATTTAATCACTTTTACTTCAAGAAGATCCCTAAAACCAGTTTTAAGTCCATTTAGCCATTTATCACGACCCAAAACTGGGCCATGGTGGCGCCTACATAATCCCCAATAGGCAAGCCCACCCAACAATATGGAAGACAAAATAAAGCACTTTAATATAAGGGAAGTGGAAGAGAAATATAAGAAGAACAGGGACAACAATATATATACGTACCCACTGTAATAAATATACAAAAATGCCCCTAAGGTGACAAAAAAGACAAAAAATATACACAAGAACCAACTCGGACCTGGTGTCACCAGTACAAGAGCACCTAAAGTACAAAGTAGCGATACAACGAACTCGGCCTATCCAAAATACAAAATATAGATAAAAATGTAGAAGGAAAGCAGTAACAGTCTCCAAAATGCTGGGAGCTCACCACGATCCAAACAATAGCTGGCCTTGAATGATAGGAGGATCGGTGAGGATGGCTCATAATAGGTGTTGCATCAGAAAAAGATACAGAGTGTAGTATGAGTACCAAAATAATAGGTACTCGGTAAGTATCATAGGCTGAACGAGCGCAGAAAGATAATATATAATATAATTTATAGAAAAGTAAGATAACTATAGGGATCCACCTAAATCTATTTATAAAATAGAAAACTGAACTAACCAGGCTAACAGAGAAGAAGGTAACAATAATAATTAAATCAAGGCAATAGAAAATCCAAGTACACTCAAGCATGATGCAATGCGATGAGGTATGATGTGATGCATGAGTGTAAAAAGGTAAAAAGAGTAAAAACTCGGTATCTGGTACCCCGGGGTGCCAGTAATTAAACATCAGGCTCATCAACAAATGCATAAAAGTAAAATTTGTATCCGTGATTATTGGGGCACTAAGAATTTAACATCAAGCTCATCAACAAATTCATAAAAGTAAAACCCAGATTCGTGATCATCGGGGCACCAGGAATCAATCATCAAGCTCATCAACAGGAAAGTAAATAAAAAAATGGTCTGGGAACGTCCCTTGGACCAGCATAAAAGTAGTACTTTTCCTTTCCTTTCCAAAATCAGTTGTAAAACCCAAGATAGCTCCTTTAAAACCCAAAAATCCTAATAACCATAGTAAACCTCAAGTTTGAACCAGAAACCTTAAAAATCTTTCTTTTCTATACTGCTAGGTATGCAAATGCAGTATGAGCATATAACTTTCCAAACCCAAAGAATATACCACACAAACAAGGAAAATAGGCCAAAATCACCCACCAAATAACCAAACTGACCTGGAACTCCATTCAATCCGAGCTATGGCCTCGGGCCCACAATTACACACACAACCGACAATAAGGAAAAAATAACGAAAATAACTATGAAAATCACTAAAAGCATCTACTCTGCCTCTAAAACCTCCTAAAAGCATACTAAGGATTCTACGCTAGCCACAACAATACTACGAGCTTCTAGACTAAGGATAACAGTAATAATTTTGTTCTAATATCTAAAATAACCAATTTATTACGAGTCACAGGATTTAAGCCTAATACCACCCTAAGATTCAACCTAACATTTCAATTATATATATGATATAAAATATAACTAAACTTAGTCTAGGAAAGTAAATCGTAACCTACCTCGGGGTCGAATCGCAAATACGAACTGTCACTCATATGCTTTCCCCTTCTGAACAGCCTCAGAAAGCTGCCACGCTATCAAGAATATAATCCTGGTGTAAAGACGAGAAAAATGACACCTATATTGCTATACAAATATTTGGGCTGGAAATTATGGTTGATAAATGACCCTCGGGGCTCACACAATGAAACAAAAACAAAACATCACAATTTTGTTCACAATGGGTTAAAGAACCCATGCCCAAAAGTTGAGCATGAACGAGACTCATTTCGGGGCCCAAAACAGCCTCAAAACACCACTAGTTCAAGAGAATTTCAAGGAAAAACCAATGGGAATTAATGGGATTAAGGAGAATTAATCAACGGAAAGGAGAAAGGGGAAAGGAGAGGTCTTACCTTGTCAAGTAGACTAAGAAAATAGATCTAGAAGCAGAGCTTGAATGTTCAACAATGGAGGAAATTCAAATTTGTGAAGAAGAAAATAAAGTTGGCAGCTTAAATAGCTGTCTGGGGTCCTTCATCGCCGTTGCGAGGGACCCTACGCAATCGCGAGTAAGAGTCAGCCAGACCATCGTGGTCACAATGGTCTAGCTATGTGATCGCGTAAAACGAGCTGGACCGGGTCCCAGCCTGCTTTATCATGGTCGCGAGGAGCAACCCATGCGATTGCGATGGTCAATAAACTAGAACCATGTCATAAAGGATCCTGAAAAAGGTTATCCTAACTGGCCAAAGTTAGGACCATGTCATAAAGGATCCTGTCATAAGCCACAAAGGGCAACCTACGGTGGCAACGTAGTTTTGGACTTGGGTTATCTGGACCCTCGTCTCTCGGTGCTAAATACTACTCCCAAAACATATAACATGAGCTCATATACATATGACATATCTGATGCCAAACTTGTTCATAACATGTACATACCCCGGATCGTTATACTACTCACGAATTTTGGTTTAGAAATCGATTCATGAGTATTGATGAAACATCATGTGTCTTGTCTTGCATAATACTTCATGACATAGAAAATTTACATGTCTCTTAATTTCATAAAACATATACTTTCATAGAACATAGGAACTAAGCATGCACATGCTTGAAAATCCATAAGGAACATGCTATCAAAATTCAATTTGCTTAAATCAACTTCATGCATGAAGAAATTTCCATGGTTAAACTTTAATTCATAAAATAAGAGTTAACATGTAAACATCCATGTTAAATCATGCAATTTAATAGTAATTTTATAATAAATCATGAGAGGATCATATTTAGCAAAACCCATAAGAATTGGATAAGAACCCTAATTTGAAGATCATGAAATCAAAATTTGAATTAGGGGTTTTCGGCACAAGGGTGAAATGAACCCACTGTTGACCCACATACCTTGATTGAAGCTAACCCACTTGGAATTGAAAAGATTTAGGAGACTTCATCTTGGAGCTAGAGACTTGGAGCTTGGAGAATGGAGACCCTTTCCTTCTCTTGGAACTTGATTGAGAGAGAATGGAAGAGAACTTAGGCTAAGTGGGAATAAAACCCCTTCTAATTTGCCCAAAATGACTTAACTTAGGAGTTAAAAGAGTGAGAAATTACAAAAATACCCCAAGAAAAGAGTCTAAAAAACTGCTGAAAGTTTCATCACAGGCTTTTACGGAGATGAATCACGACCCGTGGAATAAATCACGGTTCGTGGAAAGGGTTCGTGGTTCCTGGGTGAAGTTTCTGGCCTATGGACTGATTTCCATGAGTTGGTTTCATGACCCGTGGAAACTTCCATGAACTATGGAACCTTCTTATGATTTTCAGGGAAAAAATTGATTTCCACGAGTTGGTTTCACGACTGGAACCTTCTCGTGGTTGATGTCTTTCATTTTGACAAACAGATACCCTTTTAGTAAAACACTAATAACCTTTTGCTCTGAACTAGGATTAATTCGCAGTTGGTGTAGATGGAAAGAATATTCAAAGACCTTTAATTTGGTGGGTACTAGGTCACCTAACTCTTAATATTTTAGGAGTTATGATCGTTTGAATTTAACCCTTGAAAAATCTTATTCTAGAACTCAATAGGTAAGGAAGTTTTCAACTCAACTTTGAGCTAGAGATTCTTTATGACCCTTATTCATATCTAATAGACCTTCAAAACTTAAGAATAGTTCTTAATACTTAGATACATAGAAAATTTATCTAGTTCGGGTCTAACAACACATGAAGAACGGTTCAGATTTGGCTTAGAATTTTTGGGGTGTTATAATATCTCCCCCCTTGGGATCATTCATCCTCGAATGAAGACTACTAAGTTGAGATTTGAGGGGAGAAAGGGTTGCAATCCCAACAACTGAGTTCTAAGAGCTGAAATATTTTATGGTAACTGATTTCTGACTAAAATATAAACTGAGATGGATTCAGGGGGCATGTATGCATACAGAGAGCATAAGCATAACTGATGGGACATGGAACTAAATATCTAACATGATAACTGGTCTAGATTACGAGTAGTGTCTCAGCTGAAATTCATAAGGAATGAGTGCATTCTTAGAAATCGTAGTTAACTGAAAAGGACATCAAACTGAGAGGGGTAACTATACAAGAAAACCATTCTCTTTTAAACTAAACTTACTACCTTTGACTAAACTGAATGTAGGGCCTTCTAGCCTTAGGAATGATTATCGATAGGTCTGAACTAATCTGATATGAGGAGTCTCGTATATTGAAAACTGAAGCTACTGGACCTAAGATATGATCACCCTAGGCTAGGAGTAAGAACAAGACTATTCGTGTTGTTATTACTACGGTTGACAACTCTTAAGTTTAGAAACACCTTTAAACTACACTAACTCCTCTAAATACTAAGGTCTGAGTCTAACTACCTGCTTTCACTATGTTCAAGCCTATATTGACTAAATCTCTTACATATAGAGTTACTTCCCAAGAATGATATTCCTTCTTATCAAGAAAATCGACTAACCTTGAGCTCTAATCAATGGGTCGCTAGGCGCATAAAGCAAAAGCCCACATGTATTTCATCACGACTTTTAAGCCTATCACGATGATCACCCTATGGTCTGTAGCTCATACTACCCAAGACTTCTCCTCTCTTCTTAGCATGTCTAGGAACTTTAACTTGAATAACATCTACAAAGATACATACCAAAATTTCTCATCTAACTATTTCACATGAATAATCCTCACCTAACTTTTCTTCCACGCTTACAACCTACTACTCCCCATCTAAGCTACTACTTAGCTTCCTCTACTAACAGCTATGACAACACAAGAGAAGATCACTAGAGAATAGGGTGGGAGTATGAGTATCACGAATGAAGGAATACTGATTGATCTTGAATTATACTTAGTATGATCTAGCCACTTAAGGTGGGATTTCAGAAGTCAAGTGAAAAGGGCATGAGTGTCTCACATCCTAGACATACAAAGTATAGTTAGAGTAAGGAAATCACAAGCATGAATTATTAGAGAAATCTGGTATGAGCATATACATGATGTAGCATGATTTCATTATCCATTAAGGCATATCTTGAGAACTGAGTATGTAGACTGAGCATAGTGTGAGACATGAGCTTTCATATATGACAAGTATCATGGTGTAAAGCTGGAATTCTTAGAATCATAGAGTAAGATTGGAATCATTGTATGGAGCAATTTCTGTTTGTTCTGGGAGTTGAGTATGGACGTGAATCTGCATGAAGTCTGTGAATTTGAATTAAGATCATGGCACTGGAATACAAGACATGAATGGGGTGTTGTAATGAGGGAAGTATACTTACGGTTCTAGGATAGAAATAGGTCTCTGCACCCCTCCTAACTTCATTCCGACACCTATTAGCATCACTACCCGAGTCTCCAAAATCTGACTGATTCTACATCCCACCATCTCCCTCTTAGATTCATGCTACATTCTAAGTCTGTGGACCTCTCGCTAACCGAAAAACGGAACTACAATCATTTTAATCTAACAGAGCAAACATTACTCTAGGAGTTAATCTGAATATACACTTCCTTATATAGTCTAAGGATCACCCTTACCTAAAAATACTGGCCTCAACCTTTCTATCTCATATAAAGGTTGTACATATCACACTAAATAATTTCCAACCTATCCCTTGCAAAGACATGTCAAGCTTACATGGTTCTAACTCCCAAAGCTCTCTCTATCTACTGCCTACCAAATCAAATGCGTTCAAGCTTATACCGAGAGGCTCAAAATTGCCTATCCTTCTCTAAATCACATATATATATATCATGCCTACACATTCACACTTGTTGCAACTCATCACTTAAACTCTTGCATACATTATACCAAGCCTACCAGAAAATACCACAAAACTATCATTCTCACTCTCATACTATCATCCTTTTGTTCACATCCTATACTTGGTCTATACTAGAACAAGAAATTACCACTCTTTAATCCACGCCAAGGGATGTATCATCCCATTACCCATCTAGTAAAACACAACTCTAAATACATACTCTAATCAACTATTATTCCCCCGTCTAGGCTACCATACTTCTGACTTCATAATTTTGGCTCTAGGTTCATTCTACTACTAATGGATTACAATACAACATCTATCGAGTGGCAACACTACCCAAGGATCTAGGTTAACATTCTCCCCTCTTACGGAATAATTAGTAACAAGTTTATGGGAGAGAATCTAAGAGCACCTTGCTGATAGATAATCTGAGATTTACTACTTCTAGCACCTCATATATGAGGTATAAGCAGTGAAACTAGGAACAACACATAAGTTTGGAGGATAAATAGAGTTAAACTCTATCGCACGACATTGATCATGAAAGCAGTGAAGTCTTTCCTAAAACATCTCATAGCCTCCCCCTCATAGATGTGGCGTGATTCACACCTATGAAAGCCCTAGGACTCTTAAACATGTTGCTTTGATACCAAGTTTTTCACGCCCCAAGGCTACCCCCTAGACGTAACACGGGACTCGGGACCATAAGTGCCCTAAGTTAACCCTTGGTCATAGCATAACATAGGCATACACAAGGAAACATAGAGAAAGAATAAACAGAAAGCTAGGAAACCCAATCCATAAATGATGAAGTCAATAAGAAACGTAATTCAAAAAGGAGACTCGAAAACTGTCTATGTCTGAAAAGCCTCTACATGACATAAGGTGTTGCTAGGATAAGACCCTAGCTAACTCGAAGTACGGAAGTAAGAAATTAGCACAAACTAAAACATATCTGGTCCTCGACCTAAGAGGACTCACCAACAGCTGACAGAAAAGTGGAATGGAAGCTCTAGCAACGTGTCTGTAAAGGAACACCTGAATCTGCATCATAAAAGGATGCAGCGCAAGATATGCGTCAGTCCTATAGGATGTACCGAGTATGTGAGAGATGCATGGATTATGATAAAAATAGTTTAAAACATGCTTAATAATGAACTTGTTACGTAAAGAAGGAACATGAATAAATATCAAGGTATAAGACATGAAACATGAAATAAAGCTTAAGTTTCATAGTATAGAATCATATAACTTCATAGCCTGAAAATAAACATGTGGGAGTTTCTCTTAACCAACATAAACCATGTTGAGGTACATGGAGTCCAATGTCATGAACCCAGACTGAAAAAGGTTGTCCTAACCGGCCAAAGTTAGAACCATGTTATAAAGGATCTTGTCATAAGCCACAGAGGGCAACCTACGGTGGCAACGTAGTTTTGGACTTGGGTTATCTAAACTCTCATCTCTCGGTGCTAAATACTACTCAAAAACATATAACATAAGCTCATATACATGTGACAGATCTGATGCCAAACTTGTTCATAATGTGTTCATACCCCGAATCATCATACTACTCATGAATTTTGGTTTAGAAATCGATTCATGAGTATTGATGAAACATTGGGTGTCTTGTCTTGCATAATACTTCATGACATGGAAAATTTGCATGGCTCTAGTTCAATTTCATAAAACATATACTTTCATAGAACATAGGAACTAGGCATGCACATGCTTGAAAATCCATAAGGAACATGCTATCAAAATCCAATTTTCTTAAATCAACTTCATGCATGTAGAAATTTCCATGGTTAAACTTCAATTCATGAAATAAGAGTTAACATGTAACAAACCATGTGAAATCATGCAATTTAATAGTAATTTTATAATTAAATCATGAGAAGATCATATTTAGCAAAACCCATAAGAATTGGATAAGAACCCTAATTTGAAGATCATGAAATCAAAATTTGAATTACGAGTTTAGGGCACACAGGTGAAAGGAACCCATTGTTGATTACTCAGATACCTTGATTGAAGCTAACCCACTTGGAATTGAAAAGATTTAGGAGACTTGATCTTGGAGCTTGAGACTTGGAGTTTGGATAATGGAGACCCTTTCCTTCTCTTGGAACTTGATTGAGAGAGAATGGAAGAGAACTTAGGCTAAGTGGGAATAAAACCCCTTCTAATTTGCCCAAAATGACTTAACTTAGGAGTTAAAAGAGTGAGAAATTACAAAAATACCCCAAGGAAAAGAGTCTAAAAAACATCTGAAAATTTCGTCACAGGCTTATACAGAGATGAATCACGACCCGTGGAATGAATCACGGTTCGTGGAAAGGGTTCGTGGTTCCTGGGCAAAGTTTCTGGCCTCTGGACTGATTTCCACGAGTTGGTTTCACGACCCGTGGACACTTCCATGACCCGTGGAACCTTCTTGTGATTTTCAGGAAAAAAACTAATTTACACGAGTTGGTTTCACGACCCGTGGAAACTTCCACGACCCATGGAACCTTCTCGTGGTTGTTGTTTGTCATTTTGACAAACAGACACCCTTTAGGTAAACACTGATAACTTTTTGCTCCGGACTTGGATTAATGCGCGGTTGGTAGCGTTGGAAAGAAGATTTAAAGTCCTTTAATTTGGTTGTTACTAGGTCACCTAACTATTAATATTCTAGGATTTATGATCGTTTGAATTTGACCCTTGAAAAAGCTTACACTAAAACTCAATCGGTAAGGAAGCTTTCAACTCAACTTTGAGCTAGAGGTTCTTTATGACCCTTATTCATATCTAATAGACCTTCAAAACTTATGAATAGGTCTTAATACTTAGATACATAGAAAATTTATCTAGTTCGGGTCTAACAACACATGAAGAACGGTTCAGATTTGGCTTAGAATTTCTAGGGTGTTACAATATCTCCCTCTTGGGATCATTCGTCTTTGAATGAAGACTACTAAGTTGAGATTTGAGGGGAGAAAGGGTTACAATCCCATCAACTGAGTTCTAAGAGCTGAAATACTTCATGGTAACTAATTTCTGAATAAAATATAAACTGAGATGGATTCAGCAGGCATGTATGCATACGGAGAGCATAAGCATAACCGATGGGACATGGAACTGAATACCTAACATGATAACTGGTCTGGATTAAGAGTAGTGTCTCAGTTGAAACTCATCAGGAATGTGCGCATTCTTAGAAATCGTAGTTAACTGAAAAGACATCAAACTTAAAGGAGTAACTATACAAGAAAACCATTCTCTTTTAAACTGAACTTACTACCTTGGACTAAACTGAATGTAAGGCCTTCTAGCCTTAGGAATGATTATCGATAGGTCTGAACTAATCTGATATGAGGAGTCTCATATATTGAAAACTGAAGCTACTGGACCTAAGATATGATCACCCTAGGATAGAAGTAAGAACAAGACTATTCTTGCCGTTATTACTACGGTTGACAACTCTTAAGCTTAGAAACACCTTTAAACTACACTAAATCCTCTAAATACTAAGGTCTGAGTCTAACTACCTTTTTTCACTATGTTCAAGCCTATCTTAACTAAATCTCTTACATATAGAGTTACCTCCCAAGAATGATATTCCTTCTTATCAAGAAAATCGACTAACCTTGAGCTCTAATCAATGGGTTGCTAGGCGCATAAAGCAAAAGCCCACATGTATTTCATCACGACTTTTAAGCCTATCACTATGATCACCCTATGGTTTGTAGCTCATACTACCCAAGACTTCTCCCTTCTTCTTAGCATGTCTAGGAGCTTTAACTTGAATAACTTCTACAAAGAGACATACCAAAATTTCTCATCTAACTATTTCACATGAATAATACTCACCTAACTTTTCTTCCACGCTTACAACCTACTACTCCCCATCCAAGCTACTACTTAGCTTCCTCTACAAACAGCTATGACAACACAAGGCAAGATCACTAGAGAATAGGGTGGTAGCATGAGCATCATGAATGAAGGAATATTGATCGGTCTGGACTTATACTTAGTTTGATCTAGCCACTCAAGGTGGGGTTTGAGAAGTCAAGTGAAAAGGGCATGAGTGTCTCACATCCTGGACATACAAAGCATAGTTAGAGTAAGGAAATCACAAGCATGAATTATTAGAGAAATATGGTATGAGCATATACATGAAGTAGCATGATTTCATTAGCCATTAAGGCATATCTTGAGAACTGAGTATGTAGACTGAGCATAGTGTGAGACATGAGCTTTCATATATGTAAAGCTGGAATTCGTAGAATCATAGAGTAAGATTGGAATCGCTGTCTGGAGCAATTTCTGTTTGTTCCGGGAGTTGAGTATGGACGTGAATCTGCAGGAAGTCCGTGAATTTGAATTAAAAACATGGCACTAGAATACAAGACATGAATGGGGTGTTGTAATGAGGGAAGTAGACTTAAGGTGCTAGGATAGAAATAAGTCTCTGCACCCCTCCTAACTTCATTCTGACCCCATTAGCCTCACTACCTGAGTCTCCAAAATCTGACTGATTCTACATCCTACCATCTCCCCCTTAGATTCATGCTACATTCTAAGTCTGTGGACCTCTTGCTAACCTATAAACGGAACTACGATCATTTTAATCTAACAAAGCAAACATTAATCTAGGAGTTAATCTGAATATACACTTCCTTCTAAAGTCTAAGGATCACCCTTACCTAAAAATCTTGACCTGAACCGTTCTGTCTCATACAAGGGTTGTACATATCACACTCAATAACTTCCAACCTATCCCTTGCAACAACATGTCATGCTTACATGGTTCTAACTCCCAAAGATCTCTCTTTTTACTACCTACCAAATCAAATGCGTTAAAGCCTATATCGAGAGGCTCAAAATTGCCTATCCTTCTCTAACTCACATACATATATATCATGCCTACACATTCACACTTTCTGCAACTCATCACTTAAACTCTTGCATACACTATACCAAGCCTACCAGAATATACCACAAAACTATCATTCTCACTCGCATACTATCATCCTTTTGTTAACATCCTATACCTAGTCTATACTAGCACAAGAAATTGCCACTCTTTAATCCACACCAAGGGATGTATCATCTCATTACCCATCTAGTAAAACACAACTCTAAATACATACTCCAATAAACTATTATTACCACGTCTAGGCTACCATACTTCTGACTTCATAATTCTGGCTCTAGGTTTAGTCTACTACTAATGGCTTACAATACAACATTTTTTGGGTGGCAACACTACCCAAGGATCTAGGTTCACATTTTCCCCTCTTACGGAATAATTAGTAACAAGTTTATGGGAGAAAATCAAAGAGCACCTCGCTGATAGATAATCTGAGATTTACTACTTCTGGCACCTTATATATGAGGTATAGACAGTGGAACTAGGAACAACGCATAAGTTTGGAGGATAAATAGAGTTAAACTCTATCGCACGACATTGATCATGAAAGAAGTGAAGTCTTTCCTAAAACATCTCATAGCCTTCCCCTCATAAATGTGGCGCACATCACACCTATGAAAGAGACTCTACTTGATGCGGCTTTCAAACACTCTAGGACTCTTGAACTTGTTAATCTAATACCAATTTTTTGTCACTCCCCGAGGCCACCCCTTACACGTAATACGGGACTCGGGACAACAAGTTCCTCATGTTAACCCTCGGTCATAGCATAACATAGGCATACATGAGGAAACATAGTGAAAGCATAAACAGAAAGCTAGGAAACCCAATCCATAAATGGTGAAGTCAATAAGAAGCATAATCCAAAAGGGAGACTCGAAAACTGTCTATGTCTGAAAAGCCTCTATATGACATAAGGAGTTGCTAGGACAAGACCCTATCTAACTCGAAGTACGGAAGTAATAAATCAGCACAAACTAAAACATATCTGGTCATTGACCTAAGAGGACTCACCAACAGCTGACAGAAAAGTGGCCTGGAAGCTCTAGCCACATGTTTGGAAAGGAACACCTGAATCTGCATCATCAAAGAATGCAGCGCAAGATATGCGTCACTACTATAGGATGTACCAAGTATGTGAGCGATGCATGAATCATGATAAAAACAGTTTAAGACATGCTTAAGAATGAACTTGTTACGTAAAAAAGGAACATGAATAAATATCAAGGTATAAGACATGAAACATGAAATAAAGCTTAAGTTTCATAGTATAGAATCATATAACTTCATAGCTTGAAAATAAACATGTGGGAGTTTCTCTTAACCGACATAAACCATGCTGAGCTACATGGAGTCTATTGTCATGCACCCAGACTAAAAAAGGTCATCCTAACCAGCCAAAGTTAGAACCATGTCATAAAGGATCCTGTCATAAGCCACAGAGGGCAACCTACGGTGGCAACGTAGTTTTGGACTTGGGTTATCTAAACCCTCATCTCTCGGTGCTAAATACTACTCTTAAAACATATAACAAGAGCTCACATACATGTGACATATCTGATGCCAAACTTGTTCATGACGTGTTCATACCCCGGATCGTCATACTACTCACGAATTTTGGTTTAGAAATCATTCATGAGAATTGATGGAACATCGAGTGTCTTGTCTTGCATAATACTTCATGACATGGAAAATTTTCATGGCTCTAGTTCAATTTCATAAAACATATACTTTCATAGAACATAGGAACTAGGCATGCACATGCTTGAAAATCCATAAGGAACATGCTATCAAAATCCAATTTGCTTAAATCAACTTCATGCATGTAGAAATTTCCACGGTTAAACTTCAATTCATGAAATAAGAGTTAACATGTAAAAACCCATGTGAAATCATTCAATTTAATAGTAATTTTATAATTAAATCATGAGAAGATCATATTTAGCAAAACCCATAAGAATTGGATAAGAACCCTAATTTGAAGATCGTGAAATCAAAATTTGAATTACGGTTTTGGGCACAAGGGTGAAAGGAACCCATTGTTGATTACCTACATACCTTGATTGAATCTAACCCACTTGGAATTGAAAAGATTTAGGAGACTTGATCTTGGAGATTGAGACTTAGAGCTTGGAGAATGGAGACCCTTTCCTTCTCTTGGAACTTGATTGAGAGAGAATGGAATAGAACTTAGGCTAAGTGGGAATAAAACCCCTTCTAATTTGCCCAAAATGACTTAACTTAGGAGTTAAAAGAGTGAGATATTACAAAAATACCCCAAGGAAAAGAGTCTGAAAAATTGTTGAAAATTTCATCACAGGCTTCTACGGAGATGAATCACGGTTGGTGGAAAGGGTTCGTGGTTCCTGGGCAAAGTTTCTGGCCTCTGGACTGATTTCCACGAGTTGGTTTCACGACCCGTGGAAACTTCCATGACCCGTGGAACCTTCTTGTGATTTTCAGGAAAAAAACTGATTTCCACGAGTTGGTTTCACGACACGTGGAAACTTCCACGACCCATGGAACCTTCTCGTGGTTGTTGTCTGTCATTTTGACAGAAAGACACCCTTTAGGTAAACACTGATAACGTTTTGCTCCGGACATGGATTAATGCGCGGTTGGTAGCGTTGGAAAGAAGATTTAAAGACCTTTAATTTGGTTGTTACTAGGTCACCTAACTCCTAATATTCTAGGATTTATGATCGTTTGAATTTGACCCTTGAAAAAGCTTACACTAAAACTCTATCGGTAAGGAAGCTTTCAACTCAACTTTGAGCTAGAGGTTCTTTATGACCCTTATTCATATCTAATAGACCTTCAAAACTTAAGAATAGGTCTTAATACTTAGATACATAGAAAATTTATCTAGTTCGGGTCTAACAACACATGAATAATGGTTTTGATTTGGCTTAGAATTTCTAGGGTGTTACAGGAACTATCAGAATTCGATTCTAAGTGCGTTTACCAAGAAAGTTGACCAAAAAGTCAAGGATTTCCTAAGTTGAAGTTCTAAAATAGGGAAATAGCCATAACGACCTAATGAATGGCCTGGGCACCAAACCATCAGTCCCAGCAAGTCATAAATGACCTGGAGCCCTGCGGGAAAGCTCAAAATGCAGAAAAAGCACAAAAAATCTAAAAATGACCTGGAGAGTCATTTCAATATCCACTACTAAAAGGACTTTCGTCTGTGAAAGTTAAAGAAGGGAAGAACCTGGAGAATCAAACAAAGACAAATACTAATCCTGCACCACTCCCTCAAAACCCGGGTTGCCTCCCCGACTGGATGGCACCCCACAGAGCTAAACCAAAGGAAAACTACCAACCCCCAACACCTTACCAATAAAACTAGACTCTAACCTTTAACTCTAAAAACTCCAAAGGCTTTGCAACCGAACCGAACCTCAAGAAACTCAACTGGAAAGTACCAACACAACACCAAAACTAAGAGAACCAAGGCGATCAACACACGAAACTCGAAACCTTGATACCATAACTAAGATCACCCAGAGAACAACCACCCAAACCTCTAACTCATGCATTTCTTGATCCAAAAAATCCTTTTATCTAACTTGGATCCTTTGCACCATAACCACGAAACTTCACATAAGTCGGGCACTATACCCACTCTCGAAACATCAACTAACCCACTTGAGATCCATAGTTCCCGCTATACTCAACTAAAATGAGGTAACCTTCAGACTCTAACTCTATCCAAGCCAGGCTCTAGTCTACTAGCCTCTGACATCCAAGATATCTACCTGAAGCATATCCTCGAAAGCTATAGTAATCTTCCCTAACTGACCATCAACCAATGAATGGATACCTTTTCCAAGATCAATCTCGATATCTGAACCCAGTTGAACCAACCATCAGAGCTCAACCAAAACTAGTATACCAGGTTTGGGGAGGACATGGATGAACACCTTGTGTCGAAGGAGAATCTCCCAAGGTAGAATAAAAACTACCCTCGCTGAACTATGCCAAATCTGACTCGACTGAGAGTAACTACACAAGGGCAACCTGCCCAAGAAGACCCAAACAAAAAAAACCCAATCTCTGCAAGGAGGGTGGTAAGCTTACCGTAAAGTCCGTATCCATCAACTAAGCTCCAAACATTAAGAATACCGTTGCCGCTCCAAATACTCGAACACCATTTGGATTTAAGATCACCTTACTAGCCTCGCTACATAGGAGAAATCCAACAAGTCACGAATATCAAGTCAAAACACCATGTAGACAAAGGAAAGGATGCCTGAAGTCCAAGGTTGCCACCTAGTTGTTGAACATCTTTGTATCTCTCAACTCACCCTCTGGCTCAAAACACCCGCTCTACTGCACCAGTATACAAACCACTAACTCTGAAAGCATTCAATATGTTATAACTCCTGGCCCATATTGGCAGGACCTAATCAATGCTGGAACCCCATGCAACGGACAACCTCTTGAAGAATCCACTAATTCAAACCTCCAACCCTCAAAACGCAAAGGCGACCAACAATCTCAAAATACCCTCGGACTCCCAAGTAGCCCTGCAAGTCTCAACCCGTACAACTTTGTCACATATACCACAAAATCGCTAATCCTCGAACTGACGTTGGTGAATTTGTCCAACCAAGGTGGAATGGACCTCCCCACTGGCAAAAACACTGTTGGGATCTAGCAAGTCCAACCTAGATGAAAGGTTCACCAAACATTGATGTCCAAGGCCAACGGCCACCCAAAAACTGAGATAGAGAAGCTAAGTTATCCGTACTTATTGCCTTCTAACTCAAAGAAGCTTCAATCAAAGAGAACTCTCCACAAACCACCCAAAGTACCCAGTTAGACCACGACTCTAAAACCCAACCACAATTGCCAGTCAATGCCTCTGTTGAACCACTGGGTAGACTCACACACTGCCAATAAACATTGTAGAAACTGGAGCCAACAAGGCTCTGAATATATAGTTTGCCCAAACCATAGATGCTACTGAGACTTGGGTCGCCCAATGAATATAATCAAGAAATCATAGCTGATACAACAAGCTCCCAGAGGTAGTACTGGAAATGGCCACTACCTCTATTTCTACTAGAAGGAATCCTGCCCTCGTATTTATCTAAGGGAAATGCCACTGCACTCTATAGTCGGTCGAATCAAGTCATCAACATGCAAACCAAAGCATACCCTCAGTCGTCACCTCAGTCAGCTACTAGTAACCCATACATACCTACAAGTAGTCATCCTCCCTCCTTTTTCAAACCAAACGAAACACTTTCCAAAGATACATCAAACCTGACCGACTCTTTCTCGGGAGATCCTGGAGCTGTTCCCTTAGCTCCCACAACTCTACTAGCGACACTTGATAAGATAGAATAGGAATAGGCCGAATGCCCAATTTGACTACAATTCTACAGTCCAAACTCCATCAAACTAGAAACAGGGGAAAACCACGAAAATGCCCCATATAGTTACCAACTTCCTAAACCAAACAATCAAAGAAGGTCGATCCTAACCTCCCGAGAAAAGCAAGGCCAACCAATACCCACTTACTAAACCAACACCATGCTTCTTAATACAAACAACCTCCCCCTGACACAAGGCTATCGATACCACACCACCCTAACTGAAAGATTCCAGGCATACCCTAGATACGGACTAGGCAACAACTACCCTGGATCGTTAGAATTGAATTACTCAAACCAATTCTATAACCACAGCAAAACCAAAAAAATTAAGCTAATGAGACCCAACCATGAGATAAACACACCCCAGTAGTAACCTCAAAAGGCACACACCCAATCCACTACTAAAAGAATTTAACTACCGAGAAAAATATGTATAAAGACACTACACTCGCCAGTTCTACCATAGGATTGAATAAGAAAATCCACAAAGATCGGGAGGCTACTAACCAGAACTACTATAAAATAGCATAAGCTAATCCACCTACAATCCCAACAGGCGCCCCTGCAATCGAGCAACACATACAAGTGAAAACAAACCCTCCGGCATCCCGGAGCATACACTGAGCAAATAGCAAACAAGGGTGGATCCGAACATAATATGAATGATATGATGAAACTAGGTATGACAATAGTGTTGTATGTACCTCTCTCAGAACTCGCAGCACGTATCCCCTGGTTCGAATCGAATAGATCCATAGAGGTCCTCGACCACATACTAAAATCATGAAATCTCAAAGTATAACTGCCCGAAGTGTATCCGGGTCTAAATCAGTAGTAAAACAAGTCTAGCGCTATGGCCCAGTCGAGTCTAGTATTAGTGAGAAAAAAATAGTGGTAAAAACATTCTTTAATCTCTATCTCAAGAAAACCCATAAAAAGTCAGTTTCAAAACCATTTAAAATCCTTTCATACTGAAAATGAGCCCACGAGCCATTCAATGTTTTTAGAAAATGGGTTATAGTAGGCCTGCAGCCAAAGTAATAGTAAAATAGTGCAGAAAATCCTTTGCATGAATGATATGATCACAAACAATAGATTAGCTTGATGGCTCACAATCGACCTATCGGCCCTGTACAGGCTCAAACTGCTCTGCAGCACAGATAACCAATCTAGAATCACAACTCGATGTACGGGACTCATGGAGATTCCCAAATATCCCACCATTTATAGTCCAAAGGCATATACAAAGGCCACACAAGGCCATAAGGCTAATATTAAATTATTAGAACAAATACGACAGCCCAAGCAAAAAATAAGATGGACGGAAGAAGAGGACAAGGTCTGGGGTGCCAACCTAGAATACCCAATCCAAAGATGCTAATAAATATAGTTATTGCCGATATATGCAAGGTCTAAGGTAGGGAAAATCATAAACTTAAATCTAGCCAAAGCACCGCCTCAAAGAACCGGGTGATTCCCCTACCCGAGATACAGATACACCTTTCAGAAGGCTCGGAGTCCTAGCTATGGTGTCCTAAAGAACTGGGGTAGCCATATATCCTACCGGAGGCTGGGCTGGCCCCACACCCCCTGGCAGATGCAGTAAGCTTTCACTCTGAAGTCCTGGTGCTGGAGGAAGCACTGAAGCAATAGGTACAGAAGCCTCGTCGCCACCCTCTGTTGTACTCGTCCTAGGCATCTGAGAAGGAATGGAACAAATGAAGTTTAGAAGTCGATGGATTCAAGGATGCACGATAGGGAATCAAACAAGATGGACTCTTTCCTAGAAATGTCCTATAGCCCCTGGCAGATTGGATAAAGATGTTATCGTACCGATCCACAAGACTCTACTAGACACTTTGCTCTTGTACTGGCGAGACCGGTGAACCTAGGGCTCTAATACGACTCTGTCATGACCTGAAGCAGGCCATGATGACGCCTACATAATCCCCCAGTAGGCAAGCCTACCCAACAATGCAGAAGACAAAAAAAAGCACTTTAATATAAGGGAAGCGAAAGAGAAATATAAGAAGAACAGGGCCAACAGTATATATACGTACCCACTGTAATAAATATACAAAAATGGCCCTAAGGTGATCAAGAAGACAAAAATATACACAAGAACCAACCCGGACCTGTTGTCACCGGTACAAGAGCACCAAAAGTACAAAGTAGCTATACAACGAACTTTGTCTATTCAAAATACAAAATATTGACAAAAATGTAGAAGAAAAGCAGTAAAAGTCTCCAAAATGCCTGGAGCTCACCATGATCCGAATAGCAGTTGGCCCCGAACGACAGAAGGATCAGTGAGGATGGCTCGTACTAGGTGCTGCATCAGAAAAAGATGCAGAGTGTAGTATGAGTACCAAAACAACAGGTGCCCAGTAAGCATCATAGGCCAACCGAGCGTAGAAAGATAAGATATAATATAATTTATAGAAAAGTAAGCTAACTACAGGGATCCACCTAAATCTAGTTATAAAATAAAAAATCGAACTAACCGAGCTAACAGAGAAAAAGGTAACAACAATAATAAATCAAGGCAATAGACAATCCGGGTAAACTCAAGCATGATGCAATGCGATGAGAGATGATGTAATGCATGAGTGTATAAAAGTAAAAAGAGTAAGAACCCAGTATCAGGTACCCTGGGGCGCTAGGAATTTAACATCAAGCTAATCAACAAATGCATAAAAGTAAAACCCGGATCCGTGATCATCGGGGTTCTAGGAATTTAACATTAAGCTCATCAACAAATGAATAAAAGTAAAACCTGAATCCGTGATCATCGGGGCAACAGGAATCGATCATCAGACTCATCAATATGAAAGTAAATGAAGAAAAGGTCCGGGAACGTCCTTTGGACCGACATAAAAGTAGTACTTTCCTTTTCTTTCCAAAATCAGTAGTAAAACCCAAGATAGCTCCTTTAAAACCCAAAAATCCTAATAACCATGGTAAATCTCAAGTTTGAACCAGAAACCTTAAAAATCTTTTTTTCTGTACCGTTAGGTATGCAAATGCAGTATGAACATATAACTTTCCAAACCCAAAGAATATACCACACAAACAAGGAAAACAGGGTAAAAACACCCTCCTAATAAGAAAACTAACCTGGAACTCCATCCAATCCGAGCTATGGCCTCTGGCCCACAGTTACACACACAACCAACAATAAGGCCAAAATAACAGAAATAACTACAAAAATCACTAAAAGCATCTACTCTACCACTAAAACCTCCTAAAAGCATACTAAGGATTCTATGCTAGCCATAATAATACTACGAGCTTATAGACTAAGGATAATAGTAATAATTCTGTTGTAATATCCGAAATGGCTAATTTATTACTAGTCACAGGATTTAAGCCTAATACTACCCTAATATTCAACCTAACATTCCAATAATATATATGATATAAAATCTAACTAAACTCAGTCTACGAAAGTAAACTATAACCTACCTCGGGGCCAAACCGCAAACATGAACCATCACTCATGTGCTTTTCCCTTTCGAACAGCCTCAGAAAGCTTCCACCCTATCAAGAACATAATCTTGGTGTCAAGATGAGAAAAATGACACCCATTTTGCTATAAGGAAATTCGGGCTGAAAATCAGGTCGGAAAATGACCCTTGAGGCCTGCGTGACGAAACAAAAAACAAAAATCAAAATTTTATACGCAATGGGTTAAAGAACCCATGCCCAAAAGTTGAGCGCGAACAGGACTCATTTTGGCACCCAAAACAGCCCCGAAAGCCCACTAGTTCAAGAGAATTTCAAGGGAAAATCAACCGAAATTCATGGGATTAAGGAGAATTAATCAACGGAAAAGAGAAAGGGGAAAGGAGGGGTCTTACCATGTCAAGTAGACTGAGAAAATAGAGCTGGAGCCGGAGCTTGAATTTTCAACAATGGAGGAAATTCGAATTTGTGGAGGAGAAAATGAAGTTTGCAGTTTAAATAGTTGCCTGGGGTCCTTCATCGCGGTCACGAGGGACCCCACCTGATCGTGAGGAAGAGCCGGCCAGACCATCGCAGTCACGATGGTCTAGCCATGCAATTGCGTAGACCAAGCTGGACCGGATCCCGGCCTGATTTATCACGGTCGCAAGGAGCAACCCACATGATCGTGACGGTCAATAAACGAGACCATCACAAACGTGATGGCTACCTCGCGGTCGTGATGACCAAGCTAGTATGCAACACACAGCAGCAACAAGCAATCATCCAAGGCTAAAAAGTCACCCGACAAACCCTCGGGATTCATTCGAAACCCCGTGGACACAAACCAACCATGTTACCCTATGAAAAACAGCATTTCGGACTCAACAGAATCGACAAAACTCCCAACGAAGATTGTTTTAACAAAGAGTGGCCCCACTCCCAAAACCAACTATTGGCCAACCTTTCCCAAAGCGAAACCCAAAGGCCAAAAACAAGTTCAAAATCCTTGGGACCCAAATCAAAGGTCCCTCAGCCCAAAGTCGACATTCCAGAGATAACAGCGCTGGAAAAATTTGTATTTGAGGTCGTCTTCACAGAATGTTGACCAAAGTCAACCCCGTAATAACTGGCCTAAAAACACAGAATCCAAGATAAAACCAAACCAAAATCTCCTAGACCCCAACCAATGGTCCAATTAGACCAAAATCCCCATTCTAGAGCGGATAAAACTGTTTGAATTTAATTCCGAGTGTGTTTACCAAGAAAGTTGACCAAAGTCAAGAATTTCCTAAGTTCAAGTTCTAAAATGGAGAAATAGCCATAACTACTTAATAAATGGCCCGGGTATCGAACCATCAGTCCTGGCAAGTCATAAATGACCTGTAGCCACAGCGGGAAAGCTCAAAATGCGAAAAAAGTAAAAAAATTAAAATGACCTCGAGGGTCATTACACCATTAATAATTAAAAATGGGCCCTCGGGGCCATGCAAGGTTTAGAAAACCAGCGATAGTCAGGCCCACAGCCTTGTAGTAGTAATAAACAAATGCAGAAAACTCTTTTCATGATGATGTTATGCTTAGATATAACCAACCAGCTCAATATCAACCTATCGACTATGCGTAGGCTCAATCCGCTCTACAACACAGATAACTAGCTAACAATCGCCAATCAATGTCCGGGACTCACAGACACTTCCCAAATATCCCATAACTATGGTCCAGAGGCATATGCAAAGGCCACTCAGGGCCCTAAGGGGTAATACTATCGTACTAGCATAAATACTGAAACAGAAGGAACAAGAATGGATAGAAAGGAAGCGGACAAGGTCTGGGGTGCCAACCGAGTAAACCCAACCCAAAGATGAGCTAAATAGTGCAATTACATTCTACATAGACCAAGTCTAAGAGAGTCATCGTTTGAGCCTAAACTGCTTCAAAAAGCCACAAATCACAATCAAACTATCAAAAATATAATCTACAGGTCAATATGAAGCTAACGATACCCATAATGCTAATAATTAGTCCGGTCAAAAATCTGGGTAAAAAATGGGCCCATGGGCTTATGGTCCCCACAACCCAAAATTGAAAATGGAAATTACCACAAGTTTCCCAACGCTGCCAGGAACACATGCTCAAAAATTGAGCATAATTTGGGTAAGAAAATGGCCTAAAACAGCCCCTAAATCCCAAGGACACATTAAAAATCAAACAAAGAAATTAACAAAATTAAAGGTTAGAAACTTACAATTCGAAGACGAGCAACGACCACGGGTATGGAAGATGCCACTCTGCACATTATGATGAACCCACAATGATAATTGAGCTTAAAGCTCTAGAGAGATGGTGGAAAGATGTTTCTAGACTTAGAAGAAATAAACGAGAAGAGCCTTTTAAAGATGCCAGCAATTGGCGCACCTGTATTCATAATGACGCAGGTGCATCACCACAATGGTGCCCAGACCACCACAGGGGTGGAGGTCAACAAAACCTCTAACCCCGCAGGTGCGGTCCAAATGTCGCAGAGGTGGCACCGCAGGGGCGGGAGAAGGACTGCAGATGTGCCCCCTGCCAATGCCACCAGGACCGCAAGTGCGACACCTAGAGCGCAGGTGCGGCCAAAGCACCACAACCACGCCATACCAAAACCAGCTGCAAACACAACTCAAAAATCCTTCAATCACACCCTCGTGGATCATCCGAGTAACCGCGCATACAAATAGAGTATTCTACCGTACCTGAAATAGCATTTTGGACTTAATGGAATCAACAAAATTCCCAAACAAGGTCTATTTAATGAAAAGTGGGCCTCATGCCCAAGAAAACCAACTTTACCAAAATAGAACCCAATACTCCAAAATGAGTCTGAAAGCCTCAAGACCTGAACCAAAGGTCCCTCTTACCCAAAGTTGATATTCCAGAGCTAACTGCGCTGATGGAATTCCCATCCAAAGTCGTCTTCTCTGAATGTTGACTGAAGTCAAACTCCCAACTCTAACTGGCCTGAAATCTCATAAAGTAAGATAAAACCATACAAAACCTCCTAGGCTTCAACTAAGGGTCCAACTAGACCAAAATCCATGGTCCAGAGCTAAGGAAACTGTCGAAATTTGATTCTGAGCTCGCTTGCTAAGAATGTTGACTAAAGTCAACTATTTTCTAAATTAAAGCTCTAAAATAGGGAAATGGTCATAAAGAACAAATGAATGCCTCGGGAACTGAACCACTAGTATCAGCAAGTCATAAATGACTTAGGGATGCTACAGGTAAGCTCTAACAGTACAAAGAAGGCAAAAATGCAAAAATGACCGAAAGGGTCATTACATGAGCTATCAAATTTGTACAAAATTGGATTATAGTGTAAGTTATTGGAAGCTTTAGATGGGCATGGAGATTTCAAAGTCATTGGTTAGGGGAACACATGACCATGAATTAGTGATTGATGTGTACCATTATATGCTTCGATCCTAAAATCCAGAAAGTGAGACGACATTGAATGTTGATGAAAATAGAAAGTTCAAGTACTTTTTATAGCCTATACGGCTTGGATATGTGATTTTAAGGAAATAAGAAAAGTTATAGCCATCGACGAGACATTTTTTAGGAGCAAGTATGAAGGAGTTTTGTTGTCAACTATGGCACAGGATGCGAAGGGTCATATTTTTTATCGCTTTTTGTGTAGTTGACAAGGAGTGTGATGTCTCATACAAATATTTTCTCGAACAGATGAGAAGCTATGTAGATGATATTGCTGAGTTGTGTATAATTTCTGATAGGCATCCAAGTATTAAGAAGCCATTTTCAATTATCTACTCCACAGCTCATTATGAAGTTGCATGAGTCACCTGATAAGTCGGTAATCTACCAACTTATTGAGCCTAAATCCATGAATTATTGCTATATTTTAAGTAGATTTAGAGATTCTTATGGCCTTTATTGATGTCTATGCAGGTACTTTTGATTAGTGATGATAAATAAGGAAATGGACCCAAAAAGAGCTCAAAAAGAGTGAAGTGTGGAAGGATCAGAAAAGATAAAACTTATGGCCTAAGAAGCGGTGCCCATGCGACACGCACAAGAAGTGGTACAGAATGCACCTCTACCGCATGGATATACAAAATTCACTGAAGAATCTGCTAAAGGGTGAGGTCGCTGTGCGATGTGCACAACAAAAGGTGCAAACCGCACCTCCTTCACATGAAGCCTCCAATATGAGCTGAAGTCATTGGTCCAACTGAAGATAGTGTGCGACGCGCACATCATAAAGTGCAAACCGCACGTCGCGTTGCACACCACCCTAAGGGCAATTTTGTCATATATTCTAGTGACGTTTTAGGAAAGTATAAAAGGCCAATTTACGCACAATTGTAAAGAGAATTCTTCAGTCCTAAATATTTTGAAGAGTTTTTTACTTTGATAACAAGTTTTCCTCTCCAAAGAGAAGAGGGTTTGAATCCATTCTCTTGGTTAACCATTTGTGTACCCAAATTGAGCTTACAACTTCAAATTCAGCTTGAATGAAGAGGATTTTTACTTACCCATTTGTTGTATCTCTCTCCATTGCTATGAGTGGTTGATTTCACTTGTCTAGGGGTGTGTTGATAATGGGTGCTTGATTTATGGGTGTAGGTGTTGCTAATTCTTGCTTATAATTGCTTATTTGATATAGGTATGGTTGTTTCACCAAGTTTTAATCCTAAAATTGATGGTTGCAAACATTAATTATCATCACTTGACTATGTTGTTGCTTGAAAGAGAATTTCATGGTTTCGGATGTGAGATTACTAGTGGGAACTTGGGACTCCATTCAGATTCGAGGCTAGAAATAGCTCTTATTGACGGAATCACCCATTTAAGGGTCTAAGCTAGAGATAGTGTGACCTCCCCAAGCTTGATCTTGGTTGTTTATTGCTTTGACCAATAGTGCTCTAACCGGGACTATTGGATAAGTGGTTGTTGGTCGAGAGATAAACAACCACGCTCATGACCGAGGCTACTTATGTTAATAAGCAAGAATAAGTGTGAAAAGGCAAACAACCCTTTCCCACATTAAAGCCCCATTAGATACACATCCCTAGTCTCCTACTCAATTTGATACACCCACTTTACTTGCTTGCTTTGTTACGAATTGTGACTGTAGTGACAGAATCCCAATTCCCCTAACCTTTCACTTTCGTGTTTTTAAGCATTTACTCTATTTGCAAAATTATTTCGATACAATCTCTATATAGCTAGCATCAAGTCTCTGTGGGTACGACCCCAACACCTGTTGAGTACTTATAAATGTGTTTTGCTTGATGATCGTCGTGCCTCCATATTTGGGGAGTACGATTTGAGTGTTTATCAGCACCTTAAGGAGAATATTCGAAACAACTTTCACAATTCGAAGGTCGCATCTTATATTTATAAAGCAGCAAAAGCATACAAATAGATATGTTTAGTGACTATTTCCATCAAATAAAAAACATGATACCCGGAGCAGTCGAACATCTTGAATGTGTTGAATTTCACAAATGGAGTAGGGGATTTTGTCCAAAAAATAGGTATAATATTGTAAATTGAGTGATTTATTTGAGTTTATTGTCAAATTATACCTTACTGAGTGATTATTTATTTTTATAGATATAATCTTATGATGACAAACATTATTGAGTCGGTGAATATAATATTCAACGTTGAAAGAGAATTTTCTATTGTCGCTCTATTTAATGAAATAAATAGGAGGTTTGCAGAAAAATTTCATGAGAGGCATATGGAGTTCATCAATTGACCAATTATCTTTGTCCCTAAAATGGAAAAAAAGATATCAAAGTACATCAATTTGGGGAACAAGTTATTGGCCCATCAAATTGCCAACTACAGGTTCAATGTCATCAGTTATGGTGAAATTGCTATGGTCATCTGCAAGCAAGATCTTGTACATGTTGAAAATAATTAATTAGATAGTAATTTGTTGAAACAATTAGATGTAAAATGTTTTTTTGCAATTACATGTTAAAAACAATCAATTTCAACATTTTACATTTTACATTTCAACTAATTGATTGTTTCCAACTAAAATGTTTTTCTTTTATAATTACTATCTAATTATTTTCAATTAGAATAATCAAATATGTTGCAACAGATGTCAAAATCTGTTGCAATAGATGTGAAATTTGTTGAGAATAATTAAACAGATTTTACATCTGTTGCAACAGATTCTACATCTGTTGCAATAAATTCTACATCTGTTGCAAGTCTTGGTGGACAATTGTTAAAAATAATCAAATATTTATGTTGAAAATTACTTTATTTAACCATATTTAGTGATCAATAATGTTATTTAACTATGTTTAGTGATCAATTTATAACTCCAATTATATTCATAACAAATTAGATAGTAATTTCATCATAACTAAGTGTCACGATCCAAAATCGGATCGCAATGGCGCCTATATAACCCCCTGGTAGGCAAGCCAACCCAAAAATGCGGAAGTACAGTAAAATATTTTAAATAATGAAAAGCGAGAGGGAAATATATATAAGAAGGGAGCCAACATTATATGTAAATAACAACAGTAATAAATATAAAAAAAATGGCCCTAAAGTGACTGAGAAGACAAATATATACAAGACCAGCTCCGGACCTGGTGTCACCGGTACAAGAGCATCTAAAGTATGGAATAATGCTATACAATAAGTGCTATCTATCCCAAAATAAAAAAATATAAACAGAAATATAGATGGAAAGCCATAGAGGATCTCCAAACGTCGGGAGCTCATCGCAATCCAAATAGCAGCTAGCTGCGAATGACTGGAGGGTCAATGCGGTGGTTCATACTAGGTGCTGCATTATAAAAAGATGCAGAGTGTAGTATGAGTACCAAAATAACGGGTACTCAGTAGGCATCATAGACCGACCGAGCTCAGAAAGATAATATATATTTCAAGATGCAAGAAAGTAAACTAGCTACAGGGATCCACCTAATCTAGTTATCAACAAAAAATAAAACTATATGAACTGACAGTGAAGATAATAATGATAATAAAGGCAAAGGAACTCCAAGTACATATAAGCAAATACAATGCATTGTGAGATGATATGATGTAGAATGTGACCAATGCAAAAAAGTAAAACTCGGTATCTGGTACCCGGGTGCCCGGAATGTAACCTCGAACTCATCAACATATGCATAAAATAAAACCCGGATATGTACTCCTCGGACCACCCAGAATCATCCATCGAGCTCATCAATAGAAAAGTAAATGGAGAAAGGGTCCGAAAATGTTCCTCAGACCGGCATAAATAGTGGTACTTTCCTTTCTTTCAAAAACCAGTGGTTAAGTAGAAAATCTCAAGTTTGAATCGAAAATCTCATATTTCTTTCATTTCCAAACCATCTTCCATGCAATGCAGTGTGAGATATGATGACAGATTCAGAGAATATTATATACTTATAAATAACCAGGATAAAATACCCTCCAAATAAGAGAACTGACCTGGAACTTCGTATGATTCACGCTATGGCCTCGAGCCCACAGGTATATAATAACGGTAATAAATGAGCGAAAATGGTAATAAAGCAAGAAAACAAGTAAAAAACAAACTTTGCCTCTAAAAGCTCCCTAAATTATCCTAAGGATTTCTAATCTAACCACAACAAATCTACAAGCTCCTAAACTAAGGGTAAACATGATATCACCATGCTACAATCCCAAAAATGGCCAAGGATAAGTGGAAAATATGATTTAAGCCTAATTCTAACCTAAACCTAGCCTAACACTCATGCAACTCATAACATATAAAATCAAACTAAGCCAGGTCTAAAATAAATAAATCGTAACCTACCTAGGGCCAAACTGCAAGCACGAATTGTCACTCATATGCCTTCCCTTTTTGAACAACCTCGGAATGCTTTCACACTATCAAGAGCATAAACTAGTTATCAAGACGAGAAAAATGACATTCATATTGCTATACAAAAATTTGGGCTAGAAATTGGGTCAGAAAATGACCTTCGGGGTCTGCGTAATGAAACAGAAAATAAATTTTACAATTATATTTGTAATAGGTTTATAAACCCATACCAAAAATTTAAGCACAAACGGGACTCATTTCGGGGCCCAAAACAGCCTCAAAGTCCACTTTAATCAAGAGTTTAAACAAGAAATTTTATGGAATTTAAATGAAAGATAACACGATTTAAATAACGAAAAAGGAGAAGGGAATTAAGGAGGACTTACCAGAATGATGAGGAATGGAAATGAAAGCTTGGACCAGCTCTTAAAGCTCAATGTTAATGGAAATTTCGGAATAAAGGAGATGAAAACAAAGTTGAAAATATTTTATAGGTGCAGGCACAGGCCTTCGCGCATGCCGGCAGGCCACCGTGCACGTGGCCTAGCATAGGCATCCTGACGATTGCATACACAAAGGGAAAGCGGAGGCAAGGCCAAATTCCCCTCTTGCGGGCACGTGGGCTGGCCACCACGCACGCGGGTACGCATAGGCGGCTAGGGCAACGCGTAGGCGAAGGGCAAAGGCAGCAATGCCTGATGCCTCTTCTTTATGTACGCGGCCAACCCCCATATAGGCGAAGGGTTGGCTACTGCTGCAACAACAACCAACAAACTAGCAGAATTTTGCAACTTCAAAGTCACCGGATGGACCCTCGGGATTTATCTGGGGTCCCATGGATGAAAAAGCAATATGCTACCCTACCAAAAATGGCATTCCAAACTCAATAAAATCAAAAAAATCCCCAATGGAGATCATTTTAACAAAAAAATGGACCCCACACCCAAAAACCAACTTTTAACCAAAAGGAACCCAATATCCCAAAGCGAGTCCGAAAGCCTCGGGACACAAACCAAAGGTCCCACTAGCCTAAAGTCAATATTTTGGAGCTAACTGTGCTGAAGAAATTTCCATCTGAGGCTAACTTCTCAGATTTTTTATTAAACTCAACTCTAACAGCTTTAAGAGTTGCAAAATTGGGAAATGGGCTTAAAACACAAACAAACAGCTCAGGAACTGAACCGTCAGTCCTAGCAAGTCATAAATGACATGTAGTCGCTGTGGAAGGCTCAAAATGTAGAAAAAGCATAAAAATCAAGAAAATGACCTAGAGGGTCATTGCACTAAGTGTATTCATCTTAAATAGAGTGATCAATTGACTAACTTGATGTGAACTACTTCATTTAACCATATTTAGTGATCAAAAATGTCATTTAAATATGTTTAGTGATCAACTTATAACTTTAATTATATTCTTAATAAATAAGATAGTAATTTCATTATAATTAAGTGTATTCATCCTAAACGGAGTGATCAATTAACTAATTTGATGTAAACTAATTCACTTAATCATATTTAGTGATCAACATTCAACAATGTTATTTAATTATGTTTAGTGATCAATTTATAACTCCAATTATATTCTTAATAAATTAGATAGTAATTTGTTATGACTCAAAAACTCAGGTCATGATGGCACTTACTATAACTCACCAATAGATAAGACAAAACCTTTAGCCCACAACGACAAGAACCGGGAAAATAGGAGAAACAAAATAAGCAAAACATGTATATATATAGATATACATATACATATATAAGAGGAAAAAGAACAAAAGATATAAATGACTCCCCCAAAACCTAGTATCAGTCAGTACAAGAGCTACTACAATGTAAGGAGTACTAAATAAATACAATAAGTATATATATACAGAACATTCTCCAAAAGTACAAAAGAAGACCAGTCCAAAATAGAGGGATATGGAGCAACTCCGATCACTCACCCTAAATCTCTGATCAGCAGCTCCGTACAAGGGTGGTGTCTGATAATGCTCAAGTGTACTCTCTAAGATGGAGGTATCGGCTATCGTTAAGCAAAACACATTTATATTCCCAACGAGAGTTGGGGTCGATCCTACAGAGAACAATGTAATTACGATTGACCTAATAAAGAATCCAAGAAACTTATTGGAGTTCAAAGAGAAAAAAGAAAAGATATATATTGGGGGTTTTAAAACTAAAATAAAGGAGAAAGGAATATCAAATAAAAGATAGTTTTGATCAATGGCTTTCACCAAGCAAGGATAACAAGGGAGAATTGGGGATGGGAATTTAATTCACAAGACTTACACTCAATTAATGCATAGGTAGCTTTGGTTAAGAATATGCCTAATAGTTTTTCAACCAATCAAGCATTTATCTTCATGGGTTCTCTCGAATCTCCATGAATACGTAATAAACCAACCAAATTGACTTGGGTAAGTTGGGCTATGCCTAACCCCAACTCTTAGATGGGAGTTTCCGGTAATCAAACTATCTCTAGCCTTGATCTAGAGTGGAAACTCCAAATCCCCACTATTGAACCTTCCCGAATTGAAGAACTCCTCTCTCAAGTAAGAACATAATTAGTATGCTAAGTCAATGTTTGCAATCATCAACTATATAATTAAAGCATTAAAGATTCAATAGACCCACACAATTTAATCAAGAGAAAGCACAAGATAAGAATTTAATACCCAAATAAAGTATTATCTCTAATACAAAAAACCCAAATCTCAATTCAACGATTATTCCTACAAATTATCAATTAAGAGCAAGAGTTAAAGAATGGAATTTAAGATTTTAAAATAGAATCATCCAATTCTTCACTCCAATGGTGTAGGGTGATGAACTTGCTCTCTAAGCTTGTCAAAGTTGTGAAAATTTCCAAAGATGTCTTCCAAGATGGCTCAGAGGTGTTTTATGTGAGATAGGGTTTCCAAAAGTATGAAATAACCAACTGGATCCTGACTGGAATCTATCAGCCGCTCTTATGGTATTTTAGCCGCAGAAGTGTGACTGTTGTGGTAATGTGATTAGCGCAGGGGCGAGACCAATGTGGCGGCATCAGTAGTGCAGTGAGCATGTATCAGGATAGCATGCATACCGCAGGTGCACTATTTTCTCTGCAATGACGGGAGCGCTACTGCGCCTCAGATGGCGTAGGGGTGGTGGACCTGGGCACTTCAGTGGTGTCTTCTCCTTTTTGCTCCAATTTTCATCTCTTTTGTTCCACTTGTTCCACATGTCCACAGAAATATGAGTCACTTGAAATATAACCAAAACATGCCATAAGTGATCTCATATCATCATTAGAAGATACAAAAGCATAAGAAAAGAGATATAGATAAGTGGTAAATCCACCACTTATCAACACCCCCAACTTAAGTTCTTGCTTGTCCTCAAGCAATTTGCAATCAAACCACAGAGAGATTCCAATTCCATCAAACACAAGGGCCTCCACTTATTTTCACAACACACTTATCAATTTAAGCACCAAGGATATGATTTCGATTGGTACTAATAATTAGTCAATCACAAGCGAATGCTCAACACAACAATCCCCTCAATTTCACAAAAATTTTCAAGAGTTGCAAAAGAATTACAAATATGACCAAGTGACAACAACTACACCTCAAGAAGTAACTTAAGACCACTAGTTCACCAATCATGCTCATTTGATTCCTTTTCAGAAAGTGTCAAAATCACCACTATCCTAGTTCACATGCCCTCATAAGAAGGAAAATCCCAAAACACTTTATTTACAATGATAAAACAAGGGACAAATGCACAACACTCATACTCACAAAGAACTTTAAGTACGAACAAGTATCAAACCATAAGCTTGCCCTTATTTTCATTCGCCACTAGCTCAAAACCAATCGGTCGGAGATCTCAAGGGACTTTTCTAAGATTGTAATATAGGCTTGAGGAAGGGTAGAATACGCATTTGGATTTAAGTGACTACATCCTCCTCAAAACTCCACACAACTTTTTCAATTTGAAACCAAAGTCATTTCTTTTCATTTTCATTCAATATAAGGCACCATTTCACTCATTTCATATGATGCTCCACTTTTTATAATTCTATTCACCTTGGAGGGTTCATTTCCTTTACTTTCTTTCCTCTTTTCCTTTCATCATTGCTTTCTTTTTTGAATTATTTCTTCTTTTTGACAATTCTTTTAGGATTCGACCAACAAACCAAGATTTTACTCACTTAGCATTCCTCCAAGGTACTTCTTCATCACCCCTAACTTAGGCTTTTAGCCTCGATTTCACACTTGTAGAGTTCAAGGAGGGATGAGTTCAAAAGAGGGGCTCATTTTCAACATGATTCAAGGCTTGTATTGAGGTTGCCAAAGAAGAGGAATTAGGCTCACTAATGATACAATTTGAGTGCAATGGTGGGCTTTAAAGGCTTAGTAGGCTTTAAATCACAAAGAAGGCCTAAGATCATTTCTCCAACCAACACAATTAATACTAGCATTTGAATGACTAACCGGGCAAGTTCTAAATGACACAAGCAAGTACGAGGATTATTCAACAAAACTCACCACACATGGCATGCAAACTATTTAAGACGAATCAATTTTCTTCCTAAATAGGGACAAATAGAGCCACATTTTGCCTCTATGTAATCACTAATTGGTCAAAAATCACAAAAATATAAAAGGCATTGTCACAAATATCATTCTTTGCTTTTCAACTATGTCACAAAAATTTTGGAGGGGTATGCACAATTTATTTCAATTCACATGCAAGACTAAATCTTTTAGCACCAATCAAATTATTGTCCAACATATCTCAAAAGATGATGATTTCCCCTTAAGAATGATGTCACTCAATCTATCATAGGGCCAAATTATCAATATTTAAATTGATATGGCTACTCAGAATTCACCAACTTACACACCCCAACACACAAGCAATTTCATCTAGCCTAGCGGGTACTCAGAATTCCCCTGACTTTAAACACCAAACAAAGCGATGATTTCCCTTAAGAATGTCGTCACTCGATCTATCATTGGGAATCATCGCTCAAAATCAACTATCTCAAAATAAAAAAAATACCAAAAACAACTAATTCAACAAATTTTCAAACAACACAAAACCCGACGAGGGCAATATCTAGCAAAATAATCTTGACAAGGGCACAATATCCAATAAAGCAAGCCCAACAAGGGCACAGTATCAAATATAAGCCCGACAAGGGCTAAAGAAAAATATCCAATAAGGGAAGCATCACCCCTAACTAAAAAGTAAAGCATGGTCCTCAATGCAAAAAAAAAGAAATGAAAAACAAGGGAATAATACAGGTCTCCCTGGAGTTTGCATCAGACTAGCAAACTCAGGAATGTGCTGCCACATGCTAAGCAGAGGACTGCACCTCATCATCATCATCCTCATTACACTCTTCCTCAGATAGGAAAGAGTACTCCTCACTATTATCATCCTTCGACACTGGGATCTTCTTGCTCGGCTGCCACTATTTGGAGATGTCTTTGATACCTCTCCACATCTTGACCATGAACTTGTTCCTCTTCTTATTCTTTTTCTTCTGACCTCAAAATCTTGATGAAGAGCAGCATGAGCCTTGACAGACTCAATAAAGTCCTGCTCAAGCATCCTTACAGAGGCTGTCAATGTGGCAATGGAATCGGCCTGCTACTTTTGTGCATCCAAGTATGAATGTATCTCTGCTTTGGTGAAGAGGTCAGCTGAAAGTGGTCGTTGTGTAGAGCTACTGGGAATCTGGCTCATGATGTCCCGGATGGAGTCGAACTGAGACACAATTGACCCAAAGGGTCCCAGCCTGAGTGCCCTGAGAGGAGGGATGTGGGTCCACTACTATGTCAATCTTTCTCTTCTTGATGTGTGGTAAACCTCCTTCTCCATGCACCTTCAATGGATGGTAAGCTTTCTCAGGTGCTACCCAATGATCCCCAGGATGTTCAGGAACCTCATCCAACTGACACAGCTCAGTAATCAAGGAGGGGAACATCAATGTAGGGTTGTCCTGAAGCAAATACTCCTTCAGCTCCTGGAATATATAGTGACCGACATTCACGGGAATGCCATCAAGAATACAAGGGATCATACTCGCCTAAAGAGGAGGAACACCAGATTTATGCTCGATAGGTGACACCCGACTGTAAATAATCGCTAGCCACATCTTTGCCTCAGCCGTGAAGGTCTTTGATGATATGGACTTGAGTGTGATTGCCCAACTCACTGTAGCTCCTGGAGGGCACAACTTAGACACTATCCAAGTGTCCGAACATGAATCCTTTTGTTGCATAGGCTCAAGTGGATGGTTGGGCAGCCCATAGTGTGCATTAATCTGTTCTGGCCCAAATTTCACAACTTTCCCCCTAATGATGAGTTTCAGGTTGTTGAAGTTTGTATGCTTTAAGTTCGTGTAGAACTCACTCACCCATTCCTCATTTGCCTCATAAGGGTTAGGTATGAAACATATACATCCGTAGTCACAAGACGCCCATAGATATCTGGGAGGCTTACTGCTAAATTTGTCTCATCTATCCCCCTTTCCAGCTTTATCTTTTTGTCAAGGAGATTGTTATTGTAACGGCGCTGACAGTCATGGTACATGAACCTTGAGGTGTCAAATGGTGCGTCCTAAGCTTTCTCCTCAATTTCATCTTCCAAAGGTTCATCATCGACAAGGTTGTGATCCATTTTTTATGCTTGAAGTACCTAAAAATATGGAATCAAGTTAGAAGGAGTGTATGAACTTATTCAGCAATTCAAAACTAAGCATGTAGGTCAAAGAAATAATTTTTAAACCTTTGGGAAGACACGGCTACACCGCTACTGTTTGCAAAAATTTTGCTCAGTAACCGCACCTGTGGAATTTTTCATCGCAGGTGCAGAGGCACTACATCGATCATTCCCAGTGCAGCTGCGCCTCTTTGAAATCACAAGGCTGCCACAGTTGTGGCCTGGTGAGCGCATGTGCGGCATCATCCCTGCGCCTTCAAGACTGCACCTATAGCGCCATCTTCCTCGGTAGAAAATCCAACAACCAGTTATCAAACATAATTACAACATGCTTTTGTGGTATGAATTTGCACTCAAACTTTAATATCCTTAAAGTACTAGTGTCCAAGAATATTTTAATCATGATTTACAACCAATTTGTTCAATTAAAACTCATGCCCTAAGTCACTTTAGTTTAACACCATTGTTCATACTTCAACAACCAGAAACACACCAAGATTCATATTTACAAGAGCAGCCTTCAAATCAAACAGAATTAGACACATACCTTGAAGATTTATGAAGAAATTGAACTTGACACCTTGTTTCCATTTTCTCTCTTGAAGAACAAAAAGCATCTCCCTCTTTCTTTGAAAATTCTCTTGTTTTGGAATAGGAAAGTGCAATGTGTGAGAGTGAGAGAGAAATAATGAGAGATTAGGGAGTTGAGAGGAGTGGGGGATGGGAATGGTATAGAGAGAAGTGGGGGATTTTAAAGGGTGCTTTGTCTTTTAATTATGTGATTCCATCCGTGGTTTTGAGAAAGGAAATTGGTACTTCTCTGATCTTTGAGTTCACGAGTCACACGACGGTCCGTGGTCCTGGACTACGGCCCTTGGTCTGACTCATGGTTCCTGGAACATGAGCTGAGGTTCTCTGGAAAATAAAACTATGGTCAAGACAATGGACCCTAGTTCCAAACTATGGTTTATGATCTTGACCGTGGTTCCTGGAAACTTGACTTTTTCTGAATTTTTCTGTTGAGTACAGTCCAGTAGCTGGTTCAGATCCTTGGGTGTTACAAGTTAGATGGCCTATTATATATCAAATATTAAAGGTCTTGGAGTCTAGTTTCTAGAACATCAAACCACTCGTCCATACGACACCTGAGTAGAAAGTTATGACTATGTTATCATGGATTATCTGGAAGAACCGGGTCGGGCCGAACATGTCATAGAGTTGCGGTTTGACATAGTTCTGATGTAATAGCGGTGGTGGATCCTCATAGCAACTTGTTTAGCTTGGTATTTTGAAGCTTTTGTCGAGGAAATTTCCCTCCTTCGTAATCCCATATTCTAGAAAAAAATTTATAGATTTCTAAGTCACAAAATGGTGTTTTGGATACTGTGGCTTCAGGCAACCTTTTTCTCGTTAAGTTGGGTTATCATTGGTGTTAGGGTGTTGAAGGCACTAGTGGATTTGTCTAAGTTGAACTCTTATCATGCAGTTCCTTAAGCCTAGTTAATAATGATGTTCGAGGCATAAACGATGCTCAGCGCGTAAGAAATGCATTTGATTATAGTTGTTATAGACTTTGAGTCTAGTGTGCCTTCGTAGAGTCTTTTGTAGAAATTTTGAATTCACGTTATCCTGCTAGAAGTCGATGAAAAAGGTGTACTAGGGCTAGTCCCTTACTTTGACAAGTTTTCCTAAAGCTTATAGAACAACAAAGCTAGTTGTTGTAGCCGAATTACTCATAGCCTTATGTGACTTGGTTAGCTACTTGACTTGATATAGTCATCCCTCATGGGGATTAGTATTCTATTAATTGTGACCCCGAGCTTAGATACGACTAAGAGATAATTTGTATAGGTCGCTTATAATTATATTGCTTGTCTTTGGGCCATTTGATTATTTGTTGTTGCCCTCGGGGCGATTATAAATAGTTATAGAGATATGATTGGTGCCTTAGGGGCTATATACATGTTGCCTAAGGCGCTATTAAGATGAGTTGAAGACTACGGGCTATTCTATTCGCCTTCGGGGATATAGTAAAGCCTACGGGCTAATATGATTGCCTATGGGCTAATTTGATTGCCTAAGGGGCTATAATAAAGCCTATTCACTCACAGACTATAATGTTTACCTAAAGGGTCTATATTGAGGCTTCAGGCCAAAGAGTTGTCTTCGGGGCTAATATGAAGCCAATAGGCTATTATGATTACCTACGGGGTTATAGTGAGACAAGTTTACTTACGATCTACTCGATTGCCTAAGAAGGCTACATGTTGATGCTTATGAGGCTATATTGATGCCTAAGAGGGCTATGAGATGGCTACGAGTCTATATCAATGCCTAAGAGGGCTATAGGAAGCCTATGGGGCAATAAGAAGATAGTGATTGCCTTCGAGGCTATATAAAGGATGCCTAAAGGGGCTATTGTGAAATGCAATGTGCCTAATGGGCTAGTGGGCATAACAATGGCCTTCGGGGCTATGCGTAAAGTGCCTGAGGGGCTATTGAGATGTAATGACTGCCTACCGAGCTAAGGGACTACCAATAGGGGTATATAGACTGAATTGGCACCTCTCGGGCTTATGGGGGTCCAGGTAAATGGTCTTGTTTGCTGTTTGTACATGTCGTACTTATGAGGGCTGGTTAGGTTATTGTTTGATTGTTATTGATGACCTGTGCCATTTTAAGTTGTATTATCACGATTGTTGACCTTCTTTCCTATGTACCTCGTTATTTGATGATATTAGTTAGCTCGACTCTGGTAAGAAAATTGCTCAGTTTGTTATGGTTTGTAAGGATAAGCCGAGAATAGGTAGGTACGTTCTAGGTAACCTCTGACTCCCTACTGGAGTATTTACAGTACTTATAATATCAATCTCGGTTATTTCTAGATTCAGGAGCAGGTAAGTATGCTCGGATTATGTTTTGACTCTTTATCTGATTACTTACAGTATTTATAATATCAGTTTTAGTTATTCAATTACTTTACATACTCGGTATATTATTTTGTACTGATGCCCCGAGCCTGGGGGCACTGCATTCATGCCTTCAGGTCCTGAACAACGATCAGACAGATCCACCGGGTAGCATAATTGAGTTTTCAGTGGAGTGGTTAACTCACTTCTTTTTAGGGGTCGCCAAAGTGCCTTAGAGGTTTGCCTATTTTACTAGTTATAGCTTTTGGGTAGGATGGGGACTTGTCCTGCCATGTATTATACTCCTAGAGGCGTGTAGACTAGTATGTTGGGTTGTATAGCTTTGTTGTCGGCCAGTTGGTCCTTATTGTGATTGTTGATGATTTAGTGTAATGACCCTTCCGGTCATTTTTGCATTTATGCCTTTTTTGTACTGCTAGAGCATTTCTGTAGCGGCCCCAAGTCATTTATGACTTGCTGGGACTAGTGGTTCGGTGCCCTGGTCGTTCATTTGGTCGTTTTGGCCGTTTGCCTATTTTAGAGCCTTAACTTAGAATATCATTGACTTTAGTCAACATTTTTGGTAAACGTGCTCAGAATCAAATTTCGATAGTTCCGTAAGCTCCAGAGCGTGGATTTTGGTTTGGAAGGACCCTGGGTCAGGTTCTGGGAGCTTTCAGTTTAGTTTTGTCTCAATTCTTATGTTTTAGCCAAGTTGAACTTGAAAGTTTGACTTTAGTCAACATTCGGAGAAGACGGTCTCGGATGGAAATTCCGTCTTTGCTATTAGCTTCGTAATATTGACTTTGGGCTAGGAGAACCTTTGGTTCGGGTCCCGGGGCTTCCAAACTTATTTTGAGGTATTGAGTTCCGAGTTAGTTTTGGGCATGAGGTCCACTTTTCCTTAAAACGATCTCCATTGGTAAATTCGGTGATTCCATTGAGTCTGGAATGTTGTTTCCACTCAAATAGCTCTATTGGTTTGTGAGTATCGAGTTCCAATTGTGCTCGGAATTCCCCGTAGAAGTTTAGAAAATTATAGATTTTTCTGTTGCAGGCCAGCTTTAAATAGTTGTTGGCAACTTTATTTTCAGCTTTTGCTCTCATCTTCCCAACTCATTTTGTCCACCATTTTTACATCAAATTCCTTCAAATCTTCACCTACTCTTACCCATAACTTGGAGGAATAATTATTGCTCATTCGGATGTGTTTCTTGGCCTCGTGAATAGGTAAAATCTCTTGTTAAGTTTCGTTAATTTCCACAAATTTCATTCTTTAAATTCTTATTTTTCACGAATTTCAGTTTATTTCTCTCACTTCTTTCAACTCCAACTTAATTTTTCTCAACTCTAATTACTCAAGAATAGTGTGGGCTCGTGGGAATTCTCCAAATTATCGTTAATCGCACTCCTTTATCGTTGGTAAGCCTCTTCTTCTTCAAGCCTTGTTCTTCTCTTCAAGCTCAAAAACCTCCATGGTTGAGGCTCTTACAAGCTTGATTTTTCTTGGATTAAGGCTGCGTTGGAGAGCTTGATTATTCGTGGTAGTTGTAGTTCTAGTCCGTAGTCGATTCTTGCTTCCAAATTGGTACATTTCCTCCCTTCAAAATCGCAATTCTCCACTTTTGTTCTCATGAATGAGTAGTACTTTGGGGCTGTTTTGAGCCCCGAAATGAACTCCATTTTTGCTCAAATTTTGAGCATGGGTTCCTAAATTCACCGCGGACATAATTATGAATTTTATTTTCTGTTTCGCTGCATGGGCCCTGAGGGTCATTTTTCGGCCCAATTTTCAATATAGCAATATGGGTGTCATTTTTCTCGTCTTGACACCTAGATTATGTTCTTGATTGTGTGGCAGCTTTCCAAGGCTGTTCCTAAGGGGAAGGCACACGAGTGAAAGTTCATATTTGCAGTTCGGCCCCAAGATAGGTTATGGTTTAAGCTCTTTAGACTTTGATATATAGAATAAAATTGTACTAATGGGAATCCTAGGGTTCGGTTTACTAGTTGGTACCAGACCTTGACCGTTTTATTCACGTCCGATTACTTTTCTTCCTCCGATGGTTGTAGTATTTGTTGTAGATAATATTATCACCCTTGTGGTCCTGTGTGGCCTTGTTTGACTCTGGAACATAAATGGTGGGTTATATAGGAATATCCGTGAGTCCCGAGCATCGTTATTATTATTGTAGAGCTGGCTATCTGTGTTGTAGAATTATTGGAGCCTATGCAGAGCCGATAGGTTGATTGTGGGTCGGGGGCCACTATTGTGATTGTGTATACCATTCATCATGCATATAGAGGGAATTTCTTCATAATTTTACTACTGTATTGGCTTCGGGACTACTATTACTGAATTTCTAAACCTTATATGGCCTGTGAGGCCCATTTTCAGTAGAAATGATTGAAAAAGGATTTTGGTACTGTCTTAATGGATCTTTTTGGGGTAAGGGGGAATTAAAGGATGTTTTATCACTATTTTCACTTATACTAGACTCGACGGGGTCGAGCACTAGACTTGTTTTACTATAACTCCTGGGGTGATGCTAGACTCGGTGGGGCCGTGCGCTAGGGCTATTTCACTTACTGATTAAACCTGGATACTCTCCAGGCAGCTTTACTTGGGATTTTCAAGATTGTGGGGCATCTAGTATGTTAGTCGAGGGCCTTCATGGACCTTGCCATTCCGGACCAGGGGCTACGTGTTGTGAGTGTTGGAGGGGGGTATACAGCATAGTAGAGGTATACGGGTGTGACCTTCCATGGATCCTGTCTTCTAGGCTTATAGGACGCCGAAAGCGGGTAACATACGGTACTACTATCACTAGTGGCTTAGCATGGCATGTCATACCATTCATTTGTGTGAGGTTCCACCCTTGTTTGCTATTTGCTGATTGTATGCTCTGGTAGTATGGGATGTCAGAGGATTTATCTTCACTTGTTTGTGTCCCTCGGAGGTATGGGCACCCGTGGGACTATAGGTAGACTTATGGTTACTATTTCGCATCATTGGTTCCAATTGGGGTTCTTATGACTTTGGATATTGATTAAGTTGTGAGTAGATTGTCGTTGTTAGCTCTTGACTTGAGATAAGTAGGCTTATTTGGGTTATTGTATCTTGTATTTTAGCATAATACCATTATATTTTCTCTCCTTCTCTATCTATTTAAGGTTATCGGTATACCGCCTACTTTCTGAATCTCTCTTTATTTACTTGTTGTTGCGAGGATCCCGGGTATGTGCTTCTTCTTTTCACCTGTGATGCATGTTCTAGTAGCTAGCCATGTGTATTGTTCTTGTTGTAATTCTTCCGTACTATCTTTCGTGTGCTTATTCGTTGCCTTCTGTGACTATTTATTTCTATTCTGTCTATTACTACTCTTTTATCTTATATGTGCCAGTCGGCCTATGATACCTACTGGGTATCAATTGCTTTGCAATTGGTGCTCATACTACACTCTGCATCTTCTGGTGCAGATCCTAGTGTGGGCCATCGCTGCTAGATCGTGTGATTCATTCTTGGAGATCTTTTGGACTATCCAGACTGAGGGTGAGCTCTTGGCCACCAAAGCTTAGCTTTAGTTTATCTTCTGTATCATGTACTCTATTACTACTCGTAGATATTTGTGTATAAATTATTTTGGATCTTTTGTACTCCTTTTATGTAGATCCGGCTCTATAATATAATACGAGGTTTTGGGGTTTGGTTTAGCTTCAGCATAGGTATATATATTCCTGTTATCTATCTTTTCATCTTGTTCCTTTGCTTCTGCTTGATTATATCATTTATTTTGCTTAAATGTTAGATGGTAGCCCGTTACTAACTGTTCCGGGCTACAGGGATTGGTTCGCCTACTGGAGGTTTGTAGGTGCCATCATGACCGAGAAATCGGGTCGTGACATTTAGCTGTTATTGGTCTAGCTTATATTGCATAGCATTTATGCTTTTCTAGCTTTCACGGTGGCCTCAACGGCCCAAACAGGACTTGTATGCTATTTGCTTATTGCTTTATATAAATTGTTGGGAGTCGCTATTCTCTTTGTATAGCTGCTGACAGGGGCCTCGTCGGCCGAGGACTTATTTTTAAGCCAAGATATACTTGTTTGTTTTCTTGATTGCGTGTGGCTGCCATGCGCTATTGGTAAATGGTTCAGAAAGGTTGGCTCGGGCCTAAGTTTTGGCATCAGGTGCCAGTTGTGCCTCCCGAGGTTGGGGCGTGACATAGCCGTCAATATATACCCTTATAAACCTAAAAAAACCACTTCTATATTATAATTACAAATTAGGAAAAAATGCTAGCAACGACTCCAAACCAAAAAGTGTTATGCTTAGCAACAACCTCGATCAATACTACCATTTGGGGTTCAAACCAATGTTCGTATATACTTTCGTCTAGCATGTTTTGAATATAATAATTTGTTAATCTGCAATTAAGGTACTTCATGTTCATTCTTCTAATCTTTACTTCAATTTTTTTCCGATCGGAAAGTGTTAATGATGATGTTTATGTTAAAAAAAGAGAGCACGACGACGAAGATAAATAAAATAGTTTGGGGTTCAAGTCACTGTTCATATGTCTTCATCGTGCATGTTTTAAATGTAATAATATTTTAATCTACAATTAAGGTATTCCTTGTTCATTCTTCTAATCTTTACTCCACTTTTCTTTACGGTCGAAAAGTGTTAATTATTACGTTTATGTTTAAAACAGAGACCACGACGAAAGAATATGTTATATGTGCTACGATATTGTACCATATCGAATTCATGATTGTTGTCGAATTTCTAAAATTTTGAAGTTGTAAGGCTTAGATTTACCTTTACAATTGAAAGTTTGAAATATTATTTGATTTCCTTATGTATTTATTGTTTTTTGAACTGATTTATTTATAACTTTTTCTCATATATGTTTGGTTTGATATTGTACCATAAATTGAAGAAAAACTAAAGGTAGTTAACAATTGTGTGTATTGAATACTCAAGAATTTTAGGGTGCGCGATGGTATTCCATACAAATTTTACAATGAATTTTTCACGTGTAAGTGCTATAGTATTTTCATTTTTTGTCATGATCAAAAATTTAATTGCGCTCCAGTAGTATTTTTTTTAATCAATACTAACTATCCTACCTTGACATACTGTAGGTGAGTGCCTTTGATAATGCTATGATAAAGGCACTCATAAAGCTTCATAGAAGTTTAATTGGTAATGCATTAAAATTGATTGATCTACTTAATTCATTTGCTTGGGATCCAATTTTAATGCATAGCAATACATACAACAGTCATAAACGTTCTTTTTTCTTTTTTTTTGAGGGATTAACCCAGAAGGGAAGCCCTTTCAAAAGTGAGAAGTTATTAATTCTATCCCTTTTGGAGAAATAAAGGTATCTTGAAGGTACGTACTAAAATTTTTATGTAATATTATATATTGTAACTTCAATTGCAATAGTATATACTTCTTTTTGTATGCACTTTTTTATACTTTGATTAGGTCTCTTGGTGCCAGAATCAGGTAAGAACTATTTTGGATGACAATTCAACTCAAGTTAGGACGGCTATATTTATAAAAAAAAAAGGTGCATTGAACCCTATTTTAGCATCATTAATTTTGCCTCTATATAGTTATATAGTTCTCTTTACGTTATCCTCTTCTTTGATCTGTCATTAAACTTGTTAGCCAGACGAACTGGTGGCATTAGAGCAAAGGATCTGATATGACAGTTTTTCAATTCAATAATAGAAGCACTCCATTCAATCTTAGTCGCGTTCATTTTTCTTTTAACTAAACTGCTGGATTCTTTTGTATCTAATCTCTTATTTTCAAAATCATTGAAGGAATGCACCAGCATAAGGAGTTTCATGTCTGTAAAGCTTGAGCAATGGAGATTGTCCTGTGTCAAGATCGGAATTGACCAATAGTTGAAGCTTCGTACAATTGGCACCGCCATGTCAAACAAAACAATTGTGTTGCTTCTCATGTCAGTCATTCTATATTGAAGCCTCATGTATCAAGTAGAAACAGGAGATTGTTGCTCATGTGCTGCTACATACTATCAGCATAGATCACCCAAGCAGAATCAAACGCTCTGTGCAGTTGGCACCACTATCCATCAGTCGAGCCGAAGCGTCGGCTCTGATTTTTTTATTTGCATCTTTTCAAAAGAGTCTAAATCACTTAGAAGATGCACTAGATGTCCATATGATTGATCCGAAACTACTCATGGTAAATTAATGGACTATTTAAATTTATTGGTTAATATGTTATTTACTTAGTTCATCAATTCAAAGCGAATGATGTCGTAAAAGTTTGTTAGGCATTCAGTCTGTGAAGATCAGTTTGTCGGCGTTCTACTTTCATCTCTCGAAATATTTTAAATTTGTATGTCTATCTTATATATTTAAGTTTGATTTGATGAAGTATGTTAGGAAAAAGGATCCTGCATACATGGTTGTTTTTACTTTTTTGAGTGGAGAAGGATAGTAATAATTAATTAGAAAAGTGAATGGTAACACATATAAATAAATTGCAAAATTGATATTATTGACATATTCAAAGGACAAAAACTTTTTCTCTTCCCTGTAGTAAAACGTCACAACAGAAAGCAAGTTCTATTGTTCAATATGTTAATTCTTATGCTCATAAAAGTTTTTTTTTCCTACTTCATTCATATATATAACCAAAAGTTAAAATATACATAGTAGGAATTAATTAAAAAAAGTAACATATGATCTACATGTGTTACATTAAAATTTTGAGATGTATTATCTCATAAAGGATAAAATAAAAAATTAAAAGTTAAATAAATTTTAACTATTCAAAGTACAAAGCCCATAACAAAATATCGTTCACTTTTTTACCCATTTAAAATGATAATTTTATTAGTGTGAAATATATTTTTAAAAGGTAAAAAAGAAGAAGAAGATATTTTTGTCGAAATAAAAAGCATACCCCAAACATTTAGGACTTGACTAATATTTAGGAATTCAACTATATAATCATATTTATTTTTTATCAAAATATAGAAGTTATTTTATCTTACTAAATAATATTAGTTTGGAAAAACTACTATATAGCAAGGGCGGCTCAATGCATTGGAAAATTAGGCACTTGTTTTAGGCCCCCAAATTTGAGGGTCCTTATTTTTAGCAATAATAAAATTATTATAAATATTCTTAAAAAAAATTATACTATCTGTTTCAATTTTTAGTTTAGATTACAAGATTCATAAGTCTTCTTTACTTTCTTATTAAAATCCAAACTCTATAAGTTAAAATCAGACAAACAAATTAAAACAGGGAGAGTACTATTTATAGAAAAAGTATTTTTTTCATATAAAAAGAAAGAAACAACTTTGCATCTCAAAATAAATTTTTAAGAAATATATTAACAACGTTGCATCTTAAAAAGACTAGAAGGATAGACTTTAAATAAAATAAGTATTATTATTACTATTGAAAAGTTTAAGGCCTCCGATTCATTTTCGGCTTTAGACCATCAAAATGCTTGAGCCGCCCCTGCTATATAGTCCTACTTAATTATAAAGATTTATATATTAGCGAATTGAAGTGCAATAATCATGTATATTTACGTCTTTTTTTCTTTAGTATAACTTACGTCTAATAATAAAAAATATCTTTATTTATTTAGAAATCAATTTTTTGGTCATTCCTAATACTTAGAATTTCAAAATTAATTATATTTTAATTATTGAATCTTAAAGTCATTCACAAGTACAAATCTTATTGGAGTCCTTTTTTTCTCCTGTGAGAGTCTTGTCCTTTTTTTAATAGAATTTTCAATATCACTTTAAATTTTTGTTCCTAATTTAAGACTTTCTTTTAGGCATAGGACTTCTCCAATATTAGCCTTTCTTTTAGGTGCAGAACAACTATTTACTAATAATCTAAGGCTTTTACTCAAAGACATAATATTTAATTATTAAAAAAAAATTAATTGAAACTTTGATGTCTGCTAAAATTGTGCCCAATTAGAATTATGATAAATAACTAACGGACTAAACTCATTCCTATTCAAATCGAATAGGTTAAGATTTCTACTTAAAAACAACTTTTACATTGAGCATATTGAGTGATATATCAGTCAGAATAATTTTATCAAACAAATATTATGTTGTCTAAAGAAGCACTTAATTTATTCTTAAAAGTAAATTCACAACAAATTTCGTGGAATTGCACCTTTTTTATTTATTTTTTATTTGATTTTTTTTCTTCATGAAAAGTTCATGTTTAAATATCTGATTATGTAGATTCATAGTAGGTACATTACATGTATATTCATTATCAATTATTGGACTTTTATCAAATAGTAAATTTTTTAGCTATAGATCTATTTTTGGCATAATCGTTTGACTTACAAAAAGAAGCTAAAGCATGTAAAAGGAATCACTGGGTATTTAAAGTTAAAACATTTTGTGAATTTTCATGGTATTTAATAATTTAATTGAAAGTGATTTGATATCGTACGAAACATAAAATGAAGAATTAAATTAAGTTAGATAGATATTATTTATAATTATATGACTATTATCTTAAAGGTGCATAAACATTATTTGATTGTATCTCATCAATCTTAATACATGCGCAAAGCGCGTACACTAAACTAGTTATATTAAAAGTGTGAAGGGTCTTACAATGTGATTTGAACTTTTTGCCCTTCATTAAAGGACTCTACAATAGACAAAATCGTCATTTACTATTTTTCTCAAATTATTATTTAATTATTTTTATAATATTATTGACAATAATCTTGAAAAATTAAAAAAAATGAAAGATTCCTAAAATATATGGTAAGAAGAAAATATATGAATAACTAAAGTTGGGAGGTTTTTTTTTTCCTTGTATATTGAAAAATGAGTCTTAAAATATATGGTAAGAGAAAAGGAGGAAAATATTGGTTAGTTTCTTTGCAATACGATTTTCGACAATTAGAGGTGGATTTGGTTCCGCGTACGAGGTGATTAAGCTTACATATTGTTGCATGAGTTTAACTTTTGTATTACAAAAATTCTTTCCACTGACATATACTCCTAACACCCTAATTGGAATAAGAATACTTCCTATGATTTCACTGTTTTAATTCATAATTTTTCAATTTGTTCTCATTTATATTTCAGGGTAAGCTTCAAAATGAACAAAAAGTAGCAGTGAAAAGACTGTCATCAGATTCAGGTCAAGGTGAGTAGAATTCAAAAACGAGATCTTAATTATTGCCAAGCTTCAACACAGATATTTGGTTAAGTTGTTCGGATTTTGTTGATGTTGATAGGATTTTTTTCAGAACTAATATTGGAAGATTTTATTTTTTTTCTTGTGTACGTGAAAAAGGAGTCCTAAAAATATGATAAGAGAAAAGGAGGAAAATATCGGTGATTTTTTTTTCCAGAATTAATGTTGGTAATAAGTTTTTTTATTTTTCCAGAAAATATGTTGTGAAGAACCTTAACATTTTTTTTGTTTTATTTTTGCAGCATCTGGTCATCTCAAACAAGTATGATTTTGCGATAAGTTTGTTAATTTATTTTTTGATTTGATTATTATTATTATTATTATTATTATTATTATTTGATGAAGATCTATCGAAAATAATCTCTAACCCCATAAAATAATAATAGTAGGGTAGGGGTAAGTTCTGCGTGCATGTATGTTGTTGTTGTTGTTATTATTGTTGTTGTTGCAGATATTAGATTGTCACGACCTGATGCCACAGGTAATGATTGCACCTATTATAACCCACCAGTAGGAAAGTCAAACACGTTGTAATGACCCTTCTGGTCATCTTCGCGTTTTCACCTTCTTTGTACTGTTAGAGCTTTCCTGTAGTGGCCTCAAGTCATTTATGACTTGTTGGTACCAGTGGTTCGGTGCCCTGGCCGTTCGTTTGGTTGTTTTGGTTGTTTGCCTGTTTTAGAGCTTTAACTTAGGATATCATTGACTTTAGTCAATATTCTTGGTAAACATGCTCGGAATCAAATTCCGACAGTTCCATTAACTCCGAAATATGGGTTTTGGTTTGGGTCGACCCTTGGTCGGGTTCTGGGAGCTTTAGGTTTTGTTGTGTCTTGGTTTTTGAGTTTTAGCAAAGTTGAACTCGAAAGTTTGACTTTGGTCAATATTTGGAGAAGACGGCCTCGGATGGAAATTCTGATAGCACTGTTAGCTCCGGAATGTCGACTTTGGGCTAGGGGGACCTTTAGTTCGGGTCCCGAGGCTTCCGGACTCATTTCAGGCCCTGGTATTTCATTTTGAAACATAGGCCTAAAGTTGGTTCTTGAGCGTGGGGCCCATTTTTCATGCTATCAACCTCCGTTGGGATTTTCGTCAATTTTGTTGAGTCTGGAATGCCATTTTTAGTCTAATAGCTCAGCTCATTTGCATTCACGAGACCCCGGATGTGTTCCCGAGGGTACGTCGAAGTAAAAATTCTAAGTTGGGTTTGAAGTTGGCAGCTGGTGTTGTCATGGCACCAGCATGGCCTTCGCGTACGCGGTGGCCTAGCCACATTCACATAGGCATATGCCATCCACCCCCTCTACCAAGCCTTCGCCTAGGCGCTCCCCTGGCCACGTCCGGATGCATGCGTACGCGGTGGCCTGGCTGCGTTCGCGCAAGGTAGGCGCCTGGCCTAGCCAACGCTTGGCCTTCGCGTGCGTGCCGACTGCACGCGTAGGCGATGGCCTGGCTGGGTCTGCATAGGCATGCTTGGCTGCCTTTAAGTTGCTCCCTCTTCTTCTTTCTTCTTTTTAAAACAAGAACTCATTTCCTCCATTGTTACCAGCTCTAAACTCTACTTTGCTCCACTTTTGACCACCAACTTCTTGGGGTGATTTCATCATTGCATCGTGGTCATTTTTCTGTCATTTAATCCGCTAAGTTTGCTACTAAGTTCTGAATTTTCATCCTTTAATTTCTCTCCATTGTTGTAAATTCTTGGAGCTCAAAAATTTGTTGTAGATTCTGCCCTCTTGTGAATTACATGCTTCGTGGATGATGAACGCTCAGATCATGTTGTCCAAGTAGGAGGCCACGGTGATCGTGCAGCAAAATAAAATTTAGAAACCCAACGAGTGTCGGGGTCGTACCTAAGGGACTTGGGGTAGCTATATATCAATTGTAATGGATTGAGTTCAAGGTAAGAGTAATTGCTCAAAACAACAAGTAAAAGGATAGGGGAATTGTCGCAATTCAATATAAAAAACAATAAAACTAAAGCGAGTGTATCAAGTCGACTAGATGACTAGGGATGCATATCCGATGGGAATTTGGTTATGGGATAGGGTGATTATCAATTCATACCTATTCTCGCTTAACAACATGAATAGAATTGGTCATGGGTAAGATTTTCTTATCTCTCGATCAACAATCTTATATCCGATGATCTCGGTTTGATCAATAAACAACCAATCTATCTTGGAGATGTCATACCATCTCTAGCTTAGACTCTTAAATGGGAGAATCCGACGATAAGAGTTATTCCTAGCCTCAAATCTGAGTGGAATCCCAAGTTCCCACTAGTAATTTCACATCCACAACTATGAAATCCTTTCTCAAGCAATCACATAGTCAAGTAGTGTAAATTAATGTTTGCAACCACCAATTTTAGGATTAAAACTTGGTGAAATTACTAGACTCATGTCAATTAAGCAATTATAAGGAAGAATAGATAACACCCACACCCATTTCTTAATCACCCATCATCAATACACCCCTAGACAAGAGAATTTAGCCACTCATGGTGAGATAGAAAGAGATACTAACTGGGTAATTCAAAATCCCTTCCATTAGAGCTGAATCTCAAGTTCAAGCTTCAATTTGAGTACACAAGTGTTAACCAAGAGAATTGGATTGAAATCCTCTTCTCAATGGAGGTGAAAAACTTGGTCTCTAAGCTAAAAACTCCTCAAAATATTCAGAATGATAAAAAGTTATTTATAATTGTGCCTGAATAGGCCTTTTATAGTTTCCCAAAATGTCACTAAAAATTAGGACAAAAATGCCCTTCGGGCAGTGTGTTGCACGATGTGCGGTTCGCACATTATGATATGCACATCGCACACTGCCTCTGGTTGAACCAGTGACTTCAGCTAGAATTGGGAGCTCAGTGTGAAGGGGGTGCAGTTCGCACCTCAGGATGTGCGTGTCGCACAACGACCGCTCCTCGTGACAAACTCTTCACTGGCTTTATGATATTGTGCGGAGAAGGTGCGGTTCGCACCTCGGCCTGTGCGTGTCGCATGGCCACCGCATCTCTGGTCACAATCTTCAGCCTTTCCGAACACTTCAGACTTCACTCCATTTGAGCTCTTTTTGGGTCCATTTCCTTGTTTATCATCATCTATCAAAAGTATCTGCATAGACATCAATAAAGGCCATAATAACCTCTAAATCTATTCAAAACATAGCAATAATTCATGGATATAGGCTTAATAAGTTGGTAGATTACCGACTTATCAGTGGACTCATCAAAATCACTTCCTTGGTTCATTTCTCTCGATTGTGGTAAGTAATCCTTGCTAATTTCTGGTTTTAATTCCTAAAATTCCATTCTTAATTTCCGGCTTGAGCGGGATGTTTTAGCCCGGATTTCATGCCCAAATTCTTCAATTCTTGGGGCATGCACTTTTATGATCACTGTGATCATTCGGTACTCTTTTATTTTCAACCACGGGTTGCAGGGCCCACATGCCCGCCGGTGACCTGATTTCCAACCTGGCTATAGTTATAGTATTATGGGTATTGTTAGTTCCATTTTAATGTGTTATTTATATTTATGATAGTTTGATTCTCAATCGGAGCTTCTCGAAGCGGTTCGGCCTCAGATATCATCGTTCTTGCAGCTTATCGCCGGAAGACAGGTAGGTTATGGTCTAAACTCCCTAGACTTCGCATATATAGGGTAAAATTGTACTAATTGGTATCCTTGGGTTAGGCTTATTAGTTAGTACCACAAACCTTGACCGTTTCTCCCATATTTGCCTCGTTTCTTTCCTCCTTTATGTGTAGTATTCTTCGTAGCATGATATTATCACCCTTGTGGTCCTGTGTGGCCTTGTTTTGACTTCGGACTGTAGATGGTGAGTCCCAGGCATCATTATCGCAATTTTAGGCTGGTTATCTGTGATGTAGAGCGATTGGAGCCTGTGCAGGGCCGATAGTTAGTTGTGAGCCGTTGGGGTGCTATCTCTCATTGATCATGTCATTTCCATGCATATAAAAGGGATTTTTACCATACTTTGCTATGGATTTTGCTTTGGGCCTCCTCATACTGGTTTTCTAAACTTTGCATGGCCTTGGGGGCCCGTTTTCGACGGAAATGCCTTGGAAATGGTTAGGAATTGACCTGAGGATCTTTTTGGGGTAAAAGAGTTAAATTATGGTTTCTATAACAGTTTTACTACTATTAATAGACTCGGCAAAGCGTAGTGCTAGTTGGGTTTTCTTACTGATTTGAGATGGTATTAAACTCGGTCGAACCGAGCATCATAGCCATTTTACTACTGTTTTAGACACAGTTATGTTCGGGCACCCTTGGAGGGGTTTTTGCGACATTTTCCATTATTTTAGACCTGGACATAGTCTGGGCATGCATGTTAGAGATTTGAGTCACTAGCTTGGATCAGGTCCCACTTCGGATGATGTTTTCGAGATTGAGATATAGTATGGGGTCAGGGACCTCCATGGACCTTGCAGATCCGGATGAGGGGATTTGGGTTGCATGTGCCGGAGGAGGGGTATACGGTGGAGTAGAGGTATACGGGCATGTCCTTCTATGAAACCTACATGTTGGGCCTTTTCGGCACCGGAGGAGGTACATACAGAGTTACTATTCCACCAAGACATTATCATGCACTATTTCATTCATTTGTGTGAGGTTCTACCCTTGTTTGCTATTTTCTGAGTGTACGCTTCAGAAATATGTGATGTCCGGGGGTTTGTCTTCATTTGTTTGTGTTCCTCGGGGTTATGGGAGCCCGTTGGGACTGTAGGTAGGCTTATTATTCCTCAGTCGAGTTAGTATTTCTTATGTTGATTTCTTATGATTATTTGGATATTGTGAGTAGTACTGGTAGCTTAATTTGGTTCTTATTCTTGTATTCGAGCATGCTTGTCATTCTACTTCCTTCTTCCTTGTCTATGTGAGGTTACCGGTATACCGTCATTTCTAAAACTTCTTATATATATTGTTATTGGAAGGACCCCAGGTGCGTGATTTCTTACTTTCACCTGTGCCTGTTGTGTATATATTCTACTTGCTAGCCTTGTATGTTGTTTTCTACTATCTTCCCTCTGGACTAGTTTCTATGTACTTCTTCATTGATTCTGTGACTATTTGCTTCTATTCTGCCTGTTATTATGCTTTTATCTTATATGTTCTCAGTCGGCCTATGATACCTACTGGGTACCTTTTGCTTCTCATTTGGTGCTCATACTACACTCTGCATCTTCTGGTGCAGATCCTAGTGTGGGCCCTCGCTGTTAGCTCGTGGACACTCGTGCAAGGAGATTTTTGGACCGTACAGACTGAGGGTGAGCTCTTGGTGATCGGAGCTTGACTTTAGTTTATCTTGTGTATTTTTTACTCTCCTACTACCCGGAGACATTATGTATATATTATTTTGGATCCCTTTTGTACTCCTTAGTTATAGTTTCGGCTCTAATATACTATGATACCAGGTTTTGGGTTGGTTTAGCTTCTGCAGTTATGTTATATATATACATGTTGTCTACCTTCTTCTCTTATCGCTTTTGCTTCCGCGTTTTATATTGTTCTTCCGCTTACTTGTTAGATAGTAGTCCATTACTAACCGTTCTGGGCTACAAGGATTGGTTCTCCTAATGGGTTCGTAGGTGCCATCATGATCAAGAAATCGGGTCATGACGGCTTAGTATCAGAGCCTTGGTTCACCGGTATCATCAGTATAGGAGCCAATGTCTAGTAGAGTCTTGCGGATTAGGGCAGAGACGTTCGTACTCAATCTTCATGGACTTGATGCACAGGGTGCTTAGCCCATATTTGGACTCATTTGTGATCGTTTTCATAGATGACATCTTGATTTACTCGCGGAGTAGAGCGGATCATGAGCAGTTGTTGAGGATTATACTCCAGAATTTGAGAGATCATCGGCTTTATGCCAAGTTCTCAAAGAGCGAGTTTTGGCTTGAGTTAGTTGCATTCCTAGTACACGTGGTGTCTAAGGATGGGATTAGAGTGGACTCGAGTAAGATTTCAGCAGTTCGTGATTGGCCTAGACCTACCACTCCTACTGAGGTTCGTAGCTTCGTTGGGTTAGCAGAGTACTACAAATGGTTATTGAGGGATTTTCTTCCATAGAGGCACCCTTGACTATGCTGACTAGGAAAGATGTCCCATTTTAGTGGTTGGATCAGTGCAAGGATAGCTTTCTGAGGTTAAAGGCCTTGGACATCCAGTCCTTATCTAATCATTTGGTTAGGCCGGACTTGTCAGATCCTAGCAGGGTTCTTTCCAGTATAGAGGTTCGTTCTACTCTAGTCTATCATATTCAGAGCAGACAGTTTGAGTATCAGAGATTGTGTGACCTTCCTGATCAGGTAGTTTGGGGTGAGGCCAGCCGGGTTACTTTGATATCTGATGGTATTCTGAGGTTCGACAGTCGTCTTTGTGTTCTGAGAGTTGGGGATTCGATTCAGTTGATACTTCGTGAGGCACTTTATTCTAGATACTCTATTTATCCGGGCACAACAAAGATGTATGGGGATTTGAGAAAGCTTTACTGGTGGAATGGTATGAAGTAGGACATAGCGGAGTTCGTATCTCGGTGCTTGAACTGTCAGCAGGTTAAGTTCGAACACATGAGACCTGGTGGTTTGATGCAGCGACTTCCCATTCCTGAGTGGAAGTGGGAAGGGATTACTATAGGATTCGTAGTTGGTTTACCTCGTACTTATCGAGGGTTTGATTCTATTTGGGTGATTGTTGATAGGCTAAGTCAGCACACTTCTTTCCAATTCAGACTTCTTACGGTGCAGAGAGGTTAGCTCAGATTTACATTCATGAGGTTGTTCGTTTTCACGGGGTACCAGCTTCAATCATATCAAACTGCGGCACTCAGTTCACATCCAGTTCTGGAGAGCTATTCAGAGAGATTTGGGTACAGAGGTTCAACTTAGTATTGCATTCCACCCTCAGACAGATGGCTAGTCTGAGAGGACTATTTAGGTCCTTGAGGACATGCTTCGGGCCTGTGTTCTTGACTTTGGGGTTCTTGGGATCAGTTTGTGCCTTTGGCCGAGTTTGCATATAATAATAGCTCCACTCTAGCATTGGCATGGCACCTTTCGAGGCATTTTATGGTAGGCATTGCAGATCGCTAGTTGGTTGGTTTGATGGTTTGGAATCTAGGCCACAGAGTACAGATTTACTTTGAGATTCCTTAGACCAAGTCTGTGTGATTCAGGATAGATTTTGAGCAGCTCAGAGTAGGAAGAAGAGCTATGCTGATCGTAGACTTCATGCCTTGGAGTTTAGTGTTGGTGACTTGGTACTCCTTCGAGTATCGCCTATGAACGGGGTAATGAGATTTAGTCAGCGAGGCAAGCTTAGCCCCATGTACATTGGGCCGTTTAAGATTCTTCAGAGAGTCAGTAGTGTTGCCCACCAGTTAGCCTTACCTCCGATGTTTTCAGCTATGCATCCTGTATTTCACATTTCGATGTTGTGGCGGTATGTCCCAGATGAGTCTCATGTGTTGCATTGGGAGTCAGTTCAGTTGGATGAAAGCTTGTCCTTTGTTGAGGAGCCGGTAGCTATTCTGTCCAGAGATATCAGGAGATTGAGATCTAGGGAGATTCTAATTGTGAAAGTTCAGTGGAGGCATCTTCCGATCGAGGAGGTTATTTGGGAGACCAAGAGTGAGTTACGAGCCCAGTATCTGCATCTGTTTGAGCCTTCAGGTACCTCCTATCTTCTTGACTTTCGAGGATGAAAGTCTTTTTAGTAGTGGATGTTGTGATGACTCTTTCAGTCATCTTCGCATTTTTGCCTTCTTTGTGCTGTTAGTGCTTTCCTATAGCGGTCCCAAGTCATTTATGACTTGCTGGACCGGTGGTTCAGTGTGCTGGCCATTTGTTTGGTCGTTTTGGACGTTTACCTGTTTTAGAGCTTTAACTTAGGATATCGTCAACTTTGGTCAACATTCTTGGTAAATGTGCTCGGAATTAAATTCTGACAGTTCTGTTAGCTCCAAAGCGTGGGTTTTGGTCTAGATAGACCCTTGGTCGGGTTCTGAGAGCTTTTGATTTTGTTTTGTCTTGGTTTTTGAGTTTTAGCCAAGTTGAACTTAAAAGTTTGACTTTGGTCAATATTCAGAGAAGATGGCCTCGAATGGAAATTCTGATAGCACTGGTAGCTCCGGAATGTCAACTTTGGGCTAGGGGGACCTTTGGTTCGTGTCCCAAGGCTTCCGAACTCATTTCTGGCCCTGGTGTTCCATTTTGGAAAGTTAGGCCTAAAGTTGGTTCTTGGGTGTAGGGCCCACTTTTTATGCTATCGACCTTCGTCGAGATTTTTTTCGATTCTGTTGAGTCCAGAATGCCATTTTTAGTCTAATAGTTTAGCTCGTTTGCATTCGCGGGACCCCAAATGTGTTCCCGAGGGTCCGTCGGAGTAAAGTCTCGAAGTTGGGATTGTTGTTGGCAGCTGGTGTTGTCATGGCACCAGCATGGCCTTCGCGTACGCGGTGGCCTGGCCTCGTTCGCGTAGGCATATGCCAGTCGCCTCCTCTGCCAAGCCTTCGCCTAGGCACTCCCATGGTTGCGTACGCGGTGGAGTGGCCACATTCGCGCAAGGCAGGCGCCTGGCCTGGCCAACACTTGGCCTTCGCGTGCGCGCAGTTTGCCCACGTTCGCGTGCCCGCGTAGGCGGTGACCTGACTGCGTCCGCATAGGCACGTCTGGCATCCTTTAAGTTTCTCCCTCTTCTTCTTCTTTCTTCTTTTTAAAACAAAAACTTTTTTCCTCCATTGTTACCAGCTCTAAACTCCACTTTGCTCCACTTTTGACCACCAACTTCTTGGGGTGATTTCATCATTGCATCGTGGTCATTTTTCCGTCATTTAATCTGGTAAGTTTATTACTAAGTTCCAAATTTTCATCCTTTAATTTCTCTCCATTGTTGTAAATTCTTGGAGCTCAAAAAAATTTGTTGTAGATTCTGTCCTCTTGTGAATTATATGCTTCGTGGACTCGTCGAATCACTTCCTTGGTTCGTTTCTCTCAATTGTGGTAAGTAATCCTTGCTAATTTCCAGTTTATTCCTAAGATTCCATTCTTAATTTCCGGCTTTAGCAGGCTGTTTTAGCCCAGATTTCATGCCCAAATTCTTCAATTCTTGGGGAATGCACTTTTATGATCATTGTGATCATTCAGTACTCTTTCATTTTCGACTGTGGGTTGCGGGGCCCACGGGCTCGCCGATGACCCGATTTTTGACCCGGCTATAGTTATAGCATTATGGGTATCGTTCAATGTGTAATTTATATTTATGATAGTTTGATTCTCATTCGGAGCTTCTCGGAGTGGTTCGGCCTCGGATATTATCATTCCTGTAGCTTATCGCCGGACGACATGTAGTTTACGGTCTAAACTCCCTAGACTTCGCATATATAGGGTAAAATTGTACTAATTGGCATCCTTGGATTGGGCTTATTAGTTGGTACCACACACCTTGACTATTTCTCCCATGTTCACCTCGTTTCTTTCCTCCATTATATGTAGTATTCTTCGTAGCATGATATTATCACCCTTGTGGTCCTGTGTGGCCTTGTTTTGACTCTGGACCATAGATGGTGGGTTATTCAGTGGTGTTCGCAAGTCTCGGGCATCGTTATCACGATTTTAGGCTGGTTATCTATTTTGTAGAGCGATTGGAGCCTGGGCAGGGCCGATAGGCTAGTTGTGAGCCTTTGGGCTGCTATCTATGATTGATCATGTCATTTCCATGCATATAAAAGGGATTTTACCATACTTTGCTATGGTTTTGGCTTCGGGACTACTCGTACTGGTTTTCTAAACTTTCCATGGCCCTAGGGGCCCGTTTTTTACGGGAATGATTTGGAAATGGTTTGGAATTGACTTGTGGATCTTCTTGGGGTAAAAGAGTTAAATTATGGTTTCTATCACAGTTTTACTACTATTACTAGACTCGACAGGGCCGTAGTGCTAGTTGGATTTTCTTACTAATTTGACATGGTATTAGACTCGATCGGACCGAGCATCAGAGTTGTTTTACTACTGTTTTAGACCCGGTTATGTTCGGGCACCCTTGGTGGGGGTTTTGCAACGTTTTCCACTGTTTTAGACCTGGACAGAGTCTGCGCATACATGTTAGAGATTTGAGTCACTAGCTTGGATCCGGACCCATTCCGGACGATGTTTTCGAGATTGAGATATAGTATAGGGTCAGGGACCTCCATGGACCTTGCCGATCCAGAGCAGGGGCTTTGGGCTGCATGTGCCGGAGGAGGGGTATACGATGGAGTAGAGGTATACAGGCAGTGTCCTTCTATGGAACCTACCTGCTGGGCTCTTTCGGCGCCGGAGGAGGTACATACAGAGTTATTGTTCCACCCAGACATCATCATGCACCATTTCATTCATTTGTGTGAGGTTCCACCCTTGTTTGATGTTTGCTGAGTGTACGCTCTGGTAGTATGGGATGTCGGGGGTTTGTCTTCACTTGTTTGAGTTCCTCGGGGTTATGGGAGCCCGTTGGGACTGTAGGTAAGCTTATTATTGCGCAGTCGAGTTAGTATTCCTTATGTTGATTTCTTATGATGCTTTGGATATTATGAGTAGTACTGGTAGCTTCATTTGGTTCTTATTCTTGTATTCGAGCATGCTTGTCATTAGACTTCCTCCTTCCTTGTCTACGTGAGGTTACCGGTATACCTCCATTTCTAAAACTTCTTATATATATTGTTATTGCAAGGACCCCAGGTGCGCCATTTCTTACTTTCACCTACGCCTGTTGTGTATATATTCTACTTGCTAGCCTTGTATGTTATTTTCTGCAGGCTTCCCTCTGGACCAGTTTCTGTGTACTTCTTCGCTGATTCTGTGACTATTTGTTTCTATTATGCTTGTTACTACGCTTTTATCTTATATGTGCCCAGTCGGCCTATGATACCTACTGGGTACCTTTTGCTTCGCATTTGGTGCTCATACTACACTCTGCATCTTTTGGTGGAGATCCTAGTGTGGGCCCTCGCCGTTAGCTCGTGGACACTCGTGCGAGGATACTTTTGGACCGTCCAGACTGAGGGTGAGCTCTTGGCGATCGGAACTTGACTTTAGTTTATCTTGTGTATTTTGTACTTTCTTACTACCCGGATACATTATGTATATATTATTTTGGATCACTTTTGTACTTTTAGTTGTAATTTCGGCTCTTATATACTATGATACCAGGTTTTGAGTTGGTTTAGCTTCCGCAGTTATGTTATATATATACATGTTGTCTACCTTCTTCTCTTATCGCTTTTGCTGCCGCACTATATATTGTTCTTCCGCTTACTTGTTAGATAGTAGCCCATTACTAATTGTTCCAGGCTACGGGGATTGGTTCACCTACTGGGGGGTTGTAGGTGTCATCATGATCGAGAAATCTGGTCTTGACACCCTTAGTCCGGAACAACAAGCAACGGGCCAGTAAGAGAAAGAGATATGAACATGAAATAAGCAAAACATGCATATATATAGAGAGAGAGAGAGACAGAGAGAGAGGGGAAAGCCGAAAAGAATAAAAGATACAAACGACTCCCCCAAGACCTGATATCAGTCAGTACAAGAGCTACTACAACATAAATATATATATATATATATATATATATGTATATGTAATAGTCTCCAAAAGAACAAAAGAAGACTAGTCCAAAATAGAGGGAGATGGATCAACTCCGATCATCAAGAGCTCAATATGTGTCCCCGATTAGCAACTCTGCACGAGGACGACGTCAATAATGATAACTCATATTAGGATTTGCATCAGGGAAAAGATACAGAAGTGTAGAATGAGTAACAAAATACGCGTTACCCAGTAGGCATTCTAGACCGACTGAGCTTAAATAAGATACGAGTATAATAAGATGTGAATATACATTAAAGGTAAGAAAAGAGGGGTCAAAAAGTGAGTACAAGGTCAAAGCTAAACAATTAAGTGAAAACATAAGTAAATAGAACTCTAGATATGATAGTTGCTACGTCAGGATTAATTCATGATATCCCTAAAATAAAGTGTGCTACGAAATGAGGGCCTGGGATGAGAAATTGACATTTTGGAATTTGGCATTCGTCACGATGAAGGGACGCTTCGTCACGTCGAGCCATCATAATGAGCGGATCCTCGTCGTGATGACTCATTGCGACGAGAAATCATCCATTGCAATGAGGAAACGGGCAGAATCCCTGCACTTAGTCTGTTTTTCTGAGTTAATTTCTCACAACTTCAAATTCGTTTTAGAGCTCTAAGAAGTAGTTCCTCCAAGAAAACTAGGGCATTCTACATCATTTAAGGTAAGTAATCCATAAACCTCTTCGTCTATTGATTATTAATCTTCATGAGACCTTTAAGGTAGGGATTAATGGTGGAATTTTTTGTAATTGAGCCCTAGAAGCATGAACTTGGGGAAGAACCCAATGGGTATGTATAATTTCACGTAGAATTGATCCTAGGATGTATATTTTTTTACTCCTAGCATTAAATTAACTATTTTTAGCATGATTAAGGCTAATGGGGAACCTTGAGTTCCATAAAGATGTAACCTTTAGGCATAAAAATGGCTAAAAGGTATGAACTTGGTTAAAACACCCTTTGGGTATTGATTCTATGAATGCAAAGAGCATAATTATTTATTAATTAACCGTTGGAGAATGCTATGAACCTTGTTTAAGGGTAGAATTGATGGGTTAAATTTCCAAGACCTGAAATGAAGGGTAAATGGCTAATTACTCTTATATAATTGTTGTTTATAAACCTTAAGTGTCACTCCCCAAACCATGGGAGGCATGACCGACAACCGGAGCCCCAAAAGGCCGAGGGTGCCAAAATAGAGTGTATCTCTATTGAACCTGCTGGGGGTCTGAGACCGACAAGGTCTCTAAGAATAACAATTTGAAACACTGAAAGCTCAATAGTAGGTAAGCAACTCAAGGCCGACAAGGCTATTATCATAGTAGATAGCTAATAACAAGGCCGACAAGGCCATACCCAATACTGATGTACATATACACGTCTACAAGCCTCTAGGAGTAAGTAAAATATCTCATATCCAAGACAGGGCCCTGGACTACCCATAAGTTGTACATATACATAACCTGGTCAAAACATAAGTTAGACCTCTGACTCGTCAGGTCCAGGAAGAATGGAGCTTACCAAAATGGCTGAACTCTGCAACTCCTACTGAAGAGGTCAATCTGGGTTTCTGTCTGGACCTGCAGGCATGAATGCAGCGCCCCCAAGCAATGGGGACATCAGTACGACAATAATGTACTGGTATGTAAGGTAGAAACATAAAAGCAAGTCGCAAGTAGTAAATCTGAACAAGATATAATATGAAATTTGTAAACTGTAATTGGTAAGACTCGTTAAGCTCTTTCTCCTTAATTCTTTTTAGAATAAAACACATGAATTAACCCACACCGCAACTCACTCTTTATAACCCACGCTGAACCACAATAGCACCTCGGTGCACCCTATATATAATAGCCTCAATATGGTAGTAGCGCCTCGGTGCACACTATGTATATAATGGCATCAATATGGCAGTAGCACCTCGGTGTACACTATGTATATAATGGCCTCAATATGGCAGTAGCACCTCGGTGCACACAATGTATATAATGGCCTCAATATGGCAGTAGCACCTCGGTGCACACTAACACGCAAACCACTCATAATTAGTGTATTACTAGATTGACCTTCAAAGCTATTCTTGTTATTTATGAAGGTTCGTTTAGATAAATTCTTTAGCCTTGGCTTACTAGGTGTTGGACTCAACATACCAAACACATATAAATGAGGATTTTTTGACTTGCTAACTTTCCTTGTATACTTTCTAAAGCTTGATTAGGGATCACACTACAAAGAAGAAACTTGACAAAAGGATAACTTACGTTTCGTGCAAAAAGAATCAGATTTTTATAAGAAGGTGACTTGAATCACCATAATGTATAACTTAGTTCCTTAAGACTTTTTGAGTTACCAAATCAGCTCTCTTACAACAGAATACTCAAATTCCTTCTTTCGGAGATTTAGAATTCTATTGCCGATAAGGAATAAAGAAGCCTTAACATACCTCATTCCTTCCGAAGATTGCGCTTACCACAACTTGGACTTTCCTTTATTAAGTTAATCTACAACACAAGGGTATAATGAAGCTAATATTATCTCTTAAAGCTGATGCAACTTTCCCAAAACGTAGCTAAACATTTCCCGGGCAGATTTATGTATTTTGCATTAATTAAAGGTGCATCATCACACCTTTATCCCCTATCCAATACACATAACACACACACCAACCTACTGCCTCCAATAATACAAAACACATCAAACAGCCCCTACACAACTCACCATGCCGAAATACAATAGTAACACATTGAACCCACGGCTTCCGATCGTCGTCCCGTGAGTTCTTAACAACAATTCAACAACAATTGTCCATCCGAACTTCAATTCAAAAATATGATTATGGGCAGAGTACTTACCACACTTGAAGGGGTGTTTTTATCCTCTTTTTATTGATGCCTTGAAAAGCTTAAGTACCCCCTACACATACACCAACAAGAGAAGAAGAAATCTCTTAATTGTTACACAATTTCTATGTGTTAAATCTTAAGAAAGGGGCTGCCATAGTTCATGTCTTTCTTACCATAGGATATCCTAGCTATATGTATTAGATTAATACCAAGATAACAAGTGGTTTAACTCACCTTAAGCTTGAATTAATCTTGATCTTCTTAGAACCCTAAAGGGAGAGAAGAGCTGCCAAAAAGGAAAGGAGATAAGAGAGAATTTTTCCAGCTTTTTGTGATCAACATTGATCAGCAAAAAGCTTGTATAAAGGGACCTTTTTGGCCGACTTTTTTTGAGTATATTTGGGCCAAAATGGGTCAAGAAACTTGGGCCAAAATTACCCTTTGCTTGGGCCTCAAAAGGGTTAAGTTTGTGGCTGATTTTGGGCTTCTCTTGGGTCAAAATATGGTCAATATTGATGGCTACCTTTTGTAGTTGTTTGGGCCAGATTTGGTTGTGCTTTGATGGGCAAACTTTAAGCTTCATTTGGGCTACCATTAGGTCTAATAATCCATGGTGTTGCTTCCCGTAATCGGCCCTTGGAACTTAATTCGTTAGCGTAGGTAGGTGATGCACCTTCTTGTCACCTAAGAGCTTAGATAAGTCGAGCAAGTATCTCACTTGTTTTATCTCATTTTCAAAACCCTCATCCTTATAATTTAACTTAACACTTATATATATTTGACCATTTCAAATTCTAGGCCAAAGTACCCCTTCACAATCTCGAGCTCAAATACCTTCGTCGATACTTACTTACTCACATAGGTTTTGAAAGGTACGGGGTGTTACATCCTTCACCCCTAGAATCATTCGTCCTCGAATGAGGGTAATGCATATAGAGCTCTAGTCCCTTAGTATTTCTTTGAAATTTTGGCAGAGTTTCCTTTATAATTGGGACTATCCAAAAACCTGAAACTCAGCAAAAGTCCAGCATGATGCCTCACAGGGCGATACCACTATATACAATTAAATGTAATCAGTGTCACATGTTCAAATCTGATCATATTTGCATAGTAGGAAGAGTATCAAGAACATAAGAATATGACTTACCTCTGTACTATCTTCAAATCATAAATAACTGGGGATGCTTTTTCCTCATTTCTTCCTCGGCTTCCCACGTCATTTCCTCGATATTATTATTTCTCCATAACACCTTTACTGAGGCTACTTCTTTGGTTCTGAGCTTTCTAACTTGACGATCTAGGATAGAAATTGGTACTTCCTTATAGGATAAGTCTCCAGAAAGTTTAACATCTTTGATAGGCATAATATGTGAAGGATCTCCAATGCACCTTCGTAGCATTGATACATGAAATACAGGATGGACTGTCTCCAATTCTGTGGGTAAATCTAGCTCATATGCCACTTTTCCTACCTTCCGAATGATCCTGTATGGTCCAATATATCTTGGACTAAGCTTTCCCTTTTTACCAAATCGCATAACGCCTTTCATGGGCGAAACCTTTAGGAAAACCCAATCACTAATATTAAATTCCAAATCCCGACGTCGCACATCTACATATGATTTCTGCCTACTCTGGGTTGTTAGTAATCTTTCTCGGATTAGCTTCACCTTTTCCATTGCCTGATTAATTAGGTCTGGCCCTAATAATCCTGCTTCTCCAATTTCAAACCATCCAATCGGTGATCTACACTTTCGTACGTATAAAGCCTCATAAGGAGCCATTTGAATGCTTGCATGGAAGCTATTATTATAGGCAAACTCAATTAGTGGCAAATGGTCATCCCAACTCCCTTTAAAATCCAGTACACAAGCTCTTAGCATATCTTCAAGTGTTTGAATAGTGCGTTCAGCTTGTCCATCTGTCTGTGGATGAAAAGTTGTACTGAGACTTATTTGAGTACCTAAGCCTCTCTGGAAAGACCTCCAGAAATTTGATGTAAATTGAGCACCCCTATCTGAAATAATGAAAATTGGGACACCATGAAGTCGAACTATTTCACTAATATACAACTTGGCATAATCTTCAGCAGTATAAGTTGTCCTGACTGGCAAAAAATGAGCTGATTTTGTAAGTCTATCTACAATCACCCATATGGAATCATACTTTCGATAAGTACAGGGTAAGCCTATAATAAAGTCCATGTTGATCACCTCCCATTCAGCTGGGGGTGCATTTGATCCCCTAAACCGATCCTAAGCCTCGAACCATAAAATGGCCACATCTCGTAACCTGAAAGATGCAAACTCCACTGCCTCTACTACTGTTGCATGCATGACTCGAAGTACTCGATAAGTCTGATCAATAAACTCCTGAGGATCCTCACGTGGGTCAGAGCCTGTAAATATAGGCTGACTTAGGCTGATAAACTCTCTAGCCCTAGAACTTTCTGAGCCACCTGACCTAACACTCGTTGATGCCCCAATTTGTTGTTGTTGTGTGGCTACCATCTAGGTCAATAATCGAATAGCACTCCTGATGTCCTGGTCCTCTGCTTTAGGTGGAGGAGCTACAGGTGCTGGTTTATCTCTAGCTATCTCACATGCCACTGGAGCAGGTGGGGTCAGGGGTACTGGATCCTCTCTAGTCTCATCAAGTACTTGATGAACTGGGATCTCTGGTGTCGGTGATTCACTTTGAGCCTCAAATCTATCCAATCGGATAGGCGGGGAACGAGTAGTACCTTCCCCCGTATCCGTGCCAACCCGTCGGCTACTCATTTGTCTGCTCACAGGCATTTCTGTAAACAAGGAATAGAAAAACATGAATTAGACTTCAAACATCTCATGACCTCGCTCTATTGCACGATCTAGCAAATGAAAGAAGAATAACAATTCCTAAATGTCCCGTAGCCTCATGATTATAGGTATGGTGCACAACACACCCATAAGCAAGACTCTACTAGACACGGCTTGTAGACTCCCTGGGATTCGACGTGCTCTGATACCAAGTTTGTCACGCCCCAAACCATGGGAGGCATGACCGACACCCGGATCCCCAAAAGGCCGAGGGTGTCAAAATAGAGTGTATCTCTATTGAACCTGCTGGGGGTCTGAGACCAACAATGTATCTAAGAATAACAATTTGAAACACTGAAAGCTCAATAGTAGGTAATCAACTCAAGGCCGACAAGGCTATTATCATAGTAGATAGCTAATAACAAGGCCGACAAGGCCATACCCAACACTGATGTACATATACACGTCTACAAGCCTCTAGGAGTAAGTAAAATATCTCATATCCAGGACAGGGCCCTGGACTACCCATAAGTTGTACATATACATAACCTGGTCAAAATATAAGCTATACCTCTGACTTGTCAGCTCCAGGAAGAATGGAGCTTACCAAAATGGCTGAACTCTGCAACTCCTACTGAAGAGGTCAATCTGGGTTTCTGTCTGGACCTGCAGGCATGAATGCAGCGCCCCCAGGCAATGGGGACGTCAGTACGACAATAATGTACTGGCATGTAAGGTAGAAACATAAAAGCAAGTCGCAAGTAGTAAATCTGAACAAGATATAATACGAAACTTGTAAACTGTAATTGGTAAGACTCGTTAAGCTCTTTCTCCTTTATTCTTTTTAAAATAAAACACATGCATTAACCCACACCTCAACTAACTCTTTATAACCCACGCTGAACCACAATAGCACCTCGGTGCACCCTATATATAATAGCCTCAATATGGTAGTAGCGCCTCGGTGCACACTATGTATATAATAGCCTCAATATGACAGTAGCACCTCGGTACACACTATGTATATAATGGCCTCAATATGGCAGTAGCACCTCGGTGCACACAATGTATATAATGGCCTCAATATGGCAGTAGCACCTCGGTGCACACTAACACGCAAACCACATATAATAAGTGTATTACTAGATTGACCTTTAAAGCTATTCTTGTTATTTATGACGGTTCGTTTAGATAACTTCTTTAGCCTTGGCTTACTAGGTGTTGTACTCAACATACCAAACACATATAAATGAGGATTTGACTTGCTAACTTTCCTTGTATACTTTCTAAAGCTTGATTAGGGATCACACTACAAAGAAGAAACTTGACAAAAGGATAACTTACGTTTCGTGCAAAAAGAATCAGATTTTTATAAGAAGGCGACTTGAATTACCATAATGTATAAATTAGTTCCTTAAGACTTTTTGAGTTACCAAATCAGCTCTCTTACAACAGAATACTCAAATTCCTTCTTTCGGAGATTTAGAATTCTATTGCCGATAAGGAATAAAGAAGCCTTAACATACCTCGTTTCTTCCGAAGATTGCGCTTAGCACAACTTGGACTTTCCTTTATTAAGTTAATCTACAACACAAGGGTATAATGAAGCTAATATTATCTCTTAAAGCTGATGCAACTTTCCCAAAACAGTAGCTAAACATTTCCCGGGCAGATTTACGTATTTTGCATTAATTAAAGGTGCATCATCACACCTTTATCCCCTATCCAATACACATAACACACACACCAACCTACTGCCTCCAATAATACAAAACACATCAAACAGCCCCTACACAACTCACCATGCCGAAATACAATAGCAACACATTGAACCCACGGCTTCCGATCGTCGTCCCGTAAGTTCTTAAAAATAATTCAACAACAATTGTCCATTCGAACTTCAATTCAAAAATATGATTATGGGCAGAGTACTTACCACACTTGAAGGGGTGTTTTTATCCTCTTTATATTGATGCCTTGAAAAGCTTAAGTACCCCCTACACATACACCAACAAGAGAAGACGAAATCTCTTAATTGTTACACAATTTCTATGTGTTAAATCTTAAGAAAGGGGCTGCCATAGTTCATGTGTTTCTTACCATAGGATATCCTAGCTATATGTAGTAGATTAATACCAAGATAACAAGTGGTTTAACTCACCTTAAGCTTGAATTAATCTTGATCTTCTTAGAACCCTAAAGGGAGAGAAGGGCTGCCAAAAAGGAAAGGAGATAAGAGAGAATTTTTCCAGCTTTTTGTGATCAACATTGATCAGCAAAAAGCCTGTATAAAGGGACCTTTTTGGCCGACTTTTTTTGAGTATATTTGGGGCAAAATGGGTCAAGAAACTTGGGCCAAAATTACCCTTTGCTTGGGCCTCAAAAGGGTTAAGTTTTGTGGCTGATTTTGGGCTTCTCTTGGGTCAAAATGTGGTCAATATTGATGGCCACCTTTTGTAGTTGTTTGGGCCAGATTTGGTTGTGCTTTGATGGGCCAACTTTAAGCTTCATTTGGGCTACCATTAGGTCTAATAATCCATGGTGTTGCTGCCCGTAATCGGCCCTTGGAACTTAGTTCGTTAGCATAGGTAGGTGTTGCACCTACTTGTCACCTAAGAGCTTAGATAAGTCGAGCAAGTACCTCACTTGTTATATCTCATTTTCAAAACCCTCATCCTTATAATTTAACTTAACACTTATATACATTTGACCATTTCAAATTCTAGGCCAAAGTACCCCTTCACAATCTCTAGCTCAAATACCTTCGTCGATACTTACTTACTCACATAGGTTTTGAAAGGTACGGGGTGTTACATTAAGCATTCTGAAGAGTTAACAAAAGGAAAGACTGTTGTGAGTTAGCTTGCGGGTGGTATTCTTCACTCGAGGTAGGTTATGGTTTAATTGGAGTCCAGACTCATTTTATTACATGCTATATGGTAGAACTGTATAACTTGTGATTGATCTTCAAACATGGTTGAATTATGTGTGTTCTCCTATTATTCTTGAATGAATAGGCTAAATGAACAGGAAGTATTAAATGAGCTAATATGGCTAAGTGTAGTTGTTCCTTGGGCACTATGTATAATCATGATGAATAGGTCTGAGAGCCTGGTTATATAGATACTGATATTGATGCAGTAATTATGGATCAGATACCACATTGATATGGTACATGGACAACTAGGGTCCCCTGCAGGTCATGGCTAGTTGGGTAAAAATAAGTCCCTTTAGTATGTGTGTAGACCCTTTTGCTTACTAGATTTATTGAAGAGAGATGGATGGGCAAAAGTCCATATGATATGACGTGAGAGTGGGTTCCTACATTTGTGTTGGTGCTTAGTAAATTCTATAAACTTGATATTATTGTTGACTTGACTTGAGATGACTATTTGTTGACTGATTAAATGCTAAGTATTGAAGTCCCTTTTACTTGTTATATGCTTTTATTATATTCATGTTTTAGTTGAGTCGGCGTATGATACATATCAGTACATAGTGTGTTGTACTGATACTATCCTGTGCTCTTCTTTTGTTGAGTGTAGATCATGTTCCAGAGGCTGAGACGCGACCTCGGCTAGAATAGAAGAGTTGACTTCAGATCCAAGGGTGAGCACTACTTCTCAGGCTGCCATGGATCCTCTGCGAGTTGTTGTCCATCTTCTGGACAATAGGACTCTTATCATTTACTGTTTTTAGTATTTTTGGATATTCTAGATGATTATTTGGTTAGAGTTCTTGTATGGTGACTTTCACTTCCTTGGGGGATGTTAAACTATTTCCACATATTATATTTTATTTATATTAGAGTTAATTTCTTATAACTTAATTGCTCGGTTTTACCTATCTCTTCTAAAATTGGTTAAGTTTGAGATTTGGGTCCAGCTCAGTTGGTTCTCCCACCGGAGGGTTGTATGGGTGCCTCCAGTTGGTCGCGACACCATGCTATCAAAATAATTATTTACGCATCAAAACAAGAAGAATGATACCCATATCGCTACTTCAAAATTCGGGCCAAAAATCGAGTCAAAAATTGACTCTCGGGGCCCATCGATGAAATCAAAAATAAAATGCAAAATTATCATCCCTATTAAGTAATAAACACATGCCCAAAAGTTAGGCACCAACGAAAATTGTTTTAGGGCTCAAAAAAACCCGAAGTTCACTTGATCAATGAAGGAAATTTAAGAATTTAAACTATCAATTCTATGGAATTGAGGGGGTATTACGCGTAATAGACTTGAAAATAGCACAAGGGAGGTACCAAGAACTTAGCTGAACACTTCAATTTGCAGCTCCTAAGTTCAAGAGGAAAACTTTTCCTAAAGAAAATGGAGTTGAAAATGAAAGAGAGGAACTATATACCGTCAGAGGTCCTTCATCGCAATTACGGAGACCCCTGTTGCAATCACGAGACCCCATACAGTTAACCCATCACGATCGCGGTGATCAACCCTGCGATCGCAAAGAAGAAAAGAGCTGGAGCCCAACTGATCCCTTCATCGCGATCATGGAGGTTCACCTCCCGAACACGATGGTCAACTGGTCAGACCCCTCATCTGATAGCGATGAAGGATATGGGTTGCACCGGCATCTGGAAAAACCATCAACAACACAAGTTCAATAAGTTTTCGAATAGACCCTCGAGATTCATTCGGATTCCCCTGAACACAAACCAAACATGCTACCCACTGAAAATGATATTCTGGACTCAACGGAATCATCAAAATGACCAACGAAGATCATTTTGATGAAATGTTGACAGAAGTCAACACTTTTTCAAATTTGTCTAAAACTCACCCAAGTGCCCAAAATGAATCTGAAGGCCTTGAAATTCAAACCAAAGGTTTTATTAGTCCAAAATTTATACTTCGGAGCTAACGACACTGACAGAATTCTCATTCAAGCCCGTTTACTCCAAATGTTGATCAAAGTCAAATATTTCAACTTTAAAAGTTCCAAAACAGGAAAAATGACTTAAAACACAAACGACCTGCTCAAGAACTAAATCGATCGTCCCGGCAAGTCATAAATGACCTGTAGCCACTGGGGAAAAGCTTGAAACACGAAATCACACGAAAATAAAGAAAATAACCAAGGGGGTCATTACAACTGTTCTTGTAGGCTAAGGTTTTGCTTGGATGTCTACCTGTGCATTCACCAACATTAAAAAGGTAGGCATCTCATGCTGTCTTTTGTTGTATTTTCATATAATTCTGAAGACGTGTACTTTCTTTTAACAAAAATATATGTGTTTTTTGTCTATCCTTTGTTGTACTTTAGTATAATTGTGAAGAGATGCTTTTTTTAACAAAAAATATGTGATGATTTGGTGAAATAGAAACGAAAAAAAAAATAGTGAAAGACTTTTCATGAAAAATTATGTTTAATATTTGTTGGCTATACAATTATTTTTTTTATAATTGTTGGCTATACAATAGCATGCTCATCAGTTTTTAGCTATTTTAAAACAAATTGTTCTTCTTATCGTGTTATATTAATTGACGTGATGGCAGGTATGCTAAACTAGTCTATATCTATACTATCTTAAAAGTGTCAAGGTCCTTATAACTGTTGGTTGAACTTTTTGTTCTTCATTAAAAGATATTGCAATAGACAAAATTGTCTTTTTACTATTTTCTCCAATTATTAGCATTAAGTCGATCAATATTTTAGAGAATATTGACTATAATAAATATATGGAAGACTCCTACATATATCAGTTTTCTATTGGCTAATGTAATACATGGAATATCCCTAAAATATTGATCGACTTATATATCATTCAAAAACTAAAATATTTTTTAAATAAAAGATAGTTACCACTTATCCGATAAAATTGTATTATTTAACTTTGTAATTTGAATTTACACAGAATGCTAATATAGTGTCCTGTTTAACTTTAAGTTGTAATGTCATACCTATTGGCTATTCTACATGGATGAACTATTTATATCCACTATATATAAAGGATTATCGTGCTTACATACATCCCAATTATTTTGATCACAAAGCACTGATCTTGAATAGATTGTATCATTTTTCGTCGTTACATAATGTTATTCATTAACAATTTAAACGATAAACCTACAAGAAAAGTAGGGTACGGGATAGAGTTACTATAAAAAGATAGTGCAATGGATAAAATAAGATTATTAAATAATAAACAAAGACAAAATAAAAAGAAAAAAAATAAAACGACGTAATCACACCAAATTGATTGCCTCTAAATTTCCTGACGTTATTACTGATAAAACCCAGCTTCAACGTTTCTTGGGAAGTTTAAATTACATTTCTCTTTTATAAAGGATCTAGCTAAAGACACGGCTATATTATATGATAGACTAAGAAAAAGTCCTAAATCTTGGACTGATAATCATACAAAAGCAGTCAAGCACATTAAGACAAAGGTTAATAACCTTCCATGTCTCACTCTGGCTAATCCGAATTGGCAAAAGATAGTGGAGACAGATGCCTCTGATATTGGCTATGGGGGATTTTAAAACAAATATCTCCTGCTGAAAGACAAGAATACCTCATACAATTCCATTCTGGGAAATGGAATAACAGTCAGAAAAATTATGCTACTGTAGCTAAAGAAATTTTAGCCATAGTCAAAAGTGTTTTAAAATTTCAGGGGGACTTATATAATCAAAAGTTCATCATAAAAACTGATTGTCAAGCAGCTAAATTCATCTTTAAAAAAGATGTAAAACATAATGTTTCTAAACAAATGTTTGCAAGATGGCAAGCTTTATTGGCACCATTCGATTTTGAAATACATTATAAAAAGGGAACAGATAATAGTCTTCCCGATTTTCTTACTAGGGAATATTTAAGTTAATAATTCTTTATTTCCTGAATACAGGATAATGCGGCCATCTGGAAGTTCTTCCTCTAATAGAGGAAGAGGTAGAGGAAAAGTACCCATGAGCAGAAATAATATTTTGGCTCAGTTAGGAAACCAGAGACTAATAGCTTCAAACATTGCAGGAACTTCTACAGGTATCTCGGGAATTAATACTGAACACCCAATGTATAAAGAATTTATGGATTTTATACAATCAAGGCAATCTCAGAACAATGCACCACCGTCATATTCTGCAGTCGTCAATGACGAAGTAGGTGAAAACATTGAGGTATATGATAAGAATGAGAAAGATGAAGTAATACTTCTTCTTGAGCCAAGGGATTTACAATGGAGAGAGGATCCTTGGCAAATCATGTCGAGATATTTTGATACGGCATCATGTGCTGTTCCAACATACAAATACAGAATGCATTATGAAATTATACTCTCATCTATCGAGTCTGCTGAATTCCAACATTTTTACCCAGCAAATACCAAGAAAGTTTATAACTTTTCAAAAATTATTATAAAAAAAAAAGATATTTACCCCAGAAGAATGGGGAATCAGCACTATGAAGGAACGGGAATACACCCATCCGGAACCAAGAATAGTTGTTAAGTTTAATTACTAGGATTACATTGAGAGCTTTAATAAAGCTTTATTATATGAGAATGCTAATAAGAAGCATTCATGGTTTATCAAAATATGTTCAAATATTTTCAAACAATATATACCAAATTGGTTTTGCCAGTGGTGGACTTTATATGGTCCAACTCTGAATATCCTCCAAGAAGATTATAAAAAATTATATGCTCAATGGGTTGATGTTTCGCCCAAGATAATAAAATTATAACAGGAGGACGTATATTTTAAGGGAATATCCTTAATATATTTTTTTATACAATTTTCTATCCCATGGATAATGAAATAGACAATAGAAGTTCAAACAAATGAAGAAGGGTTTCCTTGCTTAAAAAGAAAATTCCATACAAAATTTTGGAGTAAATTACTCCAAAGAGATGTGGAGGGAAAGCTTCATGGACGCGAGATAATAGACTCGATCAATGTGGCTATTGAGACCAGCAAGAACCAAACATAAGTTATACAGGATAAAGATAATATTAGTTCTTTTAAACATATAACCAGAAAATTACAGATGAAACAAGGGACTATTTCCAAATCTGAACTTCTTGCCTCATATATGGAAGAAGTTAAAAAAGATTTAGTAAAAAATATGGGTATAGAATTTTCAGACAATATATCCATGGCCACTTCTAATGAAGAAGAATACCACTGTTTAGCAGAAAAATCTCAAAGTATTCATAGCACGGAAGAAATGGACATTGAAACGTTTCTACAACAGTTCAGAAATCAAATAGAAGAATCTTCTAGCTAAGACAAATCCAAAGGGAAAGAGATTATGAAAGATTAGAGGACAAGACATTAACTTTTATAAAGTTAAAATTATTGTATGCTTTTTGAATTATTGTAAAACTTTTATAAAGTAGAGGACCCCAATATCGGTCCAATAATGTAACATGGCGTAAGTACTTACGTCATGAACTTTAGATTTTTCCTCTCGATCCTTTCTATAAAAGGATCACTTCTTGTAATTAGAAGGCAGGCTTTGGCCAACCCTTCTGGTATTACTTTCTTTGTATTCCACTAGTATTGAAATAAAAATATTGTTGTTGCTTTGTACTTTGAAGAGTTACTGAGGAAGGATCCACAATTAAGGTATTTTTATTTCATCTTTTATTATTTAAAACGTTTTAAAAGATTTTATAGCCTAAATGATAGGCTAAGCAACTCGTGTTGGACTAACAACAACTTCAACTATTAAGACATGGTGAAAAAAAGATTGTTACGATGTCTTTAAGGTCGAGGTAGTATAGTCCAGGGGTAGAAAGAACTTGGCTTAGTCCGGTGTTCCTGGTAAGGCCCATGTCAGCCATATGGAGGTTATTATTTGGGCTAGATTGGAACCGTAAAAGTTCTTTCAATCCTTAGATTATATGATTCGTAAACGAACTTGTAGTTACATCGAAGCGATCCAGCCAACATAGTACAGTACAATAGGTAACAACCATCCAAATAAGTTGTAATTAAAGTGCTTAAAGGTATAATGTTTTCATGCTTATGTTACTCTTTTAGAATATTAGGGCTCAAATTTAATAACTTGAATATTTTGATGTTAAATAAGATAAATCATTTTGATGGTCTTATTATATTGTCCGTAGATTTTCACTGAAACAAATTAACATGATAATCAGAACTAGCATGAATTGCTATTGCACTTTGAGTTAGTATTAGATTAGGATTTTTTAGATTTTTAGTAGAATGAACGTCAAATTCCAATTGATAGTTATTGTACAGTTCAAGTCAGTATCTAAATCTTAATTTTTTTTATTCTCTTTGGACAAATTCTTTGAAGCATATTATACGATAATATAGAAAGTATACTTTTTTATTAGGTAATTGTGATCAAGATAAAAATTTATGTTATCTTTTAATGTTTTGTGTACTTAATAATATAGCATACACACAATAATTTTTTTATATGTATTATTAATTAACGTGAGACACACGTGCAAAGCACGTACACTTGACTAGTTATATTAAAAGTGTAAAAGTCCTTTGAACTTTTTACCTTTCATTAAAAGACTCTGCAATAGACAAAATAGTCATTTACTATATTATTAAATTTAAGAATAATAATTTAATTATTTCCTTAATATTTAGGACTTTGAAACCAACTAAATATTGTGCATTAGTTTTTTCCTTATTTGAGTTATGTAATTTAGGACTTTCAAACCAACTAATATTGTGTACTAATTATTTCCTTATTTAAGTTATGTAATATGATTGGATTTTGTATTGTCATCTCCTATATTACTATAATTCATTTTGTTATTATTAATATGTTACAAGTAGTTGTGTTATATTACTATGCTCATATGTAATATCTTTTATCTTTTCTTTATCTTATTATTTAGAGTATATTTTCGTGTATCAATACCAATACCAATACCAATATAATTATGACTTTTGATATCAAAGGTAGAATTTGCTTTGCTGCAAGTAGTTGTGTTATATTACTATGCTCATATGTAATATCTTTTATCTTTTCTTTATCTTATTATTTAACTCAGCATCCTTAAGCTAGCGGTAGTCCGCACTGCATAAAAACTGAAATATACAAGAATTTTCATATAGCTTCTCAGACTGCATGGTAATACTTTTACCTGAGCAAAGGGTCTGTCAAAGATCTAATACATACTTCTTATTGAGCCCATATGTCTGGTGGTTCTAACCGGGAAATGACGCCCTTTTTTCTCCTCAATAACGGGCTTAAGTCCACGGCTGACCAGACGTAGCCACTAAGGCAAAGCCAATAAGAGTAGTGCTAGATCCAACTGTACCTCGATCTCAGAACCAAGTTGAGAAACCATAACAAAATTCCTTTATATTTTAATAAAGCTTAGATCGTTCATGGTCTATATAGGAGAAAAGTTAGTTATTCAACATAGATATGATATCTTTAGCCGGACATCGTCCTGGCTAGGAGAGACACAACTAAAAAGAAAACTAAACAATGAAAAATAAAATATACCTTATATGGATGGTTGTCTCCAAGAAACAATTCTTGAAATTGATATAAGAGATTTCCAATAAGAGAGATTTACAAGAAGAGAGAGCTATCTAAATATTTCTGATCTTTACAAGTTTTATTGATGCCTTTCAACTGGACTGAAAGGCCCTTTAAATAGAAAAATTTAAAATATAAAGAATCTATATACAGTAAAAATGGGTCCCATAACTGGGTCCTTATACAGTGTATCTACTGTTTAATACAGTGTATCTACCTTTTTTGCTGGGGTCCCCGGCGTCTTTACTATTCTGTGGGATCCATGATGTCTTTATTGTTTGTCTTTACCATGTTTTTTCTCCATGACTTTGATCTGTTGCAGAAAATCTTTTGTATTTCGAATATCATCGGTAGACAATATTTTGTCTGTTTTGATAGGCTGAGATTCTCCGATATCATCATTGCTTGTCTCATTCCACATGGAATTGTCCGATTTATCAATCTGGTTAATCGTCAGAAGTAAATTTTTCTTGACCTCTTCTAAATAGTCATTGATCATTTCTTCTTTATCTCCGTCTTGGAAAAAGATCTTTCTGGCGATATGCCTGACCGAACTATCATCTATAATTCCCTTTTGAGGGGCTCGAGTGTATTCTTGGATTCTTAGTTTAATGGAATCCATAAGCTCTTGGCCATGTAAGACTTTTGTTTTGGGATCTATTTTCATCAATTTGTCCCAAAAATTATTATAAAAAGTCTTGTATAGACAGGGAATATTTTCTTCAGTGAACCCTAATTCAAAAGTCCATTTATGAATCCATGGAATAGAGAATTCAATAAAGAAGTAGATCTGATCAATTTTTTCCAAATTGTAGATATGATCTGCATGATATAATCGGTTCAAATCAGGTGACACTTTGGTCCATTCTTTGTATAACATAAGAAATTGATCGGGCAAGATCTGGATTGTGGGACCGTGGTATGACCACCAATTTGAAATTGATTCATCAAATATCTTTGCGCACACCTTTATGAACCAAGTGTGTTTATGTCTATCATTATTGTAGTATAGCACCTTATCAAATGCTTGAATATAATCCCAGTATGTAAAGTTCGTACAAGATTTGTTAAGGCTTATCTGTTTTTCTTTCATAGTAGAGATTCCCCAATCTTCAACAGATATAATCTGTTTAATAATGATTTTGGAGAAGTTATAAACATTCTCTTTTGTGCTATAACCGGAAAAGTGCTGAAATTCTGCACTTTCTGTACTTGTCAGGATTGTCTCATAATAAGAACGGGTTTTGTATGAATCACCCGGATAGAATAACCCATTTATTAAGTAACTTTGGAGTATCTTCCATGGCTCATCTTTTCGCTGGAGCTCAGAGTTTTTTACGAGAAATATCATTTCTCTTTTTAGTAACTTTTCATAGGACTTGATATCATCATTGTCCTCTTTGGCAATTGAAGCAAAAGTATTACTTTGCTTTTGGGCAGCCTGGCCGGCCAAATATGCCTGTAAATGACCGTATAATGGACTATTTTCTGGAATATCTTCCAGATGAATAGATAAAGATTCACCCTTTTGAGAAATCTTCTCATTTACTAAACTCTTTCTTGTCATTTGTATAACTAGAGAGTTTGATGAGGATCCGTATTCCGATCCTTGAGAATAGGACTGGGATGATCTCCCTGGGATTGATCTCCCCCTTCATCTACCTCTACCTCGAATCCATGGAGGATCCAACCTGCATACATAGCAATCTATGATTATATTAATCTGTCAAAATCATAATAATCTGTCAGATCTTCTCTGACAATTTCTGAGTAACCATGGATTGAGAAATCTTCCTTTACGATGTTATCAATAATTTTATCAATTATAAGACTTTTCAAGTCTCTATTTAATGTAATTACCTTTAAAATGGTAATCAAAGTATTTTCATCAAAAAAGACTTCGTAAAAATTCATTTTATTGGAGGTATTCTCGGGATAACAAATCCGGCAAAGAATTACCAATTTCCTTTTTATAATGAATTTCAAAATCAAAAGGGGCTAATTGAGCCTGCCACTATTAATTTAGAAGCATCATGCTTAAAATCTTTGTTAAACATATACTTAACAGATTGAGCATCCGTTTTTATCAAAAACTTTTGATTGTATAAATCATCCTGAAATTTTAAAACACATTTCACAAAGGGTAGCATTCATGAACCACGGTGGCATATTTTCTCTGGGCTTCAGTCCATTTGCCAGAGTGAAATCTTATTAAATACTCATTTTGATCGTTGGAATTTATTTGTTTCAATATCCCACCATAATCAATATTAGACGAATCTGTCTCAATAATTTTTTGTCAAGCAGGGTTAGCAAGAGTTAAACAAGGCAAAGGCAAAGACTGCACACGGAGAATCCTTTTGAGTCTATGCTAGTAAAAGGATAAATTGCATTTATGAACGGGACTCCGTGTGCATTCTTTGCCTTGTTTAACGCTTGCTAACCCTACTTGACAAAAAATTATTGAGACAAATGCGTCTAATATTGATTATGGTGGGATATTGAAACAAATAAATCCCAACGATCAAAATGAGTATTTAATAAGATTTCACTCTGGCAAATGGACTGAAGCCCAGAGAAAATATGCCACTGTGGCTCATGAAATGCTACCCATTGTGAAATGTGTTTTAAAATTTCAGGATGATTTATACAATCAAAAGTTTTTGATAAAAATGAAGGCTCAATCTGTTAAGTATATGTTTAACAAAAATTTTAAGCATGATGCTTCTAAATTAATAGTGGCAGGCTCAATTATCCCCTTTTGATTTTGAAATTCATTATAAAAAGGAAATTGATAATTCTTTGCCGGATTTCTTATCCCGAGAATACCTCCAATAAAATGAATTTTTACGAAGTCTTTTTTGATGAAAATACTTTGATTACCATTTTAAAGGTAATTACATTAAATAGAGACGTGAAAAGTCTTATAATTGATAAAATTATTGATAACATCGTAAAGGAAGATTTCTCAATCCATGGTTACTCAGAAATTGTCAGAGAAGATCTGACAGATTATTATGATTCTGACAGATTAATATAATCATAGATTGCTATGTATGCAGGATGGATCCTCCATGGATTCGAGGTAGAGGCAGAGGAAGGGGGAGATCAACCCCAAGGAGATCATCCCAGTCCTATTCTCAAGGATCTTCATACGGATCCTCATCAAACTCCCCAGTTATACAAATGAGAAGAAAGAGTTTAGTAAATGAGAAGATTTCTCAAAAGGGTGAATCTTCATCTATTCATCTGGAAGATATTCCAGAAAATAGTCCATTATACGGTCATTTACAGGCATATTTGGCCGGCCAGGCTGCCCAAAAGCAAAGTAATACTTTTGCTTCAATTGCCAAAGAGGACAATGATGATATCAAGTCCTATGAAAAGTTACTAAAAAGAGAAATGATATTTCTCGTAAAAAACTCTGAGCTCCAGCGAAAAGATGAGCCATGGAAGATACTCCAAAGGTACTTAATAAATGGGTTATTCTATCCGGGTGATTCGTACAAAACCCGTTCTTATTATGAGACAATCCTGACAAGTACAGAAAGTGCAGAATTTCAGCACTTTTCCGGTTATAGCACAGAAGAGAATGTTTATAACTTCTCCAAAATCATTATTAAACAGATTATATCTGTTGAAGATTGGGGAATCTCTACTATGAAAGAAAAACAGATAAGCCTTAACAAATCTTGTACGAACTTTACATACTGGGATTATATTCAAGCATTTGATAAGGTGCTATACTACAATAATGATAGACATAAACACACTTGGTTCATAAAGGTGTGCGCAAAGATATTTGATGAATCAATTTCAAATTGGTGGTCATACCACGGTCCCACAATCCAGATCTTGCCCGATCAATTCCTTATGTTATACAAAGAATGGACCAAAGTGTCACCTGATTTGAACCGATTATATCATGCAGATCATATCTACAATTTGGAAAAAATTGATCAGATCTACTTCTTTATTGAATTCTCTATTCCATGGATTCATAAATGGACTTTTGAATTAGGGTTCACTGAAGAAAATATTCCCTGTCTATACAAGACTTTTTATAATAATTTTTGGGACAAATTGATGAAAATAGATCCCAAAACAAAAGTCTTACATGGCCAAGAGCTTATGGATTCCATTAAACTAAGAATCCAAGAATACACTCGAGCCCCTCAAAAGGGAATTATGGATGATAGTTCGGTCAGGCATATCGCCAGAAAGATCTCTTTCCAAGACGGAGATAAAGAAGAAATGATCAATGACTATTTAGAAGAGGTCAAGAAAAATTTACTTCTGACGATTAACCAGATTGATAAATCGGACACTTCCATGTGGAATGAGACAAGCAATGATGATATCGGAGAATCTCAGCCTATCAAAACAGACAAAATATTGTCTACCGATGATATTCGAAATACAAAAGATTTTCTGCAACAGATCAAAGTCATGGAGAAAAAACATGGTAAAGACAAACAATAAAGACATCATGGATCCCACAGAATAGTAAAGACGCCGGGGAACCCAGCAAAAAAGGTAGATACACTGTATTAAACAGTAGATACACTGTATAAGGACCCAGTTATGGGACCCATTTTTACTGTATATAGATTCTTTATATTTTAAATTTTTCTATTTAAAGGGCCTTTCAGTCCAGTTGAAAGGCATCAGTAAAACTTGTAAAGATCAGAAATATTTAGATAGCTCTCTCTTCTTGTAAATCTCTCTTATTGTAAATCTCTTATATCAATTTCAAGAATTGTTTCTTGGAGACAACCATCCATATAAGGTATATTTTATTTTTCATTGTTTAGTTTTCTTTTTAGTTGTGTCTCTCCTAGCCAAGACGATGTCCGGCTAAAGATATCATATCTATGTTGAATAACTAACTTCTCTCCTATATAGACCATGAACGATCTAAGCTTTATTAAAATATAAAAGAATTTTGTTGGCAAGTAAAACCAGCAATAATCATTTTGCAAATAGTTCTATCTGTATGTTTAACACTTTTACAGATAGTTGCATACATAAGCATTCTATTAACCAGAACCAAAATGGTTAATTGTCTATCAGTCAAACCATCAAGATTCCATTCATAAATTTCGAAACCACTATAAGAAGTATTCGTCTGATTCCAATCTCGTTCCTCTATCAAAACATCTTGAGGAGTAGAATGAGGATAATAATAAGTTTGCATGCTAGGTTTATTAGCATAACTATTATTTTTTCTAGGGATAACCTCTGAGTTTATTAAATTCTAAAGAAACTTGATTTTTATAATCAACAGTTGTTTCTATTTTATCCGAAAAACCTTTCGATAAATCTTTTGGTTTTATATTTAAACCAGAAAACTTTTTATCAAGAAGTTCTTCTAAATCATTTAAAGATTTAAATTTAAAATCCTGAATCTCAGGCGGTCTTTGAACATGAGTAGGGATAACCTGAGCATTAGTTTTACTAGCCGAAGTAGAGGCAACATTTGTTTTAGCCATATCAACTTTTATACCTTTTATCAAGATAGTCAATTCATCAAGTTTTTTATCAAGAGAACTTGTTCACCCAAAACTTTAACATATAAACTCAAATAATTATTTCGAGTAATAAGTTTATTAATTTCAGCAATGCTGACTGAAGCAATATCTTCATCAACGAATTTTTGAAATGCAGTAAAAGTAATACCTGTATTATTTGGCAATATAAAAGGTGATTGAGGAGGGTAGATGGCTTTTATAAGGCTACCATTATCATCTTTATAAGTTCTTTCAATAACATTTACATATAAAGACAAATAAGTGGTTGTAAACCAGGGAACAAAATACATAATTTGATTATGCAAAGCACAAGTTTCATAAAACACTTGAGAGATATTATTCATATCTTCTTTACTATAAGTATCAAAAAGCCATCTATTTAAAGGGTCTTTCTCATAGTTGAAAGACATCAGAAAAATTTAGATAGCTCTCTCTTCTTGTAAATCTCTTATATCAATTTCAAGAATTATTTCTTGGAGACAGCCATCCATATAAGGTATATTTTATTTTTCATTATTTAGTTTTCTTTTTTAGTTGTGTCTCTCCTAGCCAGGACGATGTCCGGCTAAAGATATCATATCTATGTTGAATAACTAACTTCTCTCCTATATAGACCATGAACGATCTAAGCTTTATTAAAATATAAAGGAATATTGTTATGGTTTCTCAACTTGATTCTGAGATCGAGGTACAGTCGGATCTAGCACTACTCTTATTGGCTTTGCCTTAGTGGCTACGTCTGATAAGCCGTGGACCTAAGCCCGTTATTGAGGAGAAAAAAGGGCGTCCTTTCCCGATTAGAACCACCAAACACATGGGCTTCCCTTTTTTCAGAAATACCTTTGTCATTAGAAGACATATGATTGTTTTTGGTAGACACAAAATTATTTATTTCAATCTGAGTAATTCTATGATCACAAATCAATTGATTTTGTTTAAGAGATTTAATCTCTCTTTTTAAATTCTCAATTTCATCTTTTAAATCATCAAAAGAAGAATCTCTTTCGGTGAAAGTATTTTTCATCATAAGACGGTTATCAACCTCCTTTAAAGAATATGGTGCAGAGTATTCAAAATCATTCTTCTTATTCTCAAAAGGTTTTGAAGAACTTGAACTAGCCTCATTAGCAGTAGCTAGATTGATAATTTTTTCGCGAAGCTTATTATCAGTAACTTCTTTCAAAAGCTCAATTACATTATCAGAGGTGATAGTGTTAATATTGAAATACTGAAATTGTGATTGCAGTTTATAAATTTCATCATCATCACAATTGCATTTATTACCTTGGCAAGTGGCGCAAGGGCTATCAATGTTTTTATCACTATCAGATAAATCAAGCAGTTCAATATCAGAATCAGAATGAAAGTAATAGTCATCTTCAGAACCTGAGGTGTATAACAAACCATAAACTTTATCATAAGTCTCACTATCTAGTTCTAAAGTTTTCAACTTATTCAACTTACAATTTGGTGCTATGTGGCCCAGTTTTCCACATGTATAACACTTGATTTTGGATAGATCCCTTCCAGATCGATCTTTGGTAAATCTAGTAAACTTACGGAAGCTTTTTCTGATGTCTTTCAACAATGAGAAAGACCCTTTAAATAGAAAAAAGTATATTTTCGTGTATCAATACCAATACCAATACCAATATAATTATGACTTTTGATATCAATGGTAGAATTTGCTTTGCTGCATTTAATTTGCTTCTTAATTGTTAGTGTCATGGTGAGTTATCATATTCATCTTTAAATATACTTTTTATCTTAATATTATGTCATTTATCTAAAATTTGTACTTAAAAATAACGAACACATAATGATTTATCTTTTTATATATATTTATTATTAATTAACACGATACACACTTACAATTAAAAAGAGGAGAAAAAGAACAAGGATAAAGTAAAATTACACGGAGTGAGTATTATATTATTAAACCCAAAAAATAAGGGAAAAGTACATAGTTGCCCCATAGGAGCAAAATATTTACAACTAAATACCCCCTTACAGAAAATACCCCCCTAACTTATTGGAGGAAATGCCCTCCTTATGTGATACCTTATCGGTATACGATATATCCTATCGGTATCATATAGGACTAAATTCTTTTTTTTTTAAAAATAAATAAGAAATGATTAAGAGGAAAATATTAAATATTTATTTTATTTATTTTCTTATTTTATCTACTCCTTTTTTTCTCGTAAATTTCTTTATTTTTTCCCCTACGTTTTTATTCTTTTTTTTCCTCAAATCATGATATTTTGTATTTTTTCACGATCATCTAATTTCATACTCAATTTTGACTCCTTTCTTTTAAATTTTATATATTTTTTCATTTTTTTATTTTATTTAATTCTTTTTTTTATTTTTTTCTCCATAATTTAATTTCATTCACTTTTTTGCTCTTTTTTCATTAAGGTATGCTTAATTCCTTGACACTCTCCAGTCCTTCGTGATACCATCACAATATATCTATATACTGACATGGTATCACAGATGGTTACTTCAGTCCTTCAATGACATACTCACCAGTCCTCCATGATACGATCAAAATATATCTATAAACTAACATGGTATCATCCTTCAATAAGTCACTCCTTGATCGTCTTTGATACCATCATAGTATATCTATATATTGACACGGTATCATGAAGGACTTCTTCAGTCCTTTAATGAGATACTCCACAATATACCATGATATCATTACATTATATTTATATACTACCATGGTATTATGAAGTATTACTTTAATCCTTCAATGAGACAATCATCAGTCATCCATGATACCATCACAATATATTTATATTCTGGCATGGTATCATGGAGTAATGCTTCATTTCTTCAATGAGACACTGATTAATATATCACCATAGTAGATCTATATATTGTCATGGTATCATTTAGATTTTGCTTCATTCCTTAATGATATTATCATAGTATATTTTATATACTGACATGGTATCGTGGAGGATTACTTCAGTCCTTCAATAAGACACTTATCCATCCTTTATGATACCATCACAATATATTCATATACTATCATGGTATCACAGATGGTTGCTTCAGTCCTTCAATGACATACTTACCAGTCCTCCATGATACCATCACAATATATCAATAAACTAACATGGTATCATCCTTCAATAAGTCACTCCTGATCGTCTTTGATACCATCATAGTATATCTATATATTGGCACGGTATTATGGAGGACTGCTTCAATCCTTTAATGAGACACTCCACAATATACCATGATATCATTACAGTATATTTATATACTGTCATGGTATTATGAAGTATTACTTCAGTCCTTCAATGAGACGATCATCAGTCATCCATGATACCATCACCGTATATTTGTATTCTGGCATGATATCATGGAGTAATGCTTCGTTTCTTCAATGAGGCACTGATTAATATACCATCATAGTATATTTATATATTGTCATGGTATCATTTAGATTTTGCTTCATTCCTTAATGATATTATCATAGTATATTTATATCGTGGAGGATTACTTCATTCCTTCAATAAGATACTTCTCCATCCTTCATGATACCATCACAATATATTCATATACTATCATGGTATCATTGAAGTTTGCTTCAAGAGTAAATTTCAATGATACCATCACAGTATATTTATATACTGTCGTGGTATCAGTGATGTCTGTTTCAGTCCTTCAGCGAGACCTCCATGATACCATCACTGTATATTTATATACTGACATGGTATCATTAAGGTATGCTTCAATTCTTTAATAGATCACAAGATTTAATTTATTTATTTTTACTTTCTTAAATTTCGTGCCAAGTCAAAACATGACAAACAAATTGAAACAAAGGGGGTATTTGTTTAAATTTGCAAAAGTAATTTTTTTTATATATATATTCCATTACTTTAAATTTTAATAAACAAGCTAGTGAACTTTAGTAATTTTTTATTTATTTTTTATTGTAATTTAGTTATTTAATTATTTTATTTTTATTAATCTAAAAGTAGTTAGTTAATATTTTTATTTGTGTATTTTAATTTAATTAAAGAAAAAGACAAAAAAAGAAGAAACAAACAAAAAGAAAGGAGAAATATATAAAATCTTTGTCAAACATGTATTTGACTGATTGAGCATCAATTTTTATTAAAAACTTTTGATTATATAAATCATCTTGAAATTTAAGGACACACTTAACAATTGTAAGCATTTCATGAGCCATGCATATTTTTTCTGGGCTTCTGTCCATTTACGTGAATGAAATCTTATAAGATATTCATTTTTGTCATTGGGATTAATTTGTTTAAGAATCCCACCGTAACCAATATTTGAAGCATCTGTTTCAATAATTTTTTGCCAAGCAGGGTTAGCAAGAGTTAAACAAGGTAAAGACTGAACTCGTAGTTTGATGTTCTTTACCAAAGTGGTGTGACTATTAGTCCACGGGGATTTATAATCCTTTTTGAGCCTGTCATATAACGGGGCTAAATCACGAGAAAGATTCTTGTAAAAAGGGAAGATGTAATTTAAACTACCCAAGAATCTCTGCAACTGAGTTCTATCAGTAATAATGTCAGGAAACTTTGATGCAAAGTCGATGGCCCTCTGGATAGGAGTGACTTTTCCTTGACAAATTAAGTGTCCCAGAAAACGAACTTCAGTCTGGAACAAACTCATTTTCGGTTTAGAGATAACCAAACCATTTTGTATAACAATTTTCTTGAAGATATCAAGGTGTTTTATATGCATTTCAAGAGTTTTGGAAAACACCAGAATATCATCAATATAAACAATAATAAAATCCATATATGGATTGAAAATGTCATTCATAATTTTTTGAAATTCTGATGGGGCATTTTTTAAACCAAATGGCATGACATTACATTCGTATTGCCCAAAAGGAACATTAAAAGCAGTTCTATAAGAATGCTCTTTAAATATTTGAATTTGCCAATATCCTGATTTTAAATCAAATTTTGAAAATATATTGGCGTCGTACAACCTAGACAATAAGTCTCTTTTGTTGAGAATTGGATATCTTACCCATTTTAAACATATGTTTAAAGGTTTGTAATTTATTACTAACCTGGGAGTTCCACGCTCCTTTTCTGCAGCATTATTCACATAAAATGTTGTGCACGACCAAGGAGATTTTGATGGTTTTATTAAACCTTTTTGTAGCAGAGTATCGATTTCCCTTTTGCAGAATTCTACTAATTCAGAATTCATTTGGCAGGGACGAGACTTGGTTGGGATATTATCCTCCGAAAAATCCTCCTCATATGGAAGAGTTACGATGTGCTTTTTGCGATTCCAAAAGGCACTGGGGTGATCTGCGCAAATATCAATGGCGATCTGTTAGGAAATTATCTTAATTTTTTCCTGTATTTTAGAAGATTTGAAAGACTCAAATATATTCATGCTAAAGAGCTCATATTGTAAAGAATCGACATGTTGTTGCTTCATTTTAATTAAAGCATTAATATCACGAGTTATTGGTTCTATGATAAAAGTATAATTTATTTCATTGTCTTTATAAGATGCTGAAAACCTTTTTGAATCAATATGCGTAAAAGGATAAATTGCATTTATAAAAGGCGTTCCAAGTATAATTGGAGGATGCAACTGATTTTTTACCAGAAAGAAGAAATGTGGTATGCAAACCTTGTTCTGGCAGATTTTCGTATTTGAAAGTTTATACTTTATATCTAAAGCATGTCCTGATGCGGATTTGACCATATGCGCAGTTTTTTGAAAATATTTTGAGGGGACAAGACCCTCTTGAATGCAGCTAACATCTGCACCGCTGTCGATCATAGCAACATTAGTAATTGAGAAACTATTATCAATTAAAATGGTGCATTTAACATACCATTTGTGTGCAGTGACAACCTGCATAATCCCTAAAAACATGTTAGTTTCAAGGTTACTGGTAGTAGGTTCATCATGGAGAACCGGACTGGTAATACTCTTTTTTGCTGCCATAGGCTGCCGGTTCAGGTAGACCGAACTGAGTACAAAAGTCTCCGAGTTGAGATCTTTCTTTGTGCTTATTCATCTTAAGTTGTTTTGACATAAGGAGCTCGTTGCACAAGTTTAGTCCTTCTTGAGTGCAAACTCCTATTAACTGGCCGTAGGTGTAATCTTTATAAGGAAAATCTCAATGTGGCTTCCTCTTAGGGTCTTTCTAACCCTTTCTGCAAATAAAGAAGGAAGGCCGTCTATAAACTTAGCTTTTCAAAATTCATATTTGTTTTCGGGTAATTCCATAACCCGACTAAGAAATGTATCTTTGTACCATCTCCATTTAGTCAACGTAGGGCATTTAAGACCATTGAGTAAAGTACGAATCGTTTCATGTTGTGAGGTAAATCTACCATTAAAGTGTTCCAAAATGGTGAGGATCAGGGTATAAACTGCATCCTCTCTGTCCTTCTCGAGAGCAAAGCCTAGGTTATCAACACCTCCATTAACTGCAATGGCGTTAATAATATGGGCTTTTTCCTCTATATTTAAGTAGTTATCCCACCAGCCTCTGAGCTGTCCTGTAAAACCTGCAATAATCATCTTGCAGACTGTTCTATCATTATTTTTAGTGCTCTTGCAAATGGTTGCATACATGAGCATTCTGTGAACAAGGATGGTTAACTGCCTATCTGATAAACCATCGAGGTTCCATTCATAAATTTCGGAACCGCTGTAAGACGTATTAGTCTGGTTCCAATCTCGTTCCTCTATCAAGACATCTTGGGGAGTAGGACGAGGATAGTAGAATGTATTCATCATAGGTTTAGCAGCATAGCCACTATTCTTTCGAGGGTAACCTTTAAGCTTATTAAGCTCAGAGAAAACATGATTTTTATAATCACCAGTTTGATCCATTTTTTCGGAAAACTCTAGTGACAAATCGATTGGTTTTATATTTAAACCAGAAAACTTTTTATCAAGAAGTTCTTCTAAATCAGTTATTGATTTTATCTTAAAATCCTGAATCTCAGGAGGTCTTTGAATAAAAGTAGAGACGACATCTGCTTTACTAGTTGAAGCTTCTGCTTTACTAGTTGAAGCAATATTAGTCTTAGCTATATCAGCTTTTATACCTTTTATCAAAATAGTCATTTCATCAAGTTTTTTATCTAGAGAGACAATATGTTCTCCCAAAACTTTGACATATAAACCCAAATAATTATTTTGAGCAATGAGCTTATTAATCTCCGAAATACTTAACGAAGCGATTTCTTCATCAACGAATTTTTGAAAAGCGTTGAAGGTTATACCTGTATTATTAGGTAAAACAAAAGCAGACTGTGGAGGATAAATGGCTGTTATTAACTTCCCATTAGAGTCGCGATAAGTCCTCTCAATGACATTGACATATAAAGGCAAATAAGTGGTTATAAACCAAGGAACAAAGTGCATAATTTGATTATGCAATGCACAAGTTTCATAGAACTCTTGAGAGATATTATTCATGTCTTCTTTGCTATAAGAATCGAAAAACCAAGTTTTAAACTTATTCCACCTTTTATCAAAAAATTCCTTTTGAATATGTTTTCTTGCCAGGGATCCTGGGCTAAAATCAATTTGGTGTGGAATCATTAAGACTTATTTACGTCAAACTCCATTTCGGAAGGAGTTGGAAAGTCCTTATCAGAACTGTCGTCATGAATATCATTTGCCTGAACAATATTGGTTCGGGGGTTAATTTTAACCTTTTCTACCTCTGAATTATAATCAGATTCAATAGTGTGAAGCGAAGCAGCGCGATTTCGAGCTGGACCATAAGCTGGTTCAATGGGAGAGATATGCTGAATATCAGGCACAAATCTGTGACTTAACGATCGTCTATTATAAATAGAACTTACCGGAGGCATAAGCCTACTGTTTGACAGTGACTGCCTGTGATGAGCATAGCTGCCTTCTGTAAACTGGATGCAAACCCTTCCATCGGGATTTTGCAAAACGTGAGAATACTCAGAGTTAGTGACCGTATTCGTTAACTGATTAGGGGATATAACCGAATCAAGAGTCCAAGTTGTCGGGAAATTAATTTCTTCCCACTTAATCGGTCTCCTGGTGGTGACCTTAGATCTTGCAAAATTTGTTTTCATCAAAATAGTTTGATCGGAAGTATCGTATAACTTGCATCTTGGATTCAAGGTTGATAATAACTTGAAATAAATCCTATAAGACAGACTTATAAGTTCTGAACCTGGCACATAGTTATAACCATGCGTTTTAACATTTAACATTAAGGCATCAAGAATATTGACATCAGATAAAGATAACTGCAAATTAGGCTGCGTATTGAAATAAACTGGACCATAGGCCACAGTTGATTCAATCAAACCCATAAGAGACTGTCTGAAATTTAAATTTCTAGCATCTCTGAGAGCGGCTAGGAAAGTATCTGGTAACCCTTTAAGGGTAAGTGGTTTAAAAGCAATTTGAACCATGTCAATATGCAGATAATTATACTGACTTTTATAAAGATCAATATCTCGCTTATTTAATAAACGAATAGTTTGTTCAGAAGAGTTTAATGCTAAAGATTGTTCAGTTGTTTTAATCAACTACTTAGTAGATAGTTTATCAAACCAACCATAATCATAAATGGTTTTAATAGAAACTTTAGGAATCGTCCATTTGTTTAACAAATCAAGGTTTTGAGGTATATCTACCTCCTCGAGTCTAGTACTTTTAGTACTCATTCCTCCGAGATCCATAATATCAATGAAGTTCCATATCTATATCTACTACTTTCGCATCCATCTCATATACACCATGAACAAATTCTAGGCTCTGATACCAGATTACAGGATCGGAGATCGGGCTGTAGTCCGCCATAGTCTATGATCTAGCAATTCAGCATCCTTATACTGGCGCATAAACGCAGGCATAAGAACTGAAATATTCGAGAATTTTTTTGAGATCTACAAATTGCAATCACAATTTCAGGATTTCAATCTTAATACGTTCACTTCTGATAATGTAATAGAATTGTTAAAAGAAGTTACTAATAACAAATTTCGAGAAAAAATTATTAATCTAGCCACTGCTAAAGATTCTAGCCCTTCAAGGCCACCTGTTGATAACAAGAAAAATGATTTTGAATATTGCACACCTTACTCTTTAAAGGAGATTGATAATCGTTTAATGATGAAAAAAACTTTTATTGAAAAGATGCTTCTTTTGATAATTTAAAAGAAGAGGTTGAAAATCTCAAAAGAGAAATAAAAGCTCTTAAGCATAATCAAGCTGTTTGCGACCAAAGGATTTCTCAGATTGAGAACGATGTTCGCCCAGATCAAGCCAGTTCTTCAAAAGGTAAAGAGGTTCTCCATGATGAACCTACTACCAGTAACCTTGAAACTAACATGTTTTTAGGGATGATGCAGGTTGTCACTGCACACAAATGGTATGTTAAATGCACCATTTTAATTGATAATAGTTTCTCTATTACTAACGTTGCTATGATCGACAGCGGTGCAGATGTTAGCTACATTCAAGAGGGTCTTGTCCCCTCAAAATATTTTCAAAAAACTGCGCATATGGTCAAATCCGCATCAGGACATGCTTTAGATATAAAGTATAAACTTTCAAATACGAAAATCTGCCAGAACAAGGTTTGCATACCACATTTCTTCTTTCTGGTAAAAAATCAGTTGCATCCTCCAATTATACTTGGAACGCCTTTTATAAATGCAATTTATCCTTTTACGCATATTGATTCAAAAGGATTTTCAGCATCTTATAAAGACAATGAAATAAATTATACTTTTATCACAGAACCAATAACTCGTGATATTAATGCTTTAATTAAAATGAAGCAACAACATGTCGATTCTTTACAATATGAGCTCTTTAGCATGAATATATTTGAGTCTCTCAAATCTGCTAAAATAAGGAAAAAATTAAGATAATTTCCGAACAGATCGCCATTGATATTTGCGCAGATCACCCCAGTGCCTTTTGGAATCGCAAAAAGCACATCGTAACTCTTCCATATGAGGAGGATTTTTCGGAGGATAATATCCCAACCAAGTCTCGTCCCTGCCAAATGAATTCTGAATTAGTAGAATTCTGCAAAAGGGAAATCGATACTCTGCTACAAAAGGGTTTAATAAAACCATCAAAATCTCCTTGGTCGTGCACAGCATTTTATGTGAATAATGCTGCAGAAAAGGAGCGTGGAACTCCCAGGTTAGTAATAAATTACAAACCTTTAAACAAATGTTTAAAATGGGTAAGATATCCAATTCCCAACAAAAGAGACTTATTGTCTAGGTTGTACGACGCCAATATATTTTCAAAATTTGATTTAAAATCAGGATATTGGCAAATTCAAATATTTAAAGAGCATTCTTATAGAACTGCTTTTAATGTTCCTTTTGGGCAATACGAATGGAATGTCATGCCATTTGGTTTAAAAAATGCCCCATCAGAATTTCAAAAAATTATGAATGACATTTTCAATCCATATATGGATTTTATTATTGTTTATATTGATGATATTCTGGTGTTTTCCAAAACTCTTGAAATGCATATAAAACACCTTGATATCTTCAAGAAAATTGTTATACAAAATGGTTTGGTTATCTCTAAACCAAAAATGAGTTTGTTCCAGACTGAAGTTCGTTTTCTGGGACACTTAATTTGTCAAGGAAAAGTCACTCCTATCCAGAGGGCCATCGACTTTGCATCAAAGTTTCCTGACATTATTACTGATAGAACTCAGTTGCAGAGATTCTTGGGTAGTTTAAATTACATCTCCCCCTTTTTACAAGAATCTTTCTCGTGATTTAGCCCCGTTATATGACAGGCTCAAAAAGGATTATAAATCCCCGTGGACTAATAGTCACACCACTTTGGTAAAGAACATCAAACTACGAGTTCAGTCTTTACCTTGTTTAACTCTTGCTAACCCTGCTTGGCAAAAAATTATTGAAACAGATGCTTCAAATATTGGTTACGGTGGGATTCTTAAACAAATTAATCCCAATGACAAAAATGAATATCTTATAAGATTTCATTCAGGTAAATGGACAGAAGCCCAGAAAAAATATGCAACTGTAGCTCATGAAATGCTTACAATTGTTAAGTGTGTCCTTAAATTTCAAGATGATTTATATAATCAAAAGTTTTTAATAAAAACTGATGCTCAATCAGTCAAATACATGTTTGACAAAGATTTTAAGCATGATGCGTCCAAACTTATATTTGCAAGGTGGCAGGCTCAACTAGCCCTATTTGATTTCGACATCCATTATAAGAAGGGGAGCGATAATTCTTTACCTGACTTCTTATCCTGAGAGTATATCCAATAAAATGTTTTGTTTGACATTTTTTTCTGAAAAGGCCTTGATTTCCATTTTAAAGGTAATTATATTACCAAAAGATCTTAAACAGCTCTTATTGAAATCGTCATAAATGATTTAGTAAGAGAAAATTTCTCTATACATGACTACTCGGAAAATATCCGGAAAGACTTAACAGATTATTTTACAGAATGACTAATCTGTTTTCCTACAGGACGGACCCGCCCTGGAGGCAAGTTCGGGGAAGAGGACGGGGAAGATCAGCCCCAGGAAGGTCCTCTGGACATTCCAGCTCTCAGGGATCATCATATCGATCCAATTATCCAGTTATACAGGGATCGTCATATCGATCCAATTATCCAGTTATACAAATGGGTAACAGAAGCCTTATTAATAAAAAGATCTCAGATGAGGGTGAATCTTCATCATCTACTGCCCCTGAGCAGATTATTAATTTGGAAAATATTCCAAAGGAAAGCCCGTTATACGAGCATGCGCAAGCATATTTGCATGCACAAAGGCAGAAAGATACTTTTGCCTCAGTTATGAAGAAGATAATGATAATATCATATCTTATGAGCAACTCCAAAAAAGGGAAATTATATTTCTCTTGGAAAACTCTGATATACAGAGAAAAACTGAACCATGAGAGGTACTTGATTAAGGGATTATATTTCCCGGGAGAGTCATACAAAACCCGGTTATACTATGAAATCATATTGACAAGTACTGGTAGTGCAGAAATTCAGCACTTTTGCCCTACGGGTTATACCCCGGAAGAGAATGTTTATAATTTCTCAAAAATAATCATCAAACAGATTATATCTGTTGAAGACTGGGGAATGTCCACTATGAAAGAAAGGCAGCTTAGCTTTAAGGGTATTCCTATGAACTTTACTTATTGGGATTATATCCAAGCTTTCAGTAAAACGTTGTTTTATAATAATGATAAAAACAAACATACATGGTTTGTAAAAATTTGCGCAAAAGTATTTGCAGAACCAATCCCAAACTGGTTCATTAACTGGTGGTCATACCACGGTCCTACAATCCAGATATTACCGAAAAATTTCCTCCAATTATACAAAGATGGAAGAAGGTATCCCTTTTTCTCGGGGAATTATATCACGAAGATCATATCTGCTGGTTAGAAAAAATTGACCCGATGTATTTCTTTATAGAATTTTCAATACCGTGGATCCATAAATGGGCCCCCGAAATAGGATTCACAGAGAAAAATATTCCCTGCTTATACCGAGTTTATTATAACAACTTCTGGGAAAAATTGTTAAAAAAGGATCCCAGGTCCAAACAGATGAATGGGCAAGAACTCATTGATATCATTATCAACACCATCAACGATTACAAAGAACTTCCTCAAAAGGAAATTAGCGTTGATAATCCCTCTATCAGGCATATTGCCCAAAGAATCTCCACTCAAGAGGGAGATAAAGAAGCAATGATCAACGAGTATCTCGAGCAAATGAAGAAGAGCTTGCTTCAAGGTATCAATCAAATTGATAAATCCGATACTTCCATGAGAAGTGAAACTTCAGGCGATGAAGTACAACGCCATGAAAAAGACATTATATTGTCTATAGAAGATATTCAGGGGGCGGAAGACTTGCTGCAGTCACTGAAGGCCATGGAAAAGAAACGTGGCAAAGAAAAAGTATGAAGAAGATAGACCAAGTGGCTGTCACTATCAACTATACAGTATATATACTGTTTAAACAGTAAATTTACTGTTTAGGGACCCATATGGGACCCCTCCTTACTGTACAAAGATTCTTTATGTTTTCTTTCTTTTTCTATATAAGTGCTCATCCTTGTTAAGTAGGAGCACACAGAAAATTCTTACAATCTCTCTCTTCTTTCTAGAATAGCTTTGTAAAGAAAATTTCAGAAAACGTTTGCCACTGTTCCGACTTTAATAAAATTTTTGGATCAGCATTCGCAAGCAACCTTGGCTCTTGGTCGTCCTTAAGGTATTTACTTTTTAGTTTTATTTACCATAGTTCTCTTCTCCTAGCCAGGACTATGTCCGGCTAAACGGCTTCCATATCTATGTCTCTTACCTAACGTCTCTCCTATATGCACCATGAACGGATCTAAGCTTTATTAAAATAGAAAGGAATTTTTTATAAGGTTTCTTGACTTGGTTCTGAGATGGTGGTACAGTCGGATCTAGAACTACTCTTATTGTCTCTGTCTGGCAAGCCTGTAGCAAGCCATGACCTCCTTAGCCCGAGATATGTATTGAAAAGGGCGCCTCTTGGTCCGGTTAGAACCGCTATTGGGTTAGAACCGTTGGACAAGAGTATAATAAGAGTATGTACTGTGGTCCTGACAGGCCCTTTGCTCAGGTAAAAGAGTTAGTCTCTTCCATACAGTCTAAAGAAATTGTATAAAAAATTCTCGAATATTTTAGTTCTTATGCCTGCGTTTATGCGCCAGTATACAGGATCGGATACCAGTCTAAAAGTAGTTAGTTAATATTTTTATTTGTGTATTTTAATTTAATTGAAGAAAAAGACAAAAAAAGAAGAAACAAACAAAAAGAAAGGAGAAATATATATAAAACTATTGAGAAAAAGGAGAAAAGAACACTAATTGGAAAAAAAATGAAGGCACCGCAATGAAAAGGTCGGCGCTGTTATTTAAAGTGAAAAAGTAATGTAAAGCACTTTTGGGGTATTACGGGTAAATAATTTGTGTCGCTTGGACATTATTCAAGTTAGTATAGGGTGAAACATTTGGGTGTAAATTATTTGGGCTGGTGGGGCATTTTGTGTGCTTTTCCCAAAAAACAAAGAGGAGAAAAAGAACAAGGAGGCTCCTTTGTTGGACTAGCCTCATTGGGTTCGAGCCACGCCGGTGTTATCGATTCGGACACGACTCTTTCGCTCGCTAGGGTTTATATTCGGTTTTTGCAGTTCAGTTTTCCAATTCTCTCCTCAGTTGTTTCCTCTGCTCGGACAACCGATACTGTGTTGAGGACAATTTTGTTTAGAAACTTTTGTCGAAATTTTCTCTTCAGGTAAATTTCCAATTCTCTTTTCTATCGCTGTGCCAATGTATATCCTCAACTTTTTTCACATGCCCCTAAAGTCCATCTTTTCAGTCACCAATTCGCTGAATTTGTGACCCCCTTTATAATGGTTTTGAAGATCACTGCTGATTCAGCTTGGTGCAATTTTTGTTGAATTTTAATAGGTTATAGCTGAGTTAATCATTGCTTATGTTTCAAATTGACTAGTGAAACAAATTTTATTTTGACATGAAGTTACAAAATTTTAGAATAAAAAAGCAAGAAGGGCCACTATTGACTCCGGGGGTAGGGTGGTTGGAATAGGATGATGTAGTAACCTTATGAAACCAAGAAAATAAATTTACCTAATAAAAAAATAAAATAAATATGAAGGGAAGAAAAGAAATAGAGTTATAATATGTACCTTTTATTTTAAAAATTGAGATGAATGTCCACACTTGCTCCAAAAATGAGATGACTTGACCCTTATACTCTGAATCATGTTCCTTTGATATTGCTTTTGCTAATCATGTATTTGTCATGTGCAGACTTTTGTGGATAGTTATTTATGTGCAAACATGGCCAGTAATCCTCCGCCATCTGGTCCACAGGTAATTTCTCCGAGTGTATTGCCTTTGCTGAAATACATAGACAATTGTTTGCTGAGAAGAGTATGGATTTCTGCTTACCATCTGGAAGGGATTTAATTTAATGTTACTGGCAAAATGAATCACTTAAAAAGAACATCCTTAACAAAAAGCATGAGAATAATGGAGTAATGAGAAGAAATGAATTGAAGAAATGGAAGTGGAATATACTTTTTTTTTTTGATTGGTAAAGTTATCACAGTATTTACAGAGGAAAGTCTCATTACAGATTGCACAATGAACTCAAAAAGTCAATTATGGCCTCTGCGTCTTTAGCTATTGCCATGTTACACCGAAGAAAACCAGTGAAGCAATGCATCTGTACTTTGTAGTAATTACAGGTTCCTTTTTGCTCTACCAAATTCTTGAGTTTCTTTACACCCCCAGATAGCAGCAGATATTGCATTCCATATATTTTTTTTTGATGACCCTGGTGTCCGGGCCAGCTTTCGCGCACCTCGACTAAATCCACGGGATACTTGCCACCTCCCACCAGCAACAGGTATCGGTTAACTCTGTTCACCAAGGCTAGAACAGATGGGAAGAATCACCTAGTGTTTTTTTGTCTCCGCTGGGATTTGAACCTGAGACCTCAGACCTCAAGGCTCTTTAACCCACTTCATTGACCACTAGGCCACACCCTTGGGTGCAAATATTTTCAGTGTCCTTTTCCCAGCCCTTTCATATGCATGGCCCAGATAACCCCCGTGATATTTAGATGAGATGCTAGATTTGTGTGGTGAAGGAGCAATGTTAGAAGAGATGAACTTGAACATGCTCCGTCCTCAACTGTAAGCTTGAGACGAAAGGGCCTGCTAAAATATGGCTCATCAATTAAGTCTTATATTGCCATTTTAAGGTTATCTGGAATCCTGTGCTTACTCCTGTGCTTACTGTAACATTCTCAGATGGTTGGATACCACTAATTGCACATCATTCCTAGCTTTTGTGACTAGCATGCTAGACATGTTGTAAATTTTTTATCATTCTTATTAGGTCTTAATCTTCTGATCTTGATATTTCCTTTTACAGCCTCTTTGGTCTCCTTCAGTTGGATCCACACCACCTCAAGGTTTTGGTTCATTTCCTATGCAAGTAAGCTATGCAACTTACTTTCATGAAATAATTTATCTGTTACCTTCGAATACTTATCATAAGTGCATCATGCGTGTGTCTGTTGTCACAGTTTCGACCTGCTCTATCAACACAGCAAGGCCAGCACTTTGTTCCACCAATTTCAGCCTCTCCACAATATCGCCCTGTTGGACAAACACCAAATGCTGGAATGCCTCCTGGTCAAGGTCAAATACCGCAGTTTTCTCAAACAATGCAGCAGTTTCCCCTAAGGCCCGGCCAGCCTGGTCATGGTACACCTTCATCTCAGGCAATTCAGATGTCATATATCCAATCAAGTATGCCACAGCCTCAACAAGTCAATCCCCCTTTGAATAGTCACATGCCTGGTGTTAGTGGTGCTGGAAATCCGTTCTCGTCATCATATACAGTAAGAAATAGCACTAGCTTACTTGAACTTTTGGCTTCTTTCTATTGTTATTTATTACTTTCAGTTTGCACCACCTCTTTTTGCCCAGACATAAAGTGGCCTGAACTTGCCCTCTCAGGTTCAATCTTCATCCCAAATGAATGTTCCTACTTTCCCTGCGGGGGGACAGCCTTGGTTGTCATCTGGAAGTCAAACCACACTAGTGGCTGCCCCTACTCCGCTGACTAGTCACCAATCGTCAGCTGTAGCTCCAGCAGTTCTGGTATGCTTCTTTCCTGTACCTTTTTGAAAATTCTTTCAACATTAGTCAATTGAGAACAAACGTGAACTTCTGAATTACCATATTTCTGCAAGATGTTGCTGTTTGTCTGTTCTTCTTCTCTTTTAAGTCAGCCCAATATTTTGGGCTTTTGGCTATGTTTGTATCTGATGCACGTATAATCTTTATCCTGTTCTTTACCATTGGCTAACACCGTGCAGAACAAGTTCTTTTATGATCTACATATTTGTATAAGTTGTTGATTTCCGTATTTGCAGCGAAGAAGGTGTTACCACTTACCAGTTTGTGGGTATCAGTTGATTTACGTGTAAAATGTTTATGCATCATCATCATCATGTATTTTTAATAGTTGTATCATCTTTTTTCTAGACCAGTCTTGACCTTGTAGCCAAATCATCCAAAAATGCATATGCTAATGTTTTCCCCTTGTTTAGACTTACAATGGTGGAGTCTTTGTCTGCAATCTGGTGGAAACCTATTGTCGTAGATACCTCTTTTTTATAAATCCTTTTATCATCGATGCATATTGTAATTAAGTGTCATCGCTCAGTGATGTGTCAATGCTGAATCTGAGTAAGATGAGATCTTTATGCATTCCTTCACTTGTTACTTGATAGGAGATCTTCAAAGTATGCTTTCCTATTCAAAATCAAGGCGTAATACTTTAGAGGAAGGGCATCTAAGAAACTATGCTATTACTGGCATCCTAAACTAAAACCACAGCTGGATAATTGAGGTTCCACCAGTGTTTTGGAGAGCGAGAAGTGGAAAAAAGCAATGAGGGCTCGCTTCACTGAAGCGAGAAGCGTGAAGCGAAGCACACACTTTTTTCTACTAAAGCGCTATTTAGTACAAAAATAAAAAATATTAAATATGCATATATATAAATAACCAAGAACTCAATAGAAATAATATATCAAACAAATCTTTCAATTCTTAAATTATAAAGTAAAAAAACAGAATAGTGAAAACAGAGATTAGAATTTACTACAAACAAAAACCGAACAGTGAAAACAGAGACAAAACAGAAAAAAACATTAAAAGAACAGAGTGAAAATTGCAGAACAGAAAAAAAACAGAACATTGCAAACCAGGAAAAAAACAGAGCATAACAGTAACTGTGAAAGATATACAAAGCAGGGAAAAGAAACCCTCGAAGCAGGCTCGCAGCAGTCGTCTGTCATTGAAACAGAGAAAAGAAGAAGAGAAAAAGAAGAAGAAGAAGAAGAGAAAGAAGAACTCACCTTGAGCAGTGAAATTAAAAGCGCGCTGAAGGCGCGCCTAAGCGCAAAAGCGAGGCGCAGGAAGGGTTTGCCGCTTCGCATGACCTGAGGCGAGGCTCATGTCAGTGGGCCCCCTCTAGAATTCCTTTTTAAAAAAATCAGTTTCAAAAAGAAAAGAAATTCCTTTTCAAAATTATTTCAATGTGTCGGTCCCAATTCCGTAAACTTAATTAAAGAAAGTCAGTTCCAAAAATAGAAAAAACAGAGAAGATGAAGAATTATAAGAAGGCTAAGAGGAGTTGAAGCACCGCAGCAAAATAAACCAAACCTGGACATCTTCAATCGGCAGAAGAAGCCTATATACAGGTTAGCTTCTTTCTTTTCTCTGTTTTTTTTTTCTACTGATTTCTTCTCTCTTTTATTCATTCTCTTTAGTGAGAGATTTAGACAAAAAAAAAATTCTGATTTGGATTCTTGAGTTCAAAATAAATTGTTGTGCTGAAAATTCAATATTTATGCTCTTTTATTCTTTGTAGAAAATTTAAAAGTAAATGGGAGAATGGATTATGGAACACTTGTCCTATTTCATGACGTCTAATGATCAATGTTTATGTTGTAGCTGTAAGAAAAAGATTATAACAAAGATAAACAATTTTTTAAAAGTCATATGACCATAGTGGTGGACCCCAATGATCAATGACGTTTACCTTTATATATTTGTTGTATATACTTATTTAGCCAATGAATTGCATAAAATGCCTTATATATTATCTTGTATAGTTGTATTTCAGAATTAGAAAAAAAAAACAGAGGACCTGTACACTTTTTTGTTCTTGTTGTATATTATTATTTAGAAATTATAATTACTTGCAGAATGCATTATAGAATTTTTAATTTTTTTTTGCAGAACTTCGAATGGCAGAGGACTTGTCCAAAGGCAATCGAAGGGATCCTGGCTGGAAGTATAATTATTTGAAGGATCCTAATGACACTACAAGAGTCACGTGCAATTTTTTGATGAATATATAATCAATATATGATTTTGATGAACTTATCTTTATTATAACAATATATATATATTATTTTTGTGATTATATATATATATATATATTTCTTCATAGTGCGCTTTTTGTTAGTGAAGCCCACACTTTAAGTGCGCTTTGCGCTTTAAGCTCCAACAGGGCTTTAGCGCTTTTTTGCGCTTTTCGCTATTGACAACACTGACCTTGAGTCGAAGCAGTCGTTGAAACAGAGAGAGGGAAATGTTTGGAAAGAAAAGAAGCCGTAAGTGTGTTTTTACAGAATTAAAAAAAACCCTAGACTTAAAGCTAACAGCGCTTAAGCGCGCTTTTTATCGCTTTTTCTGATGTGGCGCTTCTCGCTTCACTAGGCGAAGCACACGCTTTTTCATGAGCGCCTCGCTTCAAGGCAGAAAAACGCAAGCCTGCCGCCTCGCCTCGCGCTTAAAGCGTGCTTTCTCTCGCTTTTCACAACTCTGGGTTCCACTATGTTTGGAAATCACTTTTTAGAGAATATTTTGACCTAGCATATAGCACGAGGAAAAATCTTGTTAGAACCATATTAAAGAATATAAATGAGTAAATAAGGGTCTTATGTTGGTAAAGAAGATGTTCTGTTGCTTCCATTTCCCACACTTATCTCTTTGAAGAGTAAGTTGTTATTCAGATAGGTGAGAGATGTAAGTATGTGAGGTGTGAAGTATCGTACTAAAGACAATGAAAATATTTAGATAATATGAGATTTTTGATAGATAAGCACAATATTGAAAGACAAACCTGTATTGACAAGGATGAATCTTCTCTTGAAGAAAGCTTCGCGCGCTATTGCATGTTTATCAATTGGAATGAAGCATTGCAAATGCTATTAGTGGTTGTTTCTTCCTAACCATATATTTGTATGCGGTGTGTCATGCGTGTCGTCCTCATCTTTAATTGGATTGGACTTATACTGCAGACATTGGTGGAAAACCATTGTTTATAACAAGAGGATTGCACCACGTGAAACAACACAGGGGAAAACCTGCCAAAAGGAGTGGAAAGAGTACTTTCTACAAATCCATTTCTAAGTCTAGTGCATGTTGACTTGATGGGCAGTGGTCAATGAAGTGGTGCAATCCCAGGCCTCAGCCCAGCAAAGAAAAAAAATGCTAAGTGATTTATTCTGACATGTGTAAGCTTTGGTGGGCACTGTTAGTTGATACCTATGTTGGTGGGAGGCGCTGGTACCCGGTGGACTACTCGAGGTGTGCCCAGGGTGGCCTTGATACCACCGTTATTTTAAAAAAAGTTTAGTACATGCTTGATATTAATGCTTATTTCAACTTGTTCTGATATTTTGGGCATAAGATAATCATTTGAAGACATGGAAGCTAAATCACAGCTATGAAGAAATAGAAAACCAGGTTATTACTGATTCTTAACCAGAATCAGTGAGTTTTGTGGCAAGCGTGAAAAATGAAATGTGCTTCCAAAATTGAGCTTTGAGTAGTCATTCCATATTCTGCATTTTCTGATGTGGACCCGTGGTCACTTCCTCCAATAAGAGCAACAGGGAGGGGTGAAGGCTCTGTAGTAGCGTCTGAATCAATCATTTCCCCTTCCACCTTTTCACCATAACCTTACGTCTGCCGTTCGTGCTGGCCACTACAATTTACAGTGTTATTTGTAATCTTTTTTATAAGATAATGTACCAAGGAGGTACTGCAAAAGTACTAAAGGATTATTATTTCTTTGACAAGGTAGCATTCAAGCTAAAAGTTTCTATGAATCATCAAGCTGTGAGACCTCCCTAACAATATGTTCCTTGCACCAAAAATATGAACTTAGTAAGCACCTATATTTTGCAAAAGAAATATGCTGCTTCTCTCCAATAAAGCATTTTTTGTTCCTTTCAAGCCAAGTACTCCACATGATGTATGAAGGATGCAGCTCTCCAGGTCTTTTAAAATCTGATATCAAATTCTTGTCCTTTCCAGCTGACAAGAAGACTCTTCACCTCATATGGCCTAATCCATTTTACTCCAAAGATATTAAAAAACATCGCCAAATTTGCCAATTATGTAAATTCACAGTGAAGAAGTAGATGATTAGGAGTCTCTCCTGCTCTTTCACACTGAAAACACCTGCTGCATAGTCAAAATCCTTTCTTCTGTAGTAATTCTTCGACCTGTAGGTACTATTAATTTGTGTTTAGTTGTGTATCTAGTTTAGTGTGACAGTAACCTTTTTTATAAGCAGTGTGATGAGTAACTTTTGGTTGTCTGCATAAAATATCATAAAGATTAACAACGTATATTTTCCCTCTATTTATTTATAAAAAACAAAGAAAAAAAGGAAAAGGAGACGCCACATTAAAGGTCAAGCTCTTGCGCGTATTCTCATTCAAAGAATTTAATCTCAATTCTAGTTTGATCCACCATGAACCAAAGTGGGGATTGAGAAACTAGTGTTACAGAATCTCCTTAGTTGTACAATCCCTTAAGTGAGCCAATGGCTGAAGAAGAAAATGATGAGCAGTTTGTGTATTATCTGGAAGTAGATAAAAAGTAATCCGTTGTTGTAAATTCCACATGGTCAAGGGAGGATTTTGGATTGTGCTCATTTTTGTACTCACTAGGATGATAATATGGTGCAAGGGAAAAAAAATGACACAGATCTTTTTTTACATGCTCCCAGACACTTTTTTCGAGGCATCTTTCTGAAGTCTTTTCTGGGCTTCGGATTCGTTTTCCGCTGGACTTCTTCCATCGGAAACTCTCTCATACTTCATTTCTTTCATTCCTTTCTTTAGATCCTCTCCTCCTCGATGGACAACAAAATTTATTTTCGTTCAGGGGGGAAGTCATACGACATTACAGGGTCAAAATCCAAAGCTGATATATGGTATGATTGGGTTGAGAGTGCTAAACACCATATGAGGAGAATGGTTCTCAGCAAAAGGGCGTTGGTGTGGGTTTACACTCCTTGATGCATCGGGGTTCAGAGGAAAGATCTCCAAGTCGTGGAGAGGCAGGGATTATTCCACAACCATCTTTCTATCTCTGAGGTACAATCAGTACGGGAGGTTTTTATCTTTGATTTCAGTGAAAGGGGAAGACAGAGCAGTTATTATTCTACCAGAGAACTCATTTAATGAAGGATGGGAGAAGTTAGCAGAGAAAATAGATATTTTCATTAATAGGGATTCAACAACATTGAAAGACAATAAATATAGCGGGGGGCAGACACAACGGCTTACAAAGGGAAAGGGAGCTATACAGAGATGCTGAAAAAAAATAAATGAAGAATAGGAGGACGACGATTTGCTGAGAGTGCAATCTCACTTAGATGACAAGGATCTCTTGGGGAGATGCCTGGTGGGGAATTTCTCTGGTAAGGAGATGCCCCCACTAGAAACGAAGTTAGAAGCTGGGCTCAACAAACCTGGAGAGGAGCGCAAGGCATCCAAGTTTTTGACATGAATGGGGTGCTGTTCATGTTTGAATTCCAAACTAGGTGAGCAGCTGAACATATTCTGATGGGAGAATGGCGAGGCAAGGATGTCAATTGAACCTCCGGCGGTGGTCACTAAGTGCAGGGGCTTTTCCAAAAGCCCACGAGTTCGAGTGTTTCTGGATTCGAATCTTAGGACTCCCACTTCATCTCTGGTCTCAATCGATTATGAAGCAGATTGGAGAGAGATGTGGGGGTTGGATCGAAACTGAAGAGGAAACAATGCTGAAAAACCACCTCTGGTGGGCCAGGATTCGAGTAAGAGGACCGGCAAACAAGATTTCGACCTCCATAGACATCTCCATAGTCATTTTGGTCTACTCATTTTTCATAAGATTCACATAATGTTTTCATCAACCAAGTGATTCAGCCTCATAACCTCAAAACAGTATTTGTCTTTCTGGATCATAACTTACTAAACATGTAGATCATTTCTATTAATTGGATATTAAATTTGGAGATTGTTATATGTATCATTTCAACTAATTGTCTCAAACTTCAAACGTAGTTTGCCATGGAAAAAGACTGCAAGATTTTCTAATGCATGGCGAATTTAGTATTCCGGATGTTCATTGTAATTGCAAATGGAGGTCAATACCATAACTGGAAATTGAACTTTTCTCTAAGTACTTGATTTGATTCTCTCATCTGTACTGGCTTTAGTCTTCATGTTGTTATTACCTTACTGATTTGCACTGTAATTAGGCGAGCACAGCTTCACAGCAGACTGCATCTGACTGGCAAGAGTATGAAGCTGCTGATGGGAGACGGTGAGTTGTTTTTTTGGCATTCTTTTTAAAATGTTGCCCTTTATCAATTAAATCATGTTACTTGACCATCTCTCAGAATTCAAACTATGCTGCTTGCAGTGCTAAGATATAACTCTCCGATGGTTCCTTTTTTTCCTGTTTATTTAGTTTGGGATTGAGGTGTAGTTGAATGATTAATTAAATTATTTGCTTATTTAGATATTATTACAATAAGATTACAAAGCAATCTAGCTGGGAGAAGCCTTTGGAGCTGATGACACCTTTAGAGGTTAGTTATACTCTTAACTGCTGCTGCTTTGATTATGGAAGTCTTACATACTGTTCGGTGGAGTGCACATCTTTTCTCTTGCTTCTCAAAATCTGCAAGTATTGTTTCCCTTTTGTGGATGTTAACAACTGAGCTAGATATTAAATAGTTCAAACCGTTTTATGTGTATTCTACTTTTCTTTGCATGTTCTTCCACTGGTTTGTAGATGTCATGGCAAGTCATGGACATATAAACAACTGCGCTTAGTGCTCAAATTGAAGGCGCTTTCACTTTCTCAAGGCAGGCAACAATTTGTTATCCCATCTTATGTTGCAATTTAGTGACTTGATATTATGTGGACTTGGTCATACATGTTGTTGGTGGTTATAAATTTCTCGTTGAAACTGAAGTACCATCGTCCATGTATTCACCGAGAGGAAATTCACAGCATTCTATTCTTTTTTTGATGAAGTTGCATTCTACTTGTCTTTTTTTCCCTTGAACTTGGTAACTTTGACATTCTACTTTTATCTTATCTTGTTGACATTCATTGATTGTTGAGGAATTTTCCAGCATTGTTCTTTATCTTATTGCGTAAGCTGGTTGACATGAGAAGTTTGTTTGTCCCTCCTGTTCTTATTAGCTCCTCCTAGTTTCTGTTGTCATTGATTGGATTTATCTTTATCTTTGTTTGGATAATTTGATTTGTGAAGAATGCAGCATAGCAGATGAGCCTAAAGTAATAACTACAATGCTTATGCCCTTTCTGGCAAGTGAAAAACCAACTTGTTATATTTGACTCTAAGCTTAACAACTGTTGACCCCTGTAAAAGGACCAGGCTACAAAATGAAGAGGTTTTCTTCGGGATATCACTCTGCTGTGGAGATAAGATATCTCTGTGAAAGAACTTGAGCATCCAATCGAAAACTTTGAGACAGTGGCTGGACCAACCTAAGAGCTTTATAAGATTCTTTGGGAAGCCCTCATGCATATTATTATGTGGGGCAATTATATAATTCAATGTTCTCCCGCGCTTTTAACACGATTTTGGGGTTCTCACGTTGACTTTAATGTGAATTCACCAGTGTGATAATGATCATACAAAATGTGGGCTGTAATTATGTAAACCGCCTCATCTCAACTTAAGCTGCTAGAGAGAGTACACTTCTACTTAATTAATTATCTCTTAATACGTCCCTCACTGAGGGTCTACTGTAATTCGGAATGTATGAAAGAAGGTTTAAGGGTGTTCTTCTCCAGCCAGTTATCCTGCTATCATTTTGCTTTCGTTCCTCCAGTTCTGATTTGTTTCTGGGCTAGAATTCCTGCCGTGATCCTCTGATTTGCTTCCACAGTCCTGTCCTTTAGGATCTTGTAACCTACTTTTTCTTGATTACTTCTTTCCACAGTTCTTCCAGAGCTTCTTCCAGCCTCCATGGCCACTTGAAGAGTAGTTTTCTTATTGTTTTGTAGGTTTAGAGCCTGTTTGGATTGGCTTATTTTAGGTGCTTTTAAGCCAAAATAGCTTTTAAGCACTTTTGAAGTGTTTGGGTAAAATAAAAAAGTGCTTTAAAGCACTTTTTTTAAGCTAAAAAGGCAAAAATAAGCCAAAAGCCAAAAGCTATAAATCCTAGTTTTGCTTTTTGGCTTATAAGCCAAAAAACAAAAGCCAATCCAAACACCCACTTAGATTTTAACCCCCAATCCACCCTCCTTTTATCCTGTATCACTACAAAGCTATCTCACTAAATGGAACTTCCTCTTTTCTCGTTTCCATTCCGATAAAAAGTTGTTCTGATTCTTGTTAACTGCTTCTTCAATCCGTTTAGCTTCTTATTGAAGACATGGGATATGTTGGTATTTCATCAAGTACACTGTACTATTGTCACCCTTTCCTGGAGGCCATCTTATTAACTGAAACAATTTAAGTGTCCAACACAAAATCTGAGGCAATGGGTTGAGCCAAGACCTCTATAAGCTCCTCTGGTATCCCTTATACAATACAGGGACAACTACGTAACTCAACAATCTCATTCTAAAAATTTTCGACTATGGTTTCCTTCTAATTTCGTACCCTTTCTAATGACTGCTATGGTTGGTCTGTTTTAAAGTTAATATTGCCTCATTTCTCTGAATTTGGTTGTGGTTTGCCCTTTTAGTTTTCCCGGCTCCTGAATATTTGATGATTGTCATGAACTTCCTTCCATTTTCCTGATCAGATCCAAAAATACATATTGGACGTCCCTAATTCCCTTATTTTCCTGGTCTCTTTGGAGATTTTATGTTTTCTCTATTCATATTAATGGACTTAATTAGGTAATTAGCTCCTCTTTCAAGTACTCTTTTACTTCAAGTCAGCAACCCTGCTTGTTGGTTCTCCTCTTCCAGCCATTTTCTTCACGAATGGAATTGCCCCTTTCGTGAACACCCTTGCTTGCTTGATTGACTTAAAAGCACGAGCAAAGTGGATATTGCTGCTATGTGAGCCCCGCTTTGGTTTCCGATGCCTTCGCTGTCTCTCCATGTGTCACCTTTCCTCTACTTCTTTTGGTATCTGACCCTCTAAATTCTCTCATATACTGTCTCTTCCAATTTGGAGGAGATTCTGCTGCACTTCCTTATCTTTCTAAAAGTGTATGTTAATGGGGAGGAAGTAGGAGAGATTGAGACGTTGACAGATATTTAGTTGTTTAGATTAGATTTTTCCTAGTGCTTTCCTCTCTTTATTTTGTGGAAAACTTTCCCTACCTAACAAATTGGAATCTGAGGTAGAATCTGTCAAATCTGTAAGCTGGGAACAATTTAGGTTGATCGAACTTTTTTGGTCTAAGTTGTTAACTTTACTTCTTGATCTGAAATCTGATCATTGCTAATTATTACCATCAATAGGCCAGTTCATTTCAGTTTCTTTGCGATTCCACATCTTCTCTTCTCGAACATGACATGCTTGATGTTTATGACCTTTCTAGTTTTACAGGTACAACTATACACATATAATGTTACATGGAGTGTACATGCTTTGTGTTGGAATATTTTGCAATAATTTCCTTGTGTTTCTTAACTATCTTTACAGGTGTATGAGTTCAATTTAATGGTTAAAATTTCCTTTTTTGACTTGACAAGAAGTATTATGCTTTGAAGTTTGATCAATACTAAATTGACTGCCACAACTGAAAAGTACAATTGATGGTTGAATTCATGTAAAAAAAAGGTGCGATTAACATAAAGTGCTACAGTTGTATCTGACCAACAAGCTTGGATTGAGATGTTACTTTTTTAGCAAAAGAATATCGTTTGGCCAAATGTTGTTTCTCTTTTAACATTACGCTCTACAGTTTTACTTTAAGCACACCAGCAATTTTCTTCAATTGAGTTCCAAAGTTGGCTTCTTCTTTGGATTTATCATCTGCATTGACAGTATGGTTCTTTTGCTATTTCCTCCTAATTTCTTTCCTTTGCTTAAATGTCCTCTTTCTGCAAGTAGTAAAAATGTACCTAAAAAGATAATTGTTATAGAAGGTTTCTATAATTTGTTTTCTTGATAAAAATGTTTGGTAGAGAGTTGTTCCTTGTAGAGATATTTACGTATCTTTTATGATGTTAACCAAGTTCGTTTGATTCTTTTCCTGATGGAATCATTCAAAATTTGTGGCAAAGCATTATTTTTTTGTAACAGATGCGTGCACTTGGCAGATTTAATAACAACATCTGGTAGCATTACCTCACTAATGATCATTTATTTTTCCAATCAAAATGGAAAAATAAAAAAATTATGCTTGACCAAAAAATACCTCACTAATTATCACGTAAATTAATATGCATATGCAACAACCTATTTTGTCATTGCTTACACTACCATGTATGTTCCTTGCCTATTGCTAATAGAATTTTAGTTTCATTGTTGCTGAGCTTGCTCATGTTTATTCGTTCATTAGTGCCTGGAGCAAGAATATTGGGAGACTTTCAATGCTGTTCAGATGTTCATTACCGCTTTTTTTTAGTTTGAGATTTACATTTAAACGGTGCATATGTTTTGTTCATTATCAGAGAGCTGATGCGTCGACTGTATGGAAAGAATTCACAACTGCAGATGGTCGGAAGTAAGATTTACCAGTAAAAGCATTTTGGTTCTCTTGGCTACTGCAGTATGCTTTTTAATTTTGTTTTAATGATTTATGTGTTATTGGATCTTTCAGGTATTACTACAACAAAGAAACAAAACAGTCTAAGTGGACAATTCCTGATGAACTAAAGGTTCATGAAGAAATTATTGCCTTCATCAGATATTTCTGTTTCTTCTCTATATGTTATGGAACTAATTCATCAGCATGTACCATCAGTTGGCTCGTGAACTGGCTGAAAACGCTGCTGGTCAAGTAGTTCAGACTGGAACAAGCACAAATTCTGGTGTGCAAGTCAGTGAAGCTGTGACCCCAACAGAACAACCATCTGCTGTCACCCTGGTTAGCTCCACCCCTTCTTCAACGGTTTCTGGAGTTGCTTCAAGCCCTGTTCCAGTTACACCTGCTGTTTCTGATGTTAATACTCCATCTCTGGTGGTTTCTGGATCATCAGCCATTCCTACTGTGAGCCCTGCTGTGACAAGTTCAGCTGGTGTCTCTTCACCTGCTGTTTCAGGGAGTACAGGATCTGCTGCTCTAGCTAATGCCTATCAGACACAAATGTATAGACCCTTTCATTTTCTAAAGGTGGTTTCACTTTCAGTTGTCTGTCATGATTTTATGTCTAAAATATCAAGATGAATCTTGACAATTGCTAGGAGTGGCATTGGAAATTTCTCTCCCCAAGTTGGTAGTTCTTTAAGTGGAGCTTCTAGTCAGGATATTGAGGTACGCCCAACTCCTTCAGCAGCTCTATTTGAAATTTGATTGTGCTGTCATATGCATTGTCTAAAAGACACTTTTAACTTTTCTTCCCCCTGCCTCTGCCAGTATGGTCGGAGGCTCGGAGCTATGTAGAGAAAACAGATTTTGTTGGAAAATTGAACTATGCTAATTGGGCAAAGATCATCTTTTGAGTCATATTGAATCCCCTTGACATAAGAAGTTGTCAAAAGGGGGTTCAAGAATTTCTTTAGGTCACAAGTTCAAATCCCAAGTTTGACATTCTAATATTTTACCAAATCCCCTTGCATAAATTCCGGGCTCCAGCACTGGCTGCTAAGTAGTGTTGAGAATGCTCCCACCTCTTTTGCATGAGCCCTGCCATACCTTGGAAATGCATCCCCCCTCTGGCCAAATTGTGGATTCATGTGCGTAATAGATTGAGATGAATTAGTGTTGTCTTGTTAAGTTAATTGTTTAAAATCATGACTTACAGGAGGCAAAGAAAGGCATGGCAGTTGCTGGGAAGATTAATGTGGTACCTGCAGAGGAGAAATCAGCAGATGAAGAACCTTTTCTATATGCCACCAAGCAGGTAAAATGATTGAATGTGTTCCTGTAAGTATTTATTTGTTTAGTGCTTAATATTCCACTATTACTTATTTTCTATCTTTTTAGGAGGCTAAAAATGCATTCAAAGCTCTACTAGAGTCTGCTAATGTTGAATCTGATTGGACATGGGAGCAGGTTAGTCGGACATGCTATCTTAGTTTAAAACCTATACACTTGTGACTGACAGTGAACTATTATAACAGACAATGCGAGTTGTAATCAATGATAAACGATATGGGGCTCTGAAAACTCTTGGTGAGCGGAAACAGGCATTCAATGAGGTAACCACCGGGTTTGTGATTGTTAAATGCACCCCCCCCCCCTCTCCGGTTGAGGTTTTGCTACCGCTGGTTAATATGTTGGGATGTGATGTATGAAGTATCAATTGTGATGCTGTCAATCTGGAGTGAAGAAGTTTGAAGGTATTACCAATTGGTTTCTGAGTGTTGATCTAGCTTTTCTTCCCAACAGTACTTGATGCAAAGGAAGAAACAGGAGGCTGAGGAGAGGCGCCTTAGACAAAGAAAGGCAAAAGAGGAATTCACAAAGATGTTAGAGGTAAAATATGTGCTCCTTAAAGGTTCCTGTAGGCTGATACAGTTTTCATGGTGGGTTGGTGCTCTTACCTCTACTTTTATTGTAATTAACAATGTACACAAAGCACTTAAAAAGTTTCCACTGACCGTACTGCCAATAAAATAGTCCTTCGTCTTATGCAGTAGAAGAGTCCCATTTTAGTATCCTACATATCTTTTGTGTTATAGTACGGGAATGAAATGGGCCTGAATAGAATGAAAGGATATAGAGAATTTATGTAGCTAATCCTAACTGATGAGATTGAGGCAGATTTTATTGATTAATTGATTGAAGCATATTAGTAGCGATTTCTTGAAAGAGTAAAACTCCGTGTAATACCTTTGCTCTAAAGATAATTAATCGATAATTTTTCTATAGAGAAAAATTGCGTCAAGAATTTGTTTACTACTTGTGCATCTATCATGTTAAACATCACTTATTGTGTACAACTATGTAATAGAGTGTTAACCTGGTTTGACTTTAACTGTTTCAGGAGTCCAAGGAACTCACTTCGTCTACAAGGTGGAGGTAGGTCACAGAAGCTTCTCTTTTATTAATACTTACTAACTGAAGTAACAGAAGCAGCTTTCCCCCCTCTAATGATCTCGTGATATTGTGATATCAGTAAGGCAGTAACAATGTTTGAGGATGATGAACGGTTCAAGGCTGTTGAACGAGAGGCTGATCGTGAAGATCTCTTCAGGAACTACTTGGTGGATCTTCAGAAAAAGGTAAGCTGTTGCTATTCTCACTTTTGAAAAGGCATGCAACAAACATCGCTCAGATTTTTGATCTAGACATGAATCATTCATAAAATCTGTTCAAGTTAACTGTATTTTTGCTCAAAAAATATGTGAACAATAAGCAGTTGAAAGAGCAACCCTATTTTTTTTGAGCAGTTTGTGGTTTGGTTAATTTCTTTGTGAAAGTACCCTGCGTGCATCCTACACATCCTGTTCCTTGAGCATTTGTAATTTTATTGTGTGCAGTTGTTAATCATTAAGCATGTCTTTTGTCGTTATTTGATATGTTATTCCAGGAGAGGTCAAAGGCTCAAGAAGAGTATCGACGGAATAGATTGGAGTACAAACAATTTTTGGAGACTTGTGGCTTTATCAAGGTAATTGTTACTTTTAAGCCTTTCTTCTACCTCCTTCCCCCAAGGGAAGTGGATCTGGTGGTTGGGGCTTTCTATCACTTTTTTTTTTGATTAGGTAACTTTTGTATTCACACAAAAAGCTCATCAAAATTGATGAGGTGGGATTTACAAACCCCCAGGGGGTAACATCAGGAAACAAAAACAAACTATCTCAGCTTTACAGTTGAGCTATGAACTCCACTAAGCTATCTGCCCCCCACACTATGTCTTGTTTACACCAAAAGTATAGAAGGCTAAGACATCTCATCTTGATCTGATGAATGTTTCTAGCTTTCCCTTCATAGCATCTCTCATTCCTCTCCTTCCAATAGTGTCCACTAGATGCAGGCTGGTATACTCTTCCACCAATCTTCCTTTGATTTTTTCTTCCCTACTCCTTGCCAGTGAGTCAACACCTCAAAAGTGGTCCTAGGCATTATCCAGTCCACCCTTAGTATAAATAAGAACATGCTCCACAGATCTGTAGCTGTTGAGTGCAGGAACAGGTGACTATTTACTTTATCAAAAAAACAGGTGACATTTTACTTCATCCTCTTGTCCACACATATAACACCTTGAGCAGATCTGTATACCTCTTCTCTGTAACACTTCATGGGTTAGACATGCTCTCCTAATCACCAACCATACAAAGCATGATACTTTCAATGGAATCTTGACCTCCATATCAGTTTCCAGGGCCACGTAGTTGTCAGGGAGTGATTTGTATTCCTATCCAGTAGCATGACTTCACTGTGAAGAGTCCTTTGTTTTGAAGCTGCTTAACTAGTTTATCAGGCTCCAAGGAAGTGCCTGGAAACTGATTAAGAACTTGTAGAAGGCCTGCTACTCTGTCCACTTCCCAATCGTTCAGGGCCCTTCTGAAATTTAAGTCCCAGCCTTGACGGCTCAAACATGGCCAACAGTGGCATTCTGTTGTAGATTGATGATGTAAAGATCTGGGAACAGGGCCTTTAGAGTCCCTTTCCCTATCCAAAGCTCATTCCAAAAACTTATTTTTCCTCCATTATCCACTCTATAGGTCACCTTGGCAACAAAATCAGGCCACATTCCTGTAATTGTTTTCCATACAGAGCATCCAAAAGTACCATTCGCCGCCTCAGTGGTCCAACTGTTTAACAACCCATATTTTTGTGTAATGAACCTCATCCAAAGGGCCAAATCTTCGCTGCAAAATCTCCATAGCCATTTTGTAGTAAACTAGTGTTCTGATTGCCAAGTTTTTGATGCCCAAACCACCTTGAACTTTGCTCAGTCTCACTTCTTCCCATTTCACTCAATTATAACCACGTTTCTCCTTGTTACCTTGCCACAAGAATGTTCTTCTCAACTTATTAAGCCTCTTCTCAATGTTTTTTGGAAGGGGGAACAGACTCAACATGTAAGTTGGCAATGCATAACTGATTTAATGAGTGTTAGTCTGCCTCCTACAGATAGATATTGATTCTTCCAGCTAGATAGCTTCCTTTCGCTTCTCTCCGGCACTTCACTCCAAATCTCCATCTCCTTATTTTGTGCTCCCAAAGGCATTCCCAAGTATTTAGTGGGAAGGGAAGCCACTTGACACCCCAGGTTGTCAGCAAGACCTTGCATATTTTCTACTTGATCGATCGGATATAAACAGCTCTTCTGCCAGTTTACATGGAGCCCAAAGATGCTTTCAAAGATTGTGAGAATTGCCCTTAGGTGCTTATTTAGTGATACCTCTGCTCCGCATAATACCAGTGAGTCATCTACATATAACAGGTGTTTGATTTCATGTCATTTGCCCTGTTCGGATGTGCAGAAAAGCTTTTATCCAACCCAAAGTATTTCCTTTCCTGATCATGTGATTAAGCCCCTCCATTGCTATAATGAAAAGAATAGGAGACACGGGGTCTCCTTGTCTCAAGCCTCTCTGTGATTGAAAAAACCTTCTGGATTCCCATTTATAATGATTGATGAAAACTTCGCTATTGACACACAACTTGATCCAGTTCCTCAATTTCCTCCCAAAACCCATGTCACTTAGAACTTTGAGAAGGAAGTTACAGTTGACATGATCGTATGCCTTCTCAATATCAAGCTTACAAAGGATCCTTGGTGTATTCTGCTTCACCCTAGAATCCACCAATTCATTAGCCAACAAAGCAGCATCCATTATCTGTCCATCCTTCAGGAAGGCCATTTGGTGCTCATTTATCAGTCTCCCCATTACTGTTTTCATTCTCTCAGTAATTAGTTTAGCTATGATTTTGTACATTCCCCCAATCAGACTGATTGGTCTGAAATCCTTCAACTCCTCCGCTCCAAATTTCTTGGGAATTAATGCCACAAAAGTGGCATTGAGAGACTTCTTGAACAGTTCAGTCTGGTGGAAATTGTGGATTGTTTGCATCACATCCTCTTTATAGTTTCCCAGCAAGCTTTGAAGAAACGTATAGTAAAGCCATCTGGCCCGGGGGCTTTGTCTCCTGCCGTGTTTGAGAATGTGTACTACTTCATCTTATGAGAAAGGTCTTTGCATCCACTCCTGTTCTTCTTTGAGTTATTCTTGGGAAATCCATCATATCAAATGAAGGCCTCCAATCTTCTGATTCAGTGTATAACTGCTTATAGAACTCAGTTACATGCTCCTTAATCTCTTTTGGGTCTTTTATTTCTTCTCCACTGATAACCAATTTATCAATAGCATTATACCTTCTGTGAGCAGTTTCCATTCTTTGAAAAAACTTGGTGTTATTGTCTCCAGCTAGATTCCTTATTTTTTGACAAATTTTCCAGCTCTACTAGAATTGTTGCCCTTATCATCATGTCCTCCTCATTCAGCATTCTGGACTCCTGAATCAAATTCATCTCGTCCAGCTCATTTAAGAGGCTATTCTTCCTGTTAGTGAGTTCCCCATAGGTTGTGTTGCTCCACTCTTTGAGTTTCTGCTTTAGCATCTTTAACTTAATGCTGAATTTGTAGTCAGGGAACCCTTCTACTACGAATCCACTCTACCACCCCTGCATTAGGTCCTTGAAACCATCTACATTGAGCCACCAATTTTCGAATTTGAAATATGATCTCCTTTGCTCCCAGTCACCACAGTGTAGTATGGTAGGGCTATGGTCAGACAGAACTCTAGGCATGAGTTATTGTCTAATGTTCCTGAAAGACTCCTCCCACTCCATTGAATAGAGAAATCTATCCTGTCTAGCAGCACTGTGATGGCTAGCCCCTCTGAACCATGTGACATTCCCACCATTTAGATGAGGATCATGCAGCTCCATATCCTCAATCCAGTTTGAAAAATCAGTCATTACGTTACTGAAGCCTCCACACAGCACCCTAACTGCTGCTATTTCCTCCCAGTACTCCAATTTCTCACTTCTAGTGTGGAGCATACACACCAGTGAGAAACCAGAAGGATGAATTTTGGACAGCTTCAAATTTGGAGGTGATGGAAAACTTCCTTACCTCCCACACAACTTCCCACCCAAGTCCTGCAATCCCACATGAGTAGAACCAACCACACCCCCCCCGCATCAATATACCCACACCTCATCCATCTACTAGTCCACAGTTGTTTTGCAACCACCATCACATCTTTGCTCACTTTCGTCTCTTGTAAGCAATAAACATCTACTTTCCACTTCAATAGTAAACTCTTAACCAGATTTCTTTTGGAAATCTTGTTAATCCCCCTAACATTCCAAGAGAGTATTTCTACTTTCATTTGAAAGTTAAAGAAAGAGCTCTCCCCCTATTTCTCACTCTTCTTGCCAATACCTCTGAGTTTGGGTGTTGAAGCCGTACTAGCTGTCCCTTTTTCTCCATAGCAAATTTCCTTTCATCCAATCTCATCAATAGAGCATGTGTTTCTTCCCTGAATCCTTTGAGTGCTACCCCATATGTTTTGCTCGGCTCAAGAAAGTGGGAGTTAACCCAACTGGATGCTTCAACTTCGCCAGCAGTTCGATTTCCAGGATTCTCCATGGCGACTGGTACAACGTCATGGATTTGTTGTATTTGCATGTCCTCTTCTGAAGTGTTCTGTGACCCTGGGCCTTCCCCAATTTCCTTTGAATGGTCAGCCCCTTGCCCTTCTGTCATAGCTGGTTCATGATCGCCCTGTTTCTCGCTGATTATCTCACCTGGAGGGAAAAGTATCGCTATCTCAGCCTTTTTCTCTTTGATCGACAACTCCATCCTGAAGAAACTGGACTGCCAGCTCTTTAATTCCACTTAACCCATCCAAAAGTCTCCCCTACTCCTCACGCGACATTTTATTATTTGTTGTTGGGCTTATTGCTGAACTGTTTTGCTTTGGGCCCAATCTCACCTTTTGGCTCTGTTCAGTAATATCAGCGACCCAGCCCACCTCCTTAATTAGGTTTCCACTTACCCCCCCCCTCCCCCCACGTGGTTCTGCAGCAGCACGTGACTTGCCAACTACACGTAGCTCTGCTCCTTCGACCAGAGAGATATCCTTTTTGCCTAGTGGATCTTCGATTTGCAACTGTTGGGCAAAGACCATAGAATTCAAATTTTCTCCGGCTGACAACCTTGGCGGCAATTCAGCCCAAATTTGCATGGTGAAGCCGATGCCTTCTTCCTCAATGGTCACCTCTTTAGGTATGTCTCAGCCATCCCCGTTTACTTTCACTCTTGCCTATTTAAGATGATTTCTTAACTGGGTCTCCTCTTCCGTCTCTACCCAACCCCCACAGAAGTCTCCAATGGCTTTGAAGACATTTTGAGCCCAAAATTGTTGCGGTAATCTGACAATTTTGACCCAAGTTTCGCTTGCTTTACCCCTCCCACACGACGTGCCGATTGTCGGGTTCCACCATTGGAGGGTGACTGGAGAATTCTTCCAATCCCAATCCCCTTCGACCACCTGCTCCGCCGTCGCCTTGAGTGCGAATTCAAATAGAAAATAGCCATTGCCCATTTCGTATATGTTCAGACCCTGCGCTTGTTTCCACAATCTATTGGCCCAACCTCTGATTTCTGAGAGAGTTGGTCGCCAACTCTGGATTCAGAAAAGCCCACCAAACTCCTCTTTAGAGTTCCACTGCATTCCTTAGATCTGTCATTAATGCATATTCTGTCCCCCTTCTTTATTACCTTCTCTTCCTCTGTTTCCTTTCTTTCTTTATTAGCCCATTTAATGCTCCTTAATACTTCTGCATATGGGATTTCTCTGTCCACCAACCTATGTTCCCCCAACAACAACAACAACATACCCAGTGTATTCCCACAGCGTGGGGTCTGGGGAGGGTAGAGTGTACGCAGTCCATACCACTACCTCAGAGGTGAGGTAGAGAGGCTGTTTCCGATAGACCCCCGGCTCAAGACAAAACAGTCTAAAAATAGGCTAAAAAGGACGTAACAATGATACAGGGTAAAAATACAAGATAAAACTACAAGAGACGATAGGAAGTAATATGTAGTAACAAACAACAGACAGAAACAGAGCACTGCCACCAAATACTACCACGAGGAATCCAAGAACAAGAAACTATAAGCGTAGCACTACGATTACTAGTCGGGACAATAAGAAAAAACACTCCTACCTACTATCCTACACACACTTCTACCTACTACTCTTCTACCCTAATCCGCGTCCTCCACACCTTCCTATCTAGGGTCATGTCCTCGGTAAGCTGCAACTGCGCCATGTCCTGTCGAATCACCTCTCCCCAATACTTTTTCGGTCTACCTCGTCCTCTCCTGTAACCATCCATAGCCAACCTCTCACACCTCCGCACTGGAGCATCCGTGCCTCTCCTCCTCACATGTCCGAACCATCTCAACCTCGCTTCCCGCATCTTATCTTCCACCGACGCCACACCCACCTTATCTCGGATATCCTCATTCCTAATCCTATCTCTCCTAGTATACCCGCACATCCATCGCAACATCCTCATCTCCGCCACCTTCATCTTTTGAATATGGGAGTTCTTTACTGGCCAACACTCTACTCCATACAACAAAGCTGGTCGGACCACCACTCTGTAGAATTTGCCTTTAAGTTTAGTAGGCACCTTCTTATCACACAAGACTCCAGATGCGAGCCTCCATTTCATCCACCCAACACCAATACGGTGAGTGACATCCTCATCAATCTCTCCATTTTCCTGGATAATAGACCCAAGATACTTGAAACTCCCTTTCTTTTGGATGACCTGTGTATCCAGCTTCACTTCTACGTCATCGTCCTGAGTCGCCTCACTGAACTTGCACTCCATATATTCAGTCTTGGTCCTGCTCACCCTAAACCCCTTTGACTCGAGGGTCTGTCTCCAAACCTCCAACTTAGCATTAACTCCTCCGCGAGTCTCGTCCACCAAAACTACATCATCCGCAAATAACATGCACCATGGCACCTCACCTTGTATTTGCCGCGTCAATACATCCATTACCAAGGCAAATAGAAACGGGCTAAGGGTCGATCCCTGGTGCAACCCCATTAACACGGGGAAGTGCTCCGAATCTCCTCCCACAGTTCTAACGCGAGTCTTGGCCCCCTCATACATGTCCTTAATTGATCTGGTGTACGCCACGGGTACACCTCGAGCCTCCAAGCACCTCCAAAGGACCTCCCTAGGGACTTTATCATACGCCTTTTCTAGATCGATGAACACCATGTGCAAGTCCTTCTTCCTTTCCCTGTACTGCTCCACCAGTCTTCTAAGGATATGAATGGCTTTCGTAGTCGAGCGTCCTGGCATAAAGCCGAACTGGTTCTCTGAAATAGGCACGATCTGTCTCAACCTCAACTCCACCACCCTCTCCCAGACCTTCATAGTGTGGCTTAGCAATTTGATACCCCTATAGTTGTTGCAACTCTGAATATCGCCCTTGTTCTTGTACAAAGGAATCATCGTGCTCCATCTCCAAGCTTCAGGCATCTTTGCCGTTCTGAAAATACCATCAAACAACTCGGTTAGCCACTTCACACCTGTCTCACCCGAGCTCTTCCAAAAATCAACGGGAATCTCATCTGGCCCCGTCGCCCTACCCCTTCGCATCTTACGAATCGCAACCTTAACCTCTTCAACCTTTATACGGCTACAATAATCATAGTCACGACGCCTCTCTGAGTGTGCCACATCTCCCAGCACAAAGCTTTTGTCCCCCTCTTCATTCAAGTGGTTGTCGATGAACTTGCCCACTTTTTCCGCAATATTCATCCATCCTGCATTAAATGTCAACGCAGGGATAATGATAACTCCCCTCCTTCTACTTCTCACATTTATTAGACTGATATATCGCCCATGTTTGTTGTAATTCCTAGAGCAGAACAGTTCGGAGAAGACATTTTTTTCCTTCCACCTCTTCACCATTTTTCCTTTCGTCTGTGATGCTTCTTGTAAAACCTGCACAATCCACCCCATAGTCTTTGCATTGAAAGTCGTGCTCATGATAAGAGTTTCTGTTCCTTTCAGTCCAGTTGTACCAGTCCCCTACTGTTCCAGCCGTCCTCGTTATGTCGTAAGCCTTGAAGCCTACTGCGAAATAGATGCTATCGTCCATCTGAGCCTTGCGAGAGAGAAGAAAAAGGATAAGAAAAGAAGGAAGAAAGAGAAAGAGAGGGATTCCGGTGATCAGAGGGATCACCGGAGGGGAGGAGAGAGATTCTAGTGTGGCTGAAGCATTTCCTCGGTCATAGTGCCTGGGAGCTACCTTTTCTATCACTTTTACCTTTTGTTCCTTTTCTTTCTCTGAAGTTCATCCTTACTTTGTTTCTTTGGAGCCACAGGTAGATACCCAGTGGCGCAAAGTCCAAGATCTTTTGGAAGATGATGAAAGATGTTCGCGCCTTGAAAAACTTGATCGCTTAGAGATTTTCCAGGTAAAGTTTTTATGCAGGCAAGTTACCTGAATGGAATGCAAAGTCTAGTAAGAAAGAGGCACAAACTTCTGAAAAAAAAAATCTTAAAGGAAATTCAGGAACTTACTGGAATGGAATGCAAAGCCCTATAAGAGAAATGGGGCATAACTTTTTCAAATTCTTAAAAGGAGAATTCACACAAGTGAAATTAAATGTACACGTTTCTTTTAGAGTTCAACCAATTGATGCCCTAAAGTTTCTGTTGAGGTTTTCATTTCTTCTCTAGTAGCTTCTTCTTCTTGACTTTTTTTTAAAAGGAAAAAAACACCATTTTGTGATAATTTATGTCCCTGATATCTTTCTTCTCTGAAGGAATACATCCGTGACCTGGAGAAGGAGGACGAAGAACAGAGAAAATTGCAAAAGGTTCTTTCTGACGCCTCCTTTTTTTAAATTTTGGGGGGAGGGGGGAGGATGTTGGGGGAGGCTAACCTCCTTTTCTATGCTTCATTCCGGGTGATCAACTCGCTAAGTGTATTTTTGTTAATTTTAAGGAGCAACTGAGGCGCGCAGAGCGCAAGAACCGGGATGCATTCCGAAAGATGATGGAGGAGCATATCGCTGCTGGCATGCTTACTGCGAAAACATCTTGGCGTGATTATTGTCAGATGGTATTCCACTTTTCTACCTTTTGTTGAAGTGTGTGACAGATGTTTAAAAGATTGAACACTTAGAGAGAGAACACACTTCTATTTATTAATTTAATTATGTCTTCAACACGCGAAAGTTCTTTCTGATAGTGGGTGGTGGTGAGACTTGAAGCCAGGACCTCTGTTTACTCTGATACCATGTTGAAGTGTGTGATCATCTTATTGAAAAGTTTAAGCTGTTAAGAGGGAACACACTTTTATTTATTTAATTATGTCTTCAACACCTTTACACAATGATAAAGAAATTTTTGTATTTTAAGGAAATTTTGTCTCTAATAATGTATCATTTCATTATGTTTCTTATTAGTTCCACCTTTCTCTAAGTTACCAGTTTAAAAAAAGAAGTTCCACCTTTCTCTAGGGTTGACCTGTATATGTGTGAATATGTAGGTTAAGGAGTCTGTGGCTTATCAGGCTGTTGCATCAAATACTTCTGGTTCGACACCAAAGGATTTGTTTGAAGATGTCGCTGAAGAGTTGGAAAAACAGGTCCTAATATGCGTAGCCCCACTATTTTTTGCCTTCTTTTACGATAGGTGATGTAGCTTTATTTTGTTAATAACCGGTAAAAAATGACTTCTTCTTTTTCAAAATTCATTGCTGGACTCATTAGATGTCAGAGACCCCTCTTCCATATGAAAAAATGGAAGTGGTACTGCCTGTTTCAGCAGTTTGTTGCATCACTTGATATTGGGTGGATGCATGACACATTTGCTGAGAAAATAGTTACGCCATATGTGGCATTCAGCACTGTGCCATCTGAGTTGGGTCTCGCATATATGCGATTTGCTTGTTTGAAGTATTCATTTGTGCTATAGTTTGAAGTGTGATAGTTGTGCTCTTTCCACTAACTTTGTTTTTTGCTCTGCTTAACAGTATCATGAAGACAAGATTCATGTAAAAGATGTAGTTAAGTCAGAAAAGGTAGGTTTGTGTACTGTTATTTACTTTTCCTCACAAATACCTGCTGGTGTATGATTTTCTGTCTGTTTTTACTATTTTCAGATCACGATCTCATCAACATGGACATTTGAAGACTTTAAAGTTACTATTTTTGAAGGAATTGGTTCCCCATCCATTCATGATGTTAATCTACAGGTATTAATTTGTGACCCCTAAACCTAAAAAAGGAGGTGGATTTTCATTGTTTTTGGTTTAGCTTATTTCCGTAGCTTAATGACTGAAGGCAATTCCCTTTTTTAGATTAAGCATTCAAAACTTGTTATGTTTTGGTAGTGTTTGGATGTACATTTGCTGTCTGTAATCGGAGATAGAGGTTTTGGGACCTTAGTTTTTGATTGTGGACAGGACTATTTTTCAAATGATCGAGCTTGGTGTTAAACTTGGAATGTGATTGCTTCTCTAGTATTCTCTTTCATTTTAGATGATGATATGTGGGATTATCATATATATTGCTGGCGGCTGAGCTTTTAAGCTTTGTTTCCGCACTTTTTTTTTTAATAAGGTAATAGTATTTCATTCATAAACATGGACGAGCTGACCGTATACAAAGGAACCAAAAGGTAAAGAAACTACAAAAAATGATTCTCTACAAAATACACCCAATCTTCTATACAACAAGGAACTTTATGGGTGCACCAAAAGAAAATAAATGACCGGAGGCTACTCCTCACTTGTGTAAAACTCAACTCTATCCCCTCAAAAGCTCTCCTATTTCTCTCTTTCCAAATAACCCATATCAATGCAAGGGGGACCAAGTTCCAAGCCCTACGCCTTCTCCTCCTTTTCCCACTTCTCCAATAGAACAACAAATCTTTCACGGTTCTTGGCATTGCCAATAAGTTCTGAAACACCGAGGCATGTCCCACCATAATCTCATGGTAAAGACACAATGAGAGAATATGATCCACTTCTTCACCTTTCTGTTTGCAGACACAAGTAACACCAGCTGACACAAATAATTTTTCGCTTTCTAAGATTTTCGGCCGTCAAGATCACCCTCTAGCTGCTAGCCAAGAGAAAAAGCACACCTTCCTTGGCACCTGCAGTATCCATATTGCAACACTTGGAAACACATCCTCCTCCGTGATGAGCAGCTTGTAGGTTCCGTACTTGTAGTAACCATTCTTCCTGTTTATAGCTGCAAACTAGTTTCTGTTCCAAATAAGGTGGAATGTGCGTTCCAGCATAGTATGGTGGTTTATAACCGGAAATTCTTATAACCGTTTTTTATAAGAAAAAATAATATAATTGAATGGGAAGAAAAACTTCCGTATACAAGTGGTATAAAAGTGGAGAATGTACGAATAAATATGATTCTGTACTAAAGACGCCCAATCTTGTATACAAATTGGAATCTCGTGGGTGCACCCAATGGCGAAGGGGATTCAAAATATAAAGAAAGAAATACGCGAAAAAGACGAGGGAATTCAATATCAATAAAATATACGTAGAATATTATTTTGACCTTGTATATACAGTGTAATTTATCGGCAAAAAGGGTTCATCCGAACCCCCTTGCCCCTCACCGCTCCACCTAAAGAGGCTTTCCTCATATGTAAAATATTATTTTTCTATCCTTCAAAGGCTCTCCTATTTTTATCTTCCATACAATCCACATGGGTGCTAATGGAGTAATATCCCACTCCTCTAGTCTTCTCCTCATTCTTCTAAATGTTCAGTTGAATAGTGCCGCCTACACGGTGTGTGGCATCACCTATTGAAGTGCAAATCAACGAACTGTTTAAAGATCTCCCACACGCGAGATACTACTTTGACAATGTAAAAAGAGGTGGTTCATGTCTTCACTGAACTCTTCCACATAAGACCAATCGGTATATGCACTTTCTCCTCTTCCTTAAGTTTTTAGCTGTTAAAATCACCCCCTTTGCTAAAAGGCTTAAGAAAGTTGTATCTAAGTTGGTGGATGCCCAACAAATGTCATTAAAGGAAGACAAATTATGGATGCCATTTTGATGGCAAATGAATGTGTGGATGTGAGGAAGATTTCCAAGGTCCCTGGCATTCTATGCAAGTTATTAGATATAGAGAAGGCTTATATTGAGAATTATAGAGAAGGTCTCAATTTATGATCACTTAAATTGAGAATTCCTATGGAGGACACAGGGAGAGACTGGGGTTTGATAGCAGACGGATTAATTGGATAAAGTTCTGTTCTAGTACAGTAAAGTTCTCTGTCCTGATCAATGGCTTACCCTTTGGTTTCTTCTCTTCTAAGAGAGGATTGACACAAGGGGACACCCTATACCCTTTTCTCATCATTCTGGCCATGGAGGACTCAATGATATGTTGAGAACATCCAAGGATAATAATAGGATCAGGTGATTCAAGGTTAATCTTGGAAGACAAGGGCTATCAATTTCTCACCTTCCATATACAGATGCTACACTAGTATTTTGTGATGCAGAGAGTGATCAGTTGAAATATTTGAGGGTAATTTCTATTCTTTTTGAAGTTATCTTTGGACTTCACATCAATTGGGGGAAGAGTTCTGTTTATCCAGTAAATGAGGTAAATGAGGTGCCAGTAATCAATAGTTTGGCCAACATATTGGGTGACAGAATAGGAGAGCTGCCTACTACTTATCTTGGCGTGCCCCTGGGTGCTAAGAGTAAATCAAAGAATATTTGGAATGTTGTACCAGAGAAATGTGAAAAGGAACTTGTTAATTGGAAGAGCCAATATCTCTTTGGGAGGTAGATTGACTTTAATTAACAGTGTATTAGATGCCATGCCAACCTTTATACTAATATGTCCTTATTCCCGATGCCAGTGAATGTTATCAAGAAGCTGGATGCAATCAGAAGGAATTTTCTCTGGCAAGCAAATTGTGAGACCAAGAAGATATACTTGGTAAAATGGGATACAATTTTAACCAACAAGAAGGTAGGTGGAATGGGAATAAAGAACCGAAGGACAAAATCATAGCCTCCCACTGGAATGGCTTTGGAGATTTGCAATGGATGAACATTCATTGTGGAAAGAAACTATTGACAAGGTATGGGATGGAAGACCACTGGATTACCAAGGAAGTAAAGAATCCATATGGTGTTGGCTTGTGGAGATCCATCAGGAACTAGTGGCCCGCACTCATAATTAATTCCAAGATCAAAGTAGGTAATGGAGGGCAGATCTCATTTTGGGATGATGTATGGGTTAGCCAACACACTTTGAAACCTCTGTTTCCTGATATTTACAACCTGAACCAACAGAAAAAGGCTACACTTCTGGAGGTAACAGATAACCTAGGGTGGAACCTCAGTTATAGGAGACTTCTCAATGACTGGGAAGTGAAAGGTTGACAGATTTCTACAACACTGGAACAGTTCAAAATTTCTCCACTATGATGACAGTCTATTCTGGTTAAAGGATAAGGAAGATTCTCTGTGAAATCTGCATATAACTGCTTCTACAACACAAATTCTCAAACTGGGTTTTGGCCTTGAAAGATGATATGGAAAAGTCAAGATTTCATACAAAGTAGCATGCTTTACATAGTGGCAAAACAAGCTGTCTTAACTCGAGATAAGCTAATGAAAAGGGGTATGCAACTATATTCTAGATGTTTTTTTTGGTGAAGCTGAAGAAGAGACAATAAATCATCTCTTCTTACACTGTAAAGTGACAGAACAACTTTGGCAGGTTTTCATCACCTTGAGGGGAGTCAGGTGGATTATGCCAAAGAGTACATTGGAAGTTTTAACTTGCTGGAATAGAGATGGTAATCTGTCAGGACTCGGGAGAGATGAAATATTGTCCCAACGTGCAGCTGGTGGACAATTTGGAAGGAGAGAAACCAGAGGTGTTTTAAAAATAAGAGTACTTCTCTTCAGAGGTTGAAGATGAATTGTCTAGTGCTTTTCTACTTTTGGTGTATTATGAATATCCTCACGAGGCAGAGGACATTCCTAGTGTTTTAGAGTATTTATGAGGTTTAGGTGGTAGGTTTTGCTCATGTCTACAACTTGTAATTATTACTGAAGTTCACCTTTGGTGTAGTTCTTTCTTTATCATAGATACTCCCTCCGTTCCTAAATAAGTGGTGTTTTATAGTTCGGACACATGCTTTAAGAAACTACTCATTCCTAGAACACAAAGAGTGTTTTTACTAATATACCCTTAATAAATACCTTGAAAAAGATGCAAGTTTTTGGTACTTTCTTGGTTATGTAAAGCTTTCTTTATTTAAAGAAGGGTAAAATTGGAACAACAACAACAACAACATACCCAGTATATTCCCACAAAGTGGGGTCTGGGGAGGGTGAGATGTACGCAGACCATACCTTTACCCCAGAATGAAGTAAAGAGGCTGTTTCCGATAGACCCTCGGCTCAAAGCAATCCAGGAGATATAACCAATAAACAAAACAACAGCTAAAACAAAACTATACTACTACAAAATAATATAAAAATCTAGCTACACAAGGCACTAGCAGGTAACTGGCGCAGAAGAAACAAAAGCTACAAGCGTAGCCTTTCAACTACTAAAAGGACAACAAAACCCCGCACTCCTCCCTACAAAGAAACCAACCAACCTACTAACCTACAACCCTAATCTGAGCCCTCCACGCCTTCCTATCTAAGGTCATGTCCTCGGTAAGCTGCAAATGCGCCAAATCCCGCCTGATCACCTCTCTCCAATATTTCTTCGGTCTACCACGACCTCTCTTAAACCCATCCATAGCCAGCCTCTCACACCGCCGCATAGGGGCCTCTGAACCTCTCCTCATCACATGCCCAAACTATCGCAACCTCCCTTCCCGCATCTTGAGAAGGTAACAGTTTGTATTATAAACCAGTACTTAGGTAGTACTGAAAACCCCTTTACAAAAAGTGTTGGATCCTAAATTATAAGACTAACAGGCAAACCTAGCAGGAGTCTAAAACTTCTAGGATTGCTTCTGCATCTATAGGGGAACTTTTTGTACACCAAAAACAAAATAACAGAATACAATCTGTTTTAATCCTTTGTAAGGATCTACTTCTATTCTCAAAACTTCTAACATTTCTTTCTTTCCAAATGGTCCACCAAATGCAGGCTGGAATAGTCCTCCAATAGCTCCTATCCTTGGCTCCTTTTCCAGCTTCTTCCCAACTGGAAAGAGTGTCAACAATCTTGCTAGGCATTGTCCATTGGATGCCTCTGAGATTGATGAAAATCTTCCATAGTTGATCAGTGATTCTGCAGTGTAGGAATAAATGGCTAACTGTTTCAGCTGCTTCCCCACATAAGCAGCAATGTGTCACTAGGATGATGTCTCTCTTCCTCAAGTTCTCATGTGTCAGTACAACCTCCTTTGCTAGTAACCAAGTGAAGCAGGCCACCTTGAGAGGTGTCTTAGCTTTCCAAATTTGTTTCCAAGTCCATTTTGAGTTCTGTGCCATATCCCCAGTCATGATCTTGTATCCTGAGTTCACCTTATAGATCCCTTTGTTGTGCCAGTCCACCATAATCTGTCTAACCCTTCCTTCAAACCGTGAAAGGTTTCCAGCATTTCAAAGAGCTTAGTTAGTCTGTGGACTTCCCAATCATTCAAATTCCTTCTGACAGTGAGATCCCATCCTTGAGGGGACCACATTTCATCCGCTGTTCTTCCTTTATGTATTGCTAAGTCATACAGATTTGGGAAGATATCTGCCAGACTTCTATTGCCAAGCCATTTATCTTTCCAGAAAACTGTCCTGTTGTTGCCATTGTGAACTGAGATGACAGTATGGCTATTCAAGAAAGGCCACCAGTTCCTGATTGATCTCCAAACTGTTACACCATAAGGATTATTTGCTACCTTGGTTACCCAGGAGTCCATCTCTCCATACTTTAATTTAATCACCCTACTCCACAATGACTGTGTTTCATGAGCATATCTCCAAAACCATTTCAGCTTTAGTGCTTTGCTTTGGATTTTCAGATTTTTGATACCAAGACCACCTTGTTTCTTCCCTGATATCAAAACTTTCCATTTCACCAGATGGTATCCCTTGTTTTCCTTGTTGCCTTGCCAAAAGAAATCCCTTCTAAGTTTGTCTAGTCTCTGAACTACACTTGCAGGAATTGGGAACGAGGTCAACATGTAGGTAGGTAGTGCATCCAGGACTGCATTGATCAGGGTAAGCCTACCCCCCTTGGATAAGTACTGGGCTTTCCATCTGGACAACTTCTTCTCACATTTTTCTAAATTTGTGTCCCAAATGTCCTTGAATTTTGATTTTGCCCCCAAGGGCATACCTAAGTAGATAGAAGGGAGAGCTCCCACTTCCCCTCCTAACACAGATGCCAATAAACCCATTTTAGGGACAGAGTTTATAGGGTATAGGTGACTTTTCCCCCAATTTATGTGTAGACCTGAAATACCTTCAAACAACACCAGAATGACCCTAAGGCATTTTAGTTGAGCTTCATCTGCATCACAAAAGCTCAAAGTGTCGTCTGCATACTGGAGATGTGTCACCTCCAGACTCCTCTCGTTATTTGTAGACACCTCAAAACCTGTAATCCACCCATTTATTTTGGCTGTCTGGATTATGTTGTTTAGACCCTCCATGGCAAGAATGAAAAGGAACGGGGATAGAGGGTCCCCTTGTCTAATTCCTCTCTGAGCTGCAAAGAAACCTTCAGGAGCTCCATTTATGAGAATAGAAAACTTCACAGAGGATCTATGTTGCTCGGACTCTTCAAAAATGTCAACGGGTGCGTGTCAGATTCGCCAAAAGTAGTGTATTTTTGGAGAATCCGACATGGGTGCGGCATCAAAAGTGAAGAGTCCGCGCAACTTAGCAGAGGAACACATAAGCTAATCCATCTGATCCATTTTTCCCCGAACCCCATTTTTCGGAGAATATTGATAAGAAATCCCCAGTTAACATGATCATATGCCTTCTCAATGTCTAGCTTGCATATGATACTTGGTTTCTTAAGAGCCAATCTAGAATCCACAGCCTCATTTGCTATTAATACAACATCCATGATTTGTTTTCCTCTGATAAAAGCCATCTGTTGAGAGTCAACTAGTTTATGCATTACTCCTTTAATTCTTTCAGTCAAAACTTTAGACAATAACTTATAGAAACTGCCTATTAAGCTTATTGGTCTAAAATCTTTCGATTCCTTTGCTCCTTTCTTCTTTGGGATCAATGCAATGTAAGTAGCATTGAAACTCTTTTCAAACATCTCCTGCTCATAGAAGTTATGAAAGGCTTCCATGACATCCAGCTTCAGAACCTCCCAACATTTGATGAAGAAGCCCATTGTGTACCCATCAGGCCCAGGGGCTTTATCCATGGCACACATTTTCAAACAATTGTACACTTCCTGTTCTTGAAATTCAGCCTGCAATTGTGACTTCTCTTCTTCTGAAATAGTGGGGCAGTTTATCATATTTCCATCAGGTCTCCATCTTTCTATTTCAGAATACAGTTTTTTGTAGAACTGTATGATTTCCTCCTTTATTCTACTCGGTTCCATGATGCTTTTCCCCTGTACATCCAGATGATCTATATGGTTACTTCTCTTGTGTGCATTGGCAGAGTTATGGAAGAATTTTGTGTTACTATCTCCTTCTTTCAGCCATAAGGTCCTTGACCTTTGTCTCCAGGCAATCTCCTCATTCTTGAGCAATTCTTCATATTCCATGAAGGTTTCTGCCTTCATAGAAGCCTCTTCATCGGATAGAGCTCTATTGTTCATCAAAGAGTCCAGATTTGCCATTTTACTAAGCAAATTGGCTCTTTTGATATGAAGGTTTCCTTCCTCAAATCTGCTCCATTCCCTAAGTCTTTCTTTCAGTGCTTTCATCTTGCAGGCTAAGATGTAGTTTGGTCTTCCATTAAATGTAAGTGAGTTCCACCAGGATCTGACCCTCTCAACAAATCCCTCTGTGTTTAACCACCAATTTTCGAACTTAAAATATGATTTATTATGCTCCCAAGGTCCACAAAGTAGAGCTATTGGTACGTGGTTTGAAATCAGTTTCTGTAGGGTGGTTTGCTTCATCTTGTTTAACTGATCACTCCAGTCAGAGGTGAAAAGTATCCTGTCTATCCTGGATGCTGTTTTGTGAGTGTCTCCTCTAAACCATGTATATTGTCCTCCTTCTAGTGGCAAATCAATGAGTTCCAGATCTTCAATGGTATCTGAGAACTCTACCATAGCTGAAGATCTAGTGCAATCCCTTTTCTCAGAAGGAAACCTGCTCACATTAAAATATCCACAGACAGCCCAGGCTCCCTCCAATAAACCTTTGACCCCTCCTAGTTCATCCATACTTCCCTCCTTTCCACTTTATTATTAGGTGCATAAACTCCAGAAACATGACAGTTAAAATTCTGGAGTAGAGCTACAAAACTGCAAGTTAATGTGTAGGCACCAACTTGAAGTATCTCTCCCTTCCATACCCTGCAGTCCCATAGGAAAATAATTTTTCCCCTAGTACCACTTGCCTCAAGACAAGCATATGTAACCCATCTCCCTCCCCATATTTGTCTTTCCGCGTCTTGAACATCCCCTTGTAACTTTGTCTCCTGCAAACATATAATATCAGCCTTCCAGTGATCTAAACAAGCCTTCACCACCCTCCTCTTTCCCACATCATTCAATCCCCTAACATTCCAGGAAACTAGTTTGAGCTTCATGGCACTGATTTTGAATTCCCTTTCCCCTTATTCTTGTTGTCACTGCCTTTGAATTTAACATCAAAGGTGATTAAATTCTTTAATTCATAAGCACCCTTGAACCTTGCCTTTTTGATATCTGGGGTGGATTCCATTCTTCTTGCTTGCCTGCAAGCATCAATTTGCATGAGAAGCTCCGTCGCCTCCTCCTCGTGCCCTTTGAAATCTACACCAAACATCTTGCCAAGTTTGATGATGTTCTGACGCACCCAAACAGATGTGGCTCTTTCCTTTGCAGACGAATAGGTCCCTAGCTTTGCTGCTATGGGGACTGCTTCGTCAACATCCCATACGTCCCCACGAGAGATCATGATATCGATCAAATTCTGTTGATTTTCAATTACCTCTATCCCTCTTTCTTCGACCTCTGTGATCAAACTCACTGCTTTCTCTACATTGTTACCCGCGTCGTGCTCTCTTTCTTCCATGGATTCCATGGTGTTAACCTCTGTATGTGGTGGCTCCTCTATTTCTTCCGTGGCAGTACTTTCTTCAGAGTTTCTGAGAGACTTTATTTCCTTCCACATATCGTCTAAAGAAGAATCATGAGTGGGTTGGGCTCTTAACTCATTAATTGCATGACTGGACTGAATTGCACTAGATGAGGGCCGACCCAACTCTATTAATGAAGAAGGGTCAGCTTGTTTAATTAACATGTGCCTCTCACATGTCTGTGTGGGACCTTTTTTTAAATTCTGACCGAACACATAGGTGGCCCAGTCAACAACTCTTAAAGCTGAAATTTCAGAGATAACTTCAAACGAGGCTTTTGACCTCCGGGTAAACTTCTTCCCCAACAGACATTCTTTCTCATACCTCTGGGTATTAACTTGCCCTAGGTTTTCTTTTGACTCTGCCGACATCACTGTGTTTGCCTGAGTTCTCGCCGGTTTGTAGCTCGGAATCTTCTCAACGGAGGTTTGTCTTTCTGCCCAAATTGGGATTTTGTATATGTAACCATCTTTAGAGATAGATACCTCAGTGGGTATGTTACTACCATCACCCAATACTTCAATACGAGCCCATTTGAGGTGATTTCTCAATTCTGTCTCTTCCTCTGTGCTTTTCCAGCCTCCACACTTGTCGCCGATCTCCCGGAAAACTTCCTTGGACCACAAATGGAGAGGGAGACCTATGGCTCTGATCCACATCGAGAGAGGCTTTTGTTGTGCCGGAATGCAGCCAAATAGAGGGTTCCACCATTCTAACTTGACCAGGGTGTTCTTCCAGAGCCATTCTCCTTGCAATATCTGCTCCGCCATAAACCTATTTGGGAATTCAAACAGGAAAACTTGTCCCGTCATCTCATAAATGCCGACTCCGAAAGCTTTCTTCCAGATGGAAGATGCCCATCTCCTGACATCTGCCAGAGTGGGAGGTTCAGCAGTCCTAAATAGGCCAGTAATGCATCTGCCCAAGGGACCTCTCTCATCATAGGACTCTTCCTTGTTTTGTGGATGCCATTTACTACTCTCAACTACCTTAGTAAATGGGATCTCTTTGCTAATCATTTTTGGCAGATGTTTTACAGTCTGTACAGATGTGCCATTAATGAATCTTTCCATCTTAAAGGCTATGTCCTTCCAGCCTGCCTTGGTGGCTAGTTCAAGTACTATTATAACTTCTCTGGCTTCCCCTTTAAGGGACAAAATACTCATATATCTACCATGTTCATTGTACTTTCGAGTACAAAAGAACTCCGCCATATGATCTTTAGTCCTCCATCTTCTGACCACATTCTTTTGGTCATCGGACGCCTCTTTGAGAATTTGGCAAATCCATTCCATAACCTTCTTGGTCATGGTTATCCTCCTCATCATATTTCTGCTTCTCTCTACCCAGTCGAACCAGTGGATATTGCCTGAGTTTCTTCTGGTGATGTCGAAGGATTTGAACCCAGCATTGAAATAGATTCTGTTTTCTGTCATAGAGCTGGTAGATCAGGTGTTAAAGTAAAGGATAGTGAAGCAATAATCACAGTGGGTGATTACTGAATGGCTTGAAAGAAGGGGTTTTGAAAGAAAGGAGGCTATCTCCGATGGTAGAAGACCACCGGAGGGGAGTTCAGAAGCCCTGAAGGAACTCCTAAAGAGTTGTCTTGGGAAGCGTGCTTGGGAGCTCTATATTGAGGGCCTAATATTATAGAATCCTTCATGAACTTTGTTTTGCTTCATCCTGAACTTCTAAATTTTCTATTTCCTATAATTAATGTCTTCTTGATTATCTAAAACACCACTTATTTAGGAACAAAATGAAAAGGCTAAAACACCACTTATTTAGGAACGAAGGGATATGTTAACTGCTCAAAAAGAAAACAAAAAAAAAAATCACTCCTCTTGCTACTACCACCAAATGAAGGACTCATCAATGTTTTTTACGAGCAACGGAAAAAATCAACAAGGGACACCATTGCTTTAAGAGAAAAGTGAAGCGCTCGCTTCATTGAAGTGAATCATAATTCTAAAAGAATCTCAAAATCAACATTGCATAAAAGATTTATTAGCTTAATTTTATAATTAAACAAAAGATTAGCAGAATAAACTGAAACTATTTTGGGCTTCTTTTCTGGTATACGAACTTTTGAAAACAGAGGAAGAAGGAAAAAGGCCGCAACGTTAATCACTTTATAAGCTGATTTTTTTAATAATTAAACAAAAGATTAGCAAAATAATTTGAAACTGAAATAAAAGAATATGTCCAATTGATGTATGTGGAAAAAGGAAAAAAAATACCAAATTAAATTAATAAACAAACTAAGAAAAAGACAAACAAAGAAAATGAAGTAGAAGCTGCAGAAGCAATGAGACAAAGAGGAGAATAAATAAAGAAGCCGCAACAACGACATAGAAGGAAACAATTGTTTTCTCTTTTTTCTTAACAGGTTCCTACCCTTACCTTTTTCTTCTGAAAATAGTCGCCTTAAAAAGAAGTAACAAAGAAATCTCTTCATTGTGTCATCGCTTCTTGGACAAAAGTGTTTGCTTCCTTCATGCCACATAACCTTAGTCCCAAAAAGTGCTACAAGGTAGCTTCGTTTGGCTTCACTACTTAAAGCGATGAAGCGACGGTACCCGCTAACCTCCAAGAATCCTGACCCTCATGTAAGGAACTTCGTCATAGGGCAGTTGGACCAAACTTTGGAGTTCCGCTACCTAACCTTAGAGGTTCCTTCTAAACCTTAAGTTCGATAAATCTCCTCTTCATGCAACCTTTGAACTTATTGGAATATCTATCATCTCACTCTCGTAGAATATTCGATTGCGGTTAGAAAATGTGAATTTCAGTGCGTCATCCTAACATCACCTATGTCCCCCAAAAATGGTCGTGCTTCCTTCCCCAACCCTAAAAGTAATACCATCATCATACTCTTTCCACCCCTTGAAAATATCCCTCACATGCCGTGCTTGAGATGAAGTGATGTTTTTTGTTCTCAATTACACAATCTCATATTTTTTGGCTGCCACCTTCCTCAATATGGGGCGTGCTCTTCTATCCTAAATCTGCAGACATTTCCCTAAAGGTTTTGGTAAGAACCCGAAGATCTTTCATCCCAAGACCGTCCTGACTTGTTGGGCTCATAATAGTCTTCCAACAAACTAAGTAAAAGTTCCTAGCGCCATGCGCCATCTGTCGAGTCCCATGTAAATTCCTTTGAAGCCTTCTCGCGACCCACATGAGCTTGGGCTTGGCTAGCCATTTTAAGGGCTGTCAAAGTGGGTGGGCTGACCCAGCCCAACTTGTCAAATTTCAAAGCCTGCCTGAGCTAGGCTAAGTTGGCCTTGGCTTACCCATATTGACAGCTCTACTCCACATGCTCCCTCACTTCCTCCTCCCCAATCACCCTCCCGAATGGCTCCCACTTATCTTCCCCTATATGATCAAATTATTGCTCTCAGCCACATATTCTCAAACCCGAAAGGGGATCTCATGTTTCTTCCCTCCTTTCATCTAGTATGATCGATGAATGGCCCGAGGTCACAACCCATAGGGCAATTTGTAACACATCCAGAGCCATCTCCTCCCAGTTGGTGGACACCAAAAATCTATCAAGTCTTGATCTTGATGTTGAATCTTCTGCCTTGGTCCAAGTGAATCTAGCTCATGTTAAAGAAAGGTCAATAGGTAGATGGTTATCAATATACTTCGTGAACTCCTCCATGATCCTAGACACCGTCTTACATCCTTATCACTTCTCGTGAAACCTTAATAGTATTAAAGTCGGACACCTGTCACCCTTGGGATCTCCTACTCCATCAAAGCACTTCCCATTTTCTCCCCAAAAACTCACATTAGACCCCTCCCGCATCGATCCTTATGCACCTCCCAAACCTTACTCCCCCACCATGTTCCCATGGTTTCTAAAGTGAGTAGCCAACATAAATTCTCCTTTCTTTACCTCCATTGCATCCAGTTTTCTCACATCCCATGAAAGTCGAATTTCCCAGTACTCCCACGAGCCACAATCCAGGAATAGGTCATATTTCACCCACGTCCGAGGTCAACCCACAGGGCAATTGTAACACATCCAAAGCCACCTCCTCCTAGTTGGTGGACACAAAAAATCTATCAAGTCTTGATCTTGATGTTGAATTTTCTGCCTTGGTCCAATTGAATCTAGCTCATGCTTAAGAAAGGTCAATAGGTAGATGGTTATCAATAAACTTTGTCAACTCCTACTGTCCTCCATGATCCTAGACACCGTCTTACATCCTTATCACTTCTCGTGAGACCTTAATAGTATTAAGGTGGGGCACCTGTCAACCATGGGATCTCCTACTCCATCAAAGCACTTCCCATTTTCTCCCCAAAAATTACTCACATTAGACTCTCCCGCATTGATCCTTGTGAACCTCCCAAACCTCACTCCACCCTGTTCCCATGGTTTCTAAAATTAGCAGCCAACATAAAATCCTTTCTTTAGCACTCCCACGAGCGAGGAATAGGTCATATGTCACCCCCCCCCCCCCCCCAAACAAAAAAAAGAATCCTATTCATAATGCCACCTGGCATCACATTTTATAAACGTTTTGCAAAATTCAGCTTACTTTTTTTTTAATAAGGTGAATAATTTTATTAATAACAGAAAAATCTCCCATATACAAGCAATATACCAGAAAGTAAAGAATCTATACATAGTTTGAGTCTACTCTACGAACGACACTATATTTCCTATACACATTGGAACCTCACGGGTGCACAAAAAATAAATTTGACATACGAGGCTATTCGTCAGACGTACATAGTCAATCTTTATCCCATCAAAATATCTCCTATTTCTTTCTATCCAAGGACCACATGAGTAGTAGTGAGGCAACATTGGTCTTCGACTTCACTTCCTTCTAAGTTTTCAACTGAGAGTGCCTCCTTCACTGTGCCTAGAAGGTAGCAGTTATTACCTTAATTCATTGTGTAAGCTGGAGGAATGTTTAATTGAGGAGTCCCAAAGGATAAAAGTTCAAGTGGTCCATTAATGATGCCTCACCAGAAATCACCTATTTATTATTGGTGGTATATTACAGTCTTGTATTATTTGTAGCAGACACGATAAGGATTGCAATCCGCAGTCCTTTGCACTGGCTTTAACTAAGGGATTAAGAGTGGATGAAGTTCATTGCCTTATGTTGGATGTCTTTGTTCGTGCAGAGATAGTATGTTCGGTAGGGTAGAGAGAGATTAAAGAGGAAGAGAGGAAAATTAGGGAGTGACCTGGCACACACTAAATGAAAAACAAGGGGAAACAAGGACATTTCACGGGCTTAATACCTCGTTTGCTTGGTTGGGATATCCTGAACATGTATAAAGTTTCCGAGTAATTTTATCTGAGGATTATGCTCATCAAACGTCTCTCAGTGTCTTAAAGTTGCAGATCTACTTAGACATACTTGCGGGAAACTGAATACTATCCCATCTATAGTTCCTCTCTGGGGGTACAGTATGTATGATGTCTCATCTGTTGACCAGAATATACAGCTATTTGTTCCAGCTGCTTCAACTATTAAAACAATTAGCTTCTATATGTGGGGCAGACTATTTTATAGGAGCCTATATGCCTGTAAATTTCCCTCTGTTGAATAATTTAATTCTTCCTTCAAAGATGAGGCCCGTTGTTGCTGCGTTTGTCTACTGATGTCCTCAGTATGGTCGTTCTGATAATGTGGTATTGTGTGTATATTTACGAAGTGAAGGACTTTGCTGTTGTTATACTGTTCGCCAAATGTCTTTCTTTCTTGATTGCAGCTTATTTTTGAGGATCTAATTGAGAGAGCAAAGGAAAAGGAAGAGAAAGAAGCTAAAAAGCGTCAAAGGCTTGCAAAAGATTTCACCGACAAGCTCAGTACCATCAAGGCATGTCAAATATTGTGGAAAGGATTTATTGAGTTATCCTTTTTTCCTAATTCACCTTTGTATTTGTTGCTCACTTTGTGATCTGGGACCTTATAGGAAATAACTGATTCCTCTAGTTGGGAGGAGAGCAAAGAACTTGTGGAGGACAGTTCAGAGTTCAGGTGACTTCTTTTTCCCCATTTTAGTTGCTTTATATGGGTGTTCTTATTTATTAGAACTCCATTTTTGGTTTCACTATATGGATCATAACACCTTTTGTTAATTTCACTACTTTCAGAGCTATTGGTGAAGAGACAATATCAAAGGCAGTCTTTGAGGAATATGTTGCATGGTTGCAGGAAAAAGCAAAGGAAAAGGAACGCAGACGAGAGGAGGAAAAGGTAAATCATATCATAATTTATCTGATATTTGATTGATAATATTATATAGATTAAGGGGTCGTTTGGTAGGGTGTGTAAGAATAGTGTTGAATATGGTGTATTAGTAATGTTTGCACTGGTATTAGTTATGCTTGCATTAGTTATGCTGAGATTATATCTTATACAATGTTTGGTTTGGTGTATTAAAAGTAACATGCGTAATTTCTAAAAAAAATATTTATTTAAAAAAATATTCTCCACAAATGCGGTGGAAAGGGTATGGAAAAGGTTTTGAGGGTGTGTCTTTAACTATGCTAATGCATGCATTAAAACCCTTTGCATTACTAATACCATGGATTTTTTCATTTATTAGTTATCCTTAATACCAAATAGAGTGTATAACTAATGGAAAACATGTACCTAACAAGGTACTAGTAATATACACAAAGCTAATGCATGCATTATTTTTTTTAATGCACTCCACCAAACGACCCCTATATTATGCAAAAATTAATTACAAATCTCGTTAATTGAAGAGTTTTTTTTTTGAGACCGGTAATTTTAATTGAAGAGTTTTTAAATAATACCATCCATGAAATATGAAATCATGTATGCTTTCTTTGTCAATTTTAGCATTCAATCTATGCCTCCACTGTCAGCGCATATTCTCGAGGGGCATCTTTGGACTTGGCAGTTGGCACAATCACGATCCTTGTTTATCTAGCTCATATTTAGAGTATTAATTATAACAAAAAGAGAACACAGATAACCAAAATTTCTCTGCAGCATTAGTGAGTTTAGATGGGAAAGTTGCGTAAATCTAGGGGTGCATGTGGAATAGAAGAAATTGGAGAAAGTGATCTATTCTATAGAAATTAATAAAGGAGGAAGTTGGAGATCATGAGTAGCAGGGTAACTGTTTGAATCAATTGCGAGTGCAAATCTATTTGGTAGGAGAAACAAACAAAACTAAATTGGGAGCTTGATGCAAAAGGGTGTAAAGTATATGTTAGACTAGTTACGAGTCGCCCATGCTCACGAGCTTGGGCCCAAGCATTACATTTTACATTGTACAATATTTGCTATTCAGATTTTTGTTCTACTTCTCTATTTTTGATAATTAATCAATAACCAATGGATTAAGTACACAATTTTGCTAATACTTTTTTAAAATAAATTTTATATTCTAAATAGTTTATGTGATAATGTTAAAAATTTGGAAAGCAAAAAACGATAATATATTATTGGATGCAAATGCCAAAAAAATATTTTTAACTATATCATTATTATTTATTAAACAATGTGTAGCATCTTAAGAGGTTCATTATATAAATTAATTAATTTACCTTCTTAATTATAGAGTAGAGTGTATGAATTTTGTAAGAATAAGGAAGAGCCTAATAACTTTTTTTCACTCTCTTTTTTTATAAAATAATATTATTACTATATGATCTTTGCATTAAATTATTGACTTTTGTGGTATCATTTGTGATTATTCTTTTATCATTTCTTATTTTTATTCGCAATTCTTTGAGCGCATAAAACTTTTAAGAAAGAAAATTTTTGTCTCTGCGTTAACTTTAAACTTCAATACAAAACGAAATGAACTCTTTAGAAATATGAAAGCATCGATCGTATCATACTTTAATACATATATGTCCATTAGTGACAGTTAAATTAAAAAAATCTATGTACATTAAAAAAGAGGACAATCAACTATGATAAAATTAAAATCACATTTATATAATAGTAATAAAACATATTAACGTATTGATAAAAATATTTTGTATTTCTAGTTTAGCCCACCATTAAATTAAAAATTACAATTGGATATCTACACATGAGACCCCAAACTTTATGAGGTGCCTTTTATATCTATTAGCTTCAAACTTTAGCAGATCACTTTTAGTTTGGGTCAGTCTTTAACGATAGCAACTAACATACAATTAATTTTAATCCAATATATGTGCATCTTTCAAATGAGTGTAAAATCATAATTTGGAGTAATGTACCTTATTATTTGAATTAGAGATAAAATAAGTTACAACAAAATGAATTAAATTAGTATATGTCATTATTTTGAAATCATGAATAAATTACTTAAGGTTAAAAAAAGATTAAAAAAATATCACAAATTAAATAGAGAAAATAGCATTGGGATGTATTGGTGTTGTGGGGTCAGTGTTATATTGCCAATGACAATCCTCGTTCCAACTATTACTTATTCCACGTCCAACACCCTTAAGAAAGAATTAAGCAACTATGACCATGATACATAGAGCCCGTTTGGATAGGGTTAAAAGTTGGTCAAACCTGCTGATCAACTTTTAATCTCTTTTTAAACTTCTTTAGGTTTTCGGTAAAATAAAAAAGTACTTTAAAAAAGCTAAAAATTGTTAAAAAAAAAGCAAAAGTGATAAGTTGGAACCCCCCAACCTTTTACTTTTTAGCTTAAAATTCTTTTAAGTTTGACCAAAACATTTACCCTTTTATCCCTTATATTTTTCCCTAATTCCAACATTACCCCCATTTTCTAGCCCTAAAATGTATCGAACTCCTTTCTTTCATTCTCTTCAGCCGCTTCTCTCATCTTTCTCTTTCCTCCTCCTTTCCTCCATATATCTTCGATCTCTATTTAATACTACATTTATATCAAAAAATGTCCTAATTTTTTTATTTTTTAACATTTAAAAATAAAAAAGTAACTTATATTTATAAATTTACCTCTCATAATCACTTTACGTTGAAAGTGCATTTAAATATAAATTATTTTGAATTATTAGAATTAAAAATCTTATAATTCAACTTATTTATAGTGTTAACAACTTCAAGGACATTTCAGTCATTTTGACAACAAAAAAGTGCTTAACAACACTTGCTTACCAAACACATCAACAACTTTTTTTCAGTTTCAGCACTTTCCATCCAAACCCTTGTCTGTTTATTTATAAGCACTTATTTTCAGCTTTTAAGCACATTTGCTTAAAAACTGCTTTTTTAAAGCAAATCCAGACATGCTCATACATGGGAAGCACCTTAGCTGGTGCTTCTTATATAAGAAATAGGAATAGGAGTATGATTGTATATAGTATCTTACTTTGAGAAGGATTGTCATGTAGTGTCTATAAATAGAGCTTAGTGTAATAATGTAGATACACAATTCAGTAATATTTTTTTCCTATATTTCTCACATGGTATCAGAGCATTGGTGAGAAACTTCAAGGGAAGAAAACTCAGTCAGACAGGTCACCGTGTCAATTTCCGGCGACTGTTAGGGCTGATTTGCGTCATCGTCTATTTTCGTCAGTGTTGTGACAAGACCAACACCACAACTAGGTCTCCCACTCTTCGGCAACAAAAACCTAGCCAAATACACCGGAAAAGGCCACCTAGAGGTGTGACTTTCACGGCGAGAATTGACCACGCACCGGTGCGTAAGCCACTTTTCGATAACTTTTTCGGCAATTTCTTTTTCCAGTAGGGTCGCGCCATCATTCCAACCCTTCCCATATAATTTCTCTCATTTGACCACTTTTCAGCAGTCAAATCTAATAATCCGGCGATTCCAGGCTTGGTCCGACCAGTTTTTCAAGCAATTCTTTTTCTGATAGGTTCGCCCAGCCTTTACGAGTCTTTCCATTAATTTTGTTTTGGATTTAGATCGTTGGAACCCTAATCCGGCTACCTCTGTCAGTTTTTCGGGCAAAATCTGTCAAATCCCTTTCGAATTTTTCGATGGTTCAGTACAATTTCTGCAAACGTTCATCACTGATTTTGGTTTAGTCCTATGATTAAGTCCGAACCCTTAACGAGGAGATCAGGAAATCAAACATCACAGTCCATGAAGAATCGACAAGGGGGAGGTCTTTTTGGAAGATCTCGACCTAGATGTAGTTATTGTAATAGACTTAGACACACTCGTGAGGTATGCTATTCTCGACCTAAGTGTAGTTATTGTAATAGGCTTGGACAAACTCGTGAAGTATGCTATTCTTTGCGTGGTCGACCACCTAAAAATGCTTATGTTGCTCAGACTAACACCACAATCAACGGGTTTATTTATCTGAAGAGGAATATAATTACTAATGAGTATCTTCAATATCGAGCAAGTAAGTAGACATCTCTACCAGTAGCCTCAGCCGCACAGTCTCCTACCTTTGGATCATGAGTTGTGGACTTTGGCGCTTCTGATCATATTTCTGGAAATAAATCACTCCTGTCAAATATTGTTTATCCACAGTCTCTTCCGGCTGTTAATTTAGCCAATGGGATCCAAACCAAAGCAAAAGGAGTTAGACAAGTTAATCCCCTATCCTTTGTCACTTTAAAGTCTGTTCTTTATGTCCCTGGTTGTCCTTTTACTCTTACGTCAGTCACTTGTTTGACTCGTGCCCTAAATTGTGGGTTACTATTTCTTGAGGACTCTTTTGTCAGGCAGGACCACAGTACGGAACAAACGATTGGTGTTAGGATATGAATCACAAGTCCTACACTACCTTAGCTCTCCTAACTCCTCCATAGCATGTCCAGTTACAGATTCTCCAAACTTAATTCACAAACGTTTGGGACATCCTAGTTTGTTCAAGCTACAAAAGATGGTGCCTAGTTTGTCTAGTCTGTCAACATTAGATTGTGGTCATGCCAACTTGGGAAACACACTCGCACTACCTTTCAACATAGTGCTGAGAGTCGTGCATGAGTCTATTTTTTCCTTAGTTCACTCTGATATTTGGGGTCCTGGTAGAGTCGGTTCAACCTTAGGGTTTCGTTATTTTTGTCAGCTTCATTGATGATTATTCAAGATGTACTTGGATTTTCTCAATGAAAGATCGTTCTGAGTTGTTTCCTATATTCAAGAGTTATTATGTTGAAATACAAAATCAATCAGTGTCTCTATTCGTACCTTTCCTATTGATAATGCCTTAGAATATATGTCCTCCCAGTTTCAGCAGTTATGACTCACCAAGGAATTATTCATCAGACTTCTTGTCCATACACCCTTCAGCAAAATGAAGTAGCAGAGAGGAAGAGAGGAAGAGACTCTGCTCGCACTCTTCTTATTCAATCCCATGTTCCGCTGTGTTTTTGGGGCGGTGCAGTTCCACCATGCCCGAGTGTGTTTCCCGATGCCGGTGCCAACCGGGGTGGGGGTAGTCTTGGTGATCCAAGGGTTTAGTAAATCATATTTAGTGCAAATCACCCCCACCAAAGAGAATTACATTCAAAATTGAACCTCCATATCCATTTGCTTTGAAGATTGCTGCTATGTGCCTTTAAATATCTAAAATCCCCAAACCCCTGAGTTTTTTGCATTTGATAACCGTGCCCCATTTGACCAAATTAAAAGTTCTCTTCACGGTCACCCTGCCAGAGGAAGTCTCTACGAAGATTCCAACTCTTTAGAGACACTTTGCGGTAAGGGGTCTAGAGCCATAGGATACGTGGGTAGAGAATCTAATACGCTATTGATAGCAACCACTCTTCCGCCCAAGGAAAGATATTGTATTTTCCAGTTTGACAACTTCTCATATTTCTCTAAAACGCGCCCCCCCCCCCCCAATGGAGATAGAATTTGATCTAGCACCGAGAAACTAATATAAAGTTAACAGAATATCGATTCAATAATTATTATTTATCAAAATAAATTTATAATTTTACACTTTAATTTAGTATGATATAATTAAACTTTTTATAGACATTGTTACTTAAGATTACTTTATGGTGGTAAGAAATGTAGTTAATTTAAGAATTCAAAAATTATTGAACTTAAATATTGTACAATGTTTTTGAATTTATTGTTGCTTTATTTTTATTTTGCCTGAAAGTTCTATTCTATGTTCAATATTAAGTTAACGTCATTTAAATTGAGGTATAATTTAGACTTATAATGTGTATAATCCAATCACACTTGAATGTAATTGCCAATTTAAATTAGTAATGTTTATATTTCTTTAATCAACCAATTTATGATTAATTTAATTTTTCTAATGGTGTAGCATTATGCAAAACTAAATATTAAAGAGCTGACTCAGGATCGACTCGAGCTCGAGCTCGGGTAGGTATTGTAAAAATCTCGGTTGAGCTCGGATTGGTTGGTTCCCGTTTTCATTTTGACACCTTCACTAAGGCCAATACCTATTGAACGCCTTGCGCTGATGTGGTGCAAGGAGGTGACTCTCACCCAAAGATGAGCGCATAAATGCTTAAATGTAATTTCTTTTCATTTTCTTAAACTCCTTTCTCCTCATCTCCTATCTGCCGCCACCACCTCCACCACCACTATCTTCTTTGTCTTTTTCAGATTTGATCATCCACCACCTCCTCTTTCTTCAAATTCAGTTTTGCCGCCGAACCCGTCTCCACGCGACACCGACGCCGGTCAAATGAATCCGAGACGTTGACCAACATCAAGAACAAAGTTGGCTGTGGTTGTCGAAAGGGAGAAAGACTGGCAGACCGTTGTTGGAAGGGAGAAAGACCGGCGACTGTAATTACTGTCGTTGTCGGAAGGGAGAAAACCGGCGACTGTAATTGTTGTCGTTGTCGGAAAGGAGAAACCAGCAACTGTAATTGCTGTCGTCGTCGGAAGGGAGAAAACTGGCGACTGTAATTGTTGTCATCGTCGGAATTTGAATCTTTCGTCGGGGAAGAAAGAGAGAAAGACGTCAGTTTCGAAGAAAGCGTCAGATCTAGTCGGTGCTTTTATTTTTTAGTAATTATATTTCTTTTAGAATAAAAAGAATTAATATTAATATACTAAAAAGTTATTGTATGTCGGTTTCCCCAAAAGAAAAAAGTACATGTGGAAAATACTACTCCTAATTGAAAAAGTAACTAAAAAAAGTTGCCTTAAAAGTGGGAAAAGTAAAAGTTTTTTTTAGGAGTAAAATAATGCACGTTTCCTTGACACATAGGGAAAAGTAAATTGGAATAACTGTTTAAAAGTGGGAAAAGTCCAAATTTTTGTTCAATAGTTAATTTTTAGAATATCTTTATAATACTATATTTATAATATTTGATTTTTTTTTAGCCGAATCCCCGCACCCGTATCCATACTCGGATTCGCACCCCCGAATCTTAAAATTTAAATTTTGACGAATCCGACTCTCGGACCCGCACCCGTCTCGGATACCCTCACCCGAGTCCGAGCAACTTAGGTTGCCACCACCACCTTCTTCTTCCCCCCCTTCAAATCTGGCAACCGGCATGACCACTTTTTTCCTGTTCATTAAATCTGCCTCCACACAAATATTTCGGTCATTAATTTGGACCACCAGAACGCAGTCAAGGTCCCCGGAAAAAAATAGATACAGAGTGGTGCCACCGGTATATTCATGTGCACAGTTTCTTCAGCAAAAGTCATGAAAAAGTAGTGGAATGCAACATCTTAAATTCCTTAACAAATTATGAATTCAACATAGAACAATTTCCCAAAATGATTAGGAGAAGGAAGAAGTGAATTGGAAGAAAACAAAAGCAAAACAACAAATAAGGGATAAGCACAAATTAGGAAGTCACAATGAATTTGAGGGGCTTTAGATGGCCGTGAGTGAAATGGTCACTGCATCGTGATCTTCAACTGATTTTTACCGGAGAAGTTGCTTGAGAATCAGTCTGTGTTGGAGAGCCTTAGCGTTTCTCGTTAAAGAAGAGGGGAGAAAAAGAGAATTCCAGTGAGGTGTTCATCGGAGAAGGTGATACTCCGGCAAGTGTTAGGGAAATGTGGACCCACAAAATTCTCCCCCTATTCCAAATATTCCCACCTCAGTATGCAACCACATTAGATCTCTAAATTGTGGCGAATAATGTAATCAATTTCATTGGATTGATGTTTATCCTTTTGGCATGAAGGATAAGGACGCCTACCATGAGCACCCAAAGGAGGTCGGATTGATGTGTATCTTTGTGTGTCCTTTTCCTTTTTTGTACTTCTGTTACTGATATGTATATTTTGTTTTTAATTGATTTGATTTGCCACATCATAAGAGAGTGTCATGCACCTCTACTGGATTGGGACTCCAAATTTGTGTTTAGTAGGCACAATTTTTGTGAGGTTAGAGTGTTCAATAGAAACTTATCTTTAGTTGAAGTTTCAAAATGAAAATTGGAGCCAACTTTAAGGGGTTCTTTTATGTATTTGGCCTAGATTCTATAGTAAACAAACTCCAGAACTGCTATTAGATTCTATGTTATATCAGTTCATTGTTTAGATTGTGCTACTTTGCAGGTCAAAAAAGAGAAAGAAAAAGAGGAGAAAGAGAAGAGAAAGGATAAGGAGAGAAGGGAAAAAGAGAGAGAGAAGGAAAAAGAGCGTGAGAAGGAGAAAGAAAGGGGAAAAGAACGATCAAAAAAAGATGAGCCAGATAGCGTGACTATGGATGTAACAGACAGCTATGAGCACAAAGAAGAGAGAAAAAGAGAAAAAGACAAAGAAAGGAAACATCGGAAGCGACACCATAGCTCTAACGACGAGGTGACTTCTGACAAGGATGAGAAAGAGGAACCTGAAAGAGAGAAAGAAAGGAAGCACCGGAAGCGTCACCATAGCTCTAACGATGAGGTGGCATCTGATAGGGATGAGAAAGAGGAATTTAGAAAGTCCCGCCGACATAGCAGCGATCGTAAAAAGTCAAAGAAGGTTCTTATCTCTCCATTTTAAGTTAGTTCTCTGTTCTTATTATGTTCTTTGGCAGCCTGCAATATTGATATTCTTTTTCTGCTTTCTGACAGCATGCACATTCACCTGAATCCGATGGTGAAAGTCGGCATAAAAGACAGAGAAGAGATAGGGATGGATCACGTCGAAATGGTGGTAATGAAGAGCTAGAAGATGGTGAGCTTGGTGAAGATGGAGAAAGTTGAGTAGTTCTTAAAGTTTTACTAGCATATATTAGGGGAAGGCTGACTCCATCTGACATCTCATAATGTTGCGATGTTAAGTATTTTACTGACAACGATGTTTATGCATCTAAAAACACTTACTAGAACTGCTGTAGCACTTAGTAGTTGCAATTGGAATCTGGAACAATTGTTGTGCTCCAAATCTTGTCAATCTCTCCTATACTTGTATTGTCAGCTGCTATTTTCATCTTGACAAGATGAAAAAATAGGAACTCAAAGATAAATGCGTTAGGAGTTGGAGATGTGTTGAGTTGAAGAGTTTCCCCTTGCACTTGTACTGTTTCCCCTTGCACTTGTACTTACTTCTGGACAGATTTCCTTATTCACCTGTCATGTAATGGCTATAGAGAAATTGACACTGGCACTCTGCCGAGGATCTCTCTCCCGCTTTGTTTTTTTTGTTTAGTTATACATATCTTTCAAGTTGGCAAATTTGGAAAATTTATCCTTGTCCCTTGGTAAAACTTCATTTGTCTGAGGCTAGTTCATTTTTAGAGCCTTGCGTGAAGAGTCCATGATTAATTTAGGTTGTGTTTGCAGTTATTTCATGCAAGTCCAAGTTCAACGTTGGCTTACATTTGAATCTCTCGTAAAAACAATAGTGAGCTCGGACATTTCATAGTAACGTCACGTAATTTTTGCTACAGTCCAGAGTGAGTTCATTGAGGTTTCTATTCTTCGTTGCTGGATAGGTTTTCATGCCCTCGTCATTTGACATGTGTCAGTCAGTCATTATAATTGGAAAGCTTATGTTGGTCACAATTCCTACAACTCTTAGTTTACTTTAAATGCACCATCTTTGTGCTGCTTGTATCTATCAGTTTCAACGAGTCATTCTTTTACCTAAAGATATGATCTATAGATATAAATAGAAAGACAATACATTCATTTGCAGTTGAATTCTAACTTGATAAGTGCACAGCAAGCAAGTGGTCAGCCTGGAGTGGTTATTTTAGCAAAAGGTAAAATGTGCAACTGTGAACTTTGAAACTTAAGGCCCCGTTTGGCCATAAGAAATGTTTACTTTATTCTGGAAAATTATTTAACTTTATCCAAAAATTGTTGTTTGGCTATAAAAAATTCAAATACAACTTGAAGTTGTATTTGAAAAAGTGAAAACAACCCAATACTTGTTTTCACTTTTTCACTTTTTAGTTATTTTTTAACACTTAAATTTTAAAGAGTGTTTCCAAAATTGTATGGCCAAACACAACTTCAACTCCAACTCCAAAAATTCTAAATAAGTAATTTTTTTTTGGTTTTTATGACCAAATGCTTATTAATTTTTTCTTTATTGTGCAAATTTAAACTCTAAGCAATACGTAGCACAAGGACTGTTGTGGAGGTAAAATATTTCATGAGAGGAAAGATATAAAAAGCCCGATTATGACTGCCTCGATATTTACTCGATTTTGGGGTCATAATCATTATGTAGGAGAGATAGGCGAGTGGTTCAAGGCATAGCATTGGAACTGCTATGTAGGCTTTTGTTACTGAGGGTTTGAATTCCTCTCTTTTCGTGCCTTTGCTTAATTAATCAATTTTACTAACAACAAGGGCTCAAATAGCAATGTGTACCATTATTCCAGCATCTAGACTCTTCTTTGATCTAAAGATATAGATTCTCAATTTCAAATTGCTATGATGCGTAAAATAGAATACTAAAAAAATAAGAACTTTAAAAAATGACTATAGTTTGGGCTTAATAGGGAGATCTATAACTAATCTTTACCTTGCATTTCATCCATACTTATAATTTAAGAGGGAACCAGCACACCGAGATTGTCATCAAAGGAGTATCTACTTTCTCCCATCCTTCCCTTACCTAGCTTCTTTCACTACTATCTCTCAAGTCAAAAAGGGGGGTCACTGAGGGATGGAGTATGAGTATTAGGAATAAGAGGGATACAGTTCAATCATGACTTATACTTAGTGTGACCTTGTCACTCAAGGTGAGGCCTGAGAAAACGAGTGCAATGGTGTCGCAACTCGAAATCGGGTCATGATGGCGCCTACAACCCTCCCCTCCAATAGGTAAGCCAAACCCCAAATACAATGATACAAATGAAGCTAAAACAGAATAAGCGGAAGTAAGATACTAATGAGAAAGGGGCCACCAGTATAGATACATACATAACTGTCATGACTCGAACACTCAGGTGATGATGGTACTTATCATAACCTACCAGTAGGTAAGCCAAACCCTTAGCCCGGAACGATAAGTAACGGGCTAACAAGAGAAAAAGACGAATATAGAAAATCAAATACTAAATAATGGAAAGCGGAAACATGCATATATACGAAGGAAGGGGAAAGGAAAGAAATATACAAAATAACCCCCAAGACCTGGTATCATCCGGCACAAGAGCTACTACATCATAAGAGTACTAGATAGGTACAAAATATACAGAACAATCCTCGAATGTACAAGAGGAAACTAATCCAAAAATAAAGAGAGATGGACCAACTTCGAACGCCAGAAGCTCACCCTGTATCTCCAAATCAACAATTTTGCACGAGGACGACGTCAATGACGATAACTCATACTAGGGTCTGCGTCATGAAAAAAGATGCAGAAGTGTAGCTTGAGTATCAAAACACGTGGTACCCAGTAGGCATCATAGGTCAACTAAGCTCAAATAAGATAAAAGTATAATAAATGCGAATATACTAAAGATAATAAAAGACGGGTCAAAACTAGGGTAGCAGGTCATAACTAGCTAAGCAATAAAGGAAAACATGAGTAATAATTTAGAAAGCGTAAGGAAATAACCTAGATACAACCTAATCGAAGCCCTATAAGCTCAGAAGGTACACACACCAATCAATAAACTCAATCGAACCACTATAAGCCCGGTGGGTACGGACAACAAGCAATGCTAATTACCATCCAAGTGCGAAAGTAAATAAATGCAGAAAGTGCCATGATATACCATATGAGGTAAGTGCAATGATAGTGCATTGCCGGACTCGAACCGGATTCAGAGAGTAAATCAGTAATAATGCATGATCGGACTCGAACCAGGACTAAAATAGTGAGTATGCGTGCCCAGACTCGAACTAGGACTTAAATATAACTATGCATGCCCAGACTCAAATCGGGGCTTAAATATAACTATGCATGTCCGGACTCGAACTGAGGCTTAAATATAAATATGCATGCCCGAACTCAAACCGGGACTTAAATATAAATATATATGTCTGGACTTGAACTGGGGCTCAAATATAAATATGCATGCTCGGACTCGAATCGGGGCTTAAATATAAATATGCATGCTCTGACTTGAATCAGGACTAAAATAGTCCATTTCTTTCAAAATAAACTAAAACCTTTGAAGTATTTCGAAATCTCACTTTTTAGCCAAAAACTGTATTTTTTATGCCAATTTACTAATATGCCAGACAAAATAAGTAATAACACGAAATATGAGATGAAAACCAACCTAATGTGCACAACCAAATCAAAAGTAAAGAAATCTATGGCCTACACACTGAGGAGACGCTTCAATCCTAGAATAGGTACTAATCGAAGCCGCTATACTAACTATAAATTCACCAGGAACCCCACCTAAAGCAAGCAACTATCCGAAACTAGGCTAAGACAACCAATTCTAAACCTAAAGATACTACACAATTAACGCCAAGACCTAAAATAGATACAACCACCTAAACTAAGGATCTTAACCGCCATTCTATACTAAAGCCACTAATTAAGCTATGAGGGTCATAAACACCTAAATCAAAATATGCGAACTACAATACCCCTATCAATAATTAGCAAATTACCATACGAATACCTTAATAGAATAAAGTCTAAAAGTAGGTAAGCAGTAACCTACTTGGAGGTTGAACACGCGCTCACAAATTCATTAAATTGGAGCTTTTCCCTTCTGAGAAGTCTCCGAATGCTGCCACTGTATAAAAATAATAATCCACGCATCAATATGAGATGAACGATACCTATATTTTGAATTTACGCTTCGAGTAAAAAATCAGGTGAAAAATCACCCGTGGAGTTCGATTATGAAAATAAAAATTTGGGCCTGCAATTGTGTCCCTCGTGGGACAAGGATCACATGCTCAAAATTTGAGCATGATCAGCCTTCAAATTTGAGCTCAAAACAACCCAAGAAGACCAAGAACAAACCAAGAATTAAGAAGGAAATTAATCAGAATTGGAGCCAAAAACTTCTGAATTAAGGATGAAAATTTGGTCATGAACGAGAACTCAACGACCCTAAGCTTGAGTTTATGATCCCACAGTAATATTGGAGCTTTGAGCTCTCAAAAATGGTGTATTTTTGGTTAAGAATGTTTCAAAAATAAAGAGAAAATAATTATATACTGCCAGGGCATTGCCCTTCGCGGATGCGGGGAAGCCACCGCGAACGCGACCTCGTGTATGCAACCTGCTCCTCACAAATGCGAAGGGGAAACAAAGTCGGGGCCCAGAGCCCCTTCTTTACGAACACGGTGGAGCCACCATAAATGCGGGCTCACGAATGCGGCCTACCCCTCGTGAACGTAGAGGGTTATGCTTGGCTGCACCGGCTGGGAAAAATCAGCAATATTCACCAAGTCCCAAAACACTCGGATGGACCCTCGAGATTCATCCGGAACTCCATGCATGCAAATGAAATATGCTACCCCAACGAAAATGATATTCTAGACTCAATGGAATTAATGAAATTTCTAATGGAGATTATTTTAATAAAAATGGGTCCTACACTCAAAATCTTTGTTTTAACTGATGTGCCGGGATTCTACGGCACATTTGACGCCTTTAACTAAGAATACTCGCGAGTTTTCAAGCAACTTTTGTAGTTTTTGATGTTTTTATGTTGTATTTGCAGGAAATGGAGACAAGGATAAAAAGGAAGTGAAAAATACTCAAGCTAACTAACACGGGTTAGGCTTGACGGAGGGCCTGACGGCTCGTCACACAGGTGACTGACCGTCAGGGGAGCCACCAAACCTGGCAGCAGCTAAAGGAGGCACTGGATAGTGGCGACGGTTGGCGTGACGGCCCGTCACACCCGTGACTGACCGTCAGCCAAGCCGTCAAGTTAGAGCTCAAGGATAGCATGCACTGGATAGTAGCGACGGCTTGGAGTGACGGCCAGTCTCATGGGTGACGGTCCGTCAAGCGACCCGTCAACGCGAAGCGGGACTGCAAAAATTCTATTTTTGGACTTTATTTCCTGGACTGCTATAAATACCCAGTGTTAGGGTTATTTTATTCATTCATTAACTAATATTTGTCAGACGTTTTGAACGAGTTTTGGGAGGAGAAAACACGATACAAACTCGTTTTCTTCCTCTTCTTCCATTGTTCTTGTGATTTTCACCATTGGTGCTGGGATTCTACGAAGTTCAAAGTAAAAGTATTAATTTTCTATTGTAAGAATTCCTTCTTCTCATATGAATACTAGTATTTCTTTACTTCGCTTTGCTAGCATGAGTGGCTAAACTCCCCACAACTAGGGTTGTGGGATCCATGGCAAGAGTCAAATGTAGATTCCGGGTAGCGTTGGGTTAAATTTATATTTTGTCACGTGGTTAATCATTCGTTATTTACGTTTTCTAATGGTTGCAAATATTAGAGCATACCTAGGTTTGATTTGCTTGAACAAAGAGATTAAAACCGGGAAATTTGATTAACTACGAGGATTCGAGACTACCAACTCTCGTCTTATGATTAATGCTGTAACTAGATTAATCTACTCGATGTTTAGGATTGAAATAAGAAAGTTCACCTTTTCAAGTTTGAGAGAATTGAAAAGGAAATTCGTCTATTTGGTTGAGAAACGTTTAGATGATACCATTAATTCAATCACATCGTGATATGCATATAGAAAGAACCTGGTTAAGCTTTGAGTCAAAATTGTTACGACGCCATGGTGAACACTTCCCTAGTTCATTCTCATATTGATTAATACTCGTTGAAACTCACAATTAGTTACTGGCATTGTTCAAATATTGATCACAGAAACCCCCCCAATTTACCGGAAACTATTGATTACTAGTCAACTAATTTACTAACGATTTAATTTGCACCTTATTCCCTATGGGATCGACCCCAACCTTTGTTGGGTTCTATATTTGACGATGATCGCTTACGCTTCGTAATAGGAGTTGTAATTTGGGCGTATCAAATTTTGGCGCCGTTGCCGGGGAATACGATTGTTTATTAAGTCCGGTGTTTTTATTTTACTCTTAGTCATATTTCCTGTTTTTACTTTTATTTGTTGTTTTTGTTTGTTACAGGGTACAGAGTTGTGCATGTCAAGTACCCGACGCTCGGGTGAACCAATATTACCCTACGACCCCGAGCTCGCAAGAACGCTAAGGCAAACCATGAATGCACAACAACAAGAGGCAGCGAGACTCGCTGCAGCTCAGCAAGCCCAACAACATTTGAATGTTGATGATATTGAGGACGATGTTGGGTTGGATGATGAGGCTGCAGCGGGTGATGGTAGAGCTGCGGAGCGTGTTGAAAATATAGCCCCCACAAACCAAAGGCAACAACAGAGGGGTAGAGGTCGACAACAACCAAGGCAATTTGCTTTGGATGATGATGAGGATATCGACTTAGATGGAGTTGGTGCCACCGGCGCTATTGCGCTTCCTCCGCTATCGCCTGGGGCCAAGTTCAACATTACTAGCACAATGCTCCAGCTGTTGAACTTAAAGGAAATGTTTCGTGGTGTTGCTGGTGATGATCCAAACCGACACCTAATGAATTTTGTGGGTATCTGCAAGTCGTTCGAATTGCCTGGAGTAAGTCAGACAGCGATCAGGCTCAGGTTATTTCCGTTGTCTCTGTCTGATGAGGCAGCATTATGGTTGACAGAGCTAACCCCCGACTCTATCACAACCTGAGGAGAGTTGAAAGGAGCTTTCCTAGAAATGTTCTTTCCTACCTCTAGGATGATACAGTTGAGGGATGAAATTAGCAACTTCAGACAACAACCTCATGAGGCTTTACATGAGACCTGGTTGCGGTTCAAGAAAAAGCTGACACAATGCCCAAACCATCAGTTGACCGATAATTTTTTGATGCAGACATTCTACAGGGCACTGAATTCGGCTACCAAGCCGACACTGGATAATGCAGCAGGTGGAGCGTTTATGGGTCTTACCTTTATCGATGCCGCAACTATTTTGGACCGGCTCACTAAAACCAACAGGTCCTGGCATACACGGGATACAGAGGTGGCTGCTAGCACTTATGCAGTCGGTATGTCAGCGGAAGAGCGCAGGAAAGAGGAAGAGCGGGACCAAGATATGGCCCATCTGAAAATGCAAATGGACCTACTGACAAAACATTTGTTGTCAGGAGGTAGGGAGAAAGTGAAAGTTGTGGGTTCCCAAGGTAGAGCAGCAGAGTTTGAATCTGATGAGGAGGCAAATTATGTGGGTGGTTTCCAGGCTTATGGCCAAGGAAACCAAGGTCGGAACAATTACTATGAAAAGCCGGGTTATAAGAGTCGAGAACAAGGTGATTGGAGGAACAAAGACAATAGAGGTGGATTATACATACCACCTGGGAATCGTGACAAAGCTAGCAATGAGTCAGGGATGTTTAAACTAGAGAATATGATGGCTAAGATGCTGTTGAAGGTAGAATCGACTGACTCCGGGGTAAAGGAGATGAGGACTGAATTATCAACAATAAGTCAGGTAGTGGATTCACATTCCACCTCGATCAAGCAATTAGAGTAGCAAGTGAGTCAAATCTCGGCGTCTCTAAATCAAAGGAAGACAGGTACCTTGTCGAGTGACACCATTCAAAACCCGAGGAATGATGGGAGTTGTATGGCGATCACTACGAGAAGCGGTAAAATATTATCGGAATCACATCCGGTAATTCAGACTCAGAAAGGTAATGTTGCTGAAAGTATGGTCGATGAGGGTGTGAGAGTATCTGTTGAAAAATTCGCTGTGGTAGAGGATGCTACTCAAGTGCTCACGGATAAAAGCAAGGAAGTTGAAAAAACTTCCAACTATGATGCCTCGTCCACCGCCTCCTTTCCCTCAACGGTTGAAGAAGAAAGTGGAAGATAGCAAGTTCCAAAATTTCATGACCATGCTCAAGCAGATATCAGTGAACATCCCACTGGTGGACGCTCTTGAAAAAATACCCGGATATGCCAAGTTCATGAAGGACTTGATTACCAAGAAGAGGTCAGTGAGCTTTGAACCAGAAGATAACCTCCACCACTGCAGTGCTATTTCTTCAAGATCGTTAGTGGAAAAGAAGGAAGATCCAGGTGCTTTTACTGTTCCCTGTACTATTGGAAAATTCAACTTTGAAAAACCCTTATGTGATCTTGGTGCTAGCATCAACTTGATGCCACTAGCAGTCTATAAACAATTGGGTTATGGAGCTCCCAAACCAACTACCATGAGGGTGTTAATGGCTGACCGTTCAGTAAAGCGACCGGTGGGAATATTGTCTGATGTGCTGGTAAAGGTTGGTAAGTTTATATTCCCAGCTTACTTTGTAATTTTAGATTGCGAAGTGGACTTTGAGGTTCCCATAATCTTGGGATGACCATTGTTAGCCACTGCAAGAGTGTTGGTCAACATGGAAAGAAATGAACTGACATTCAGATTTAATAATGAATTGGTCAAGTTTGATGTGTGTAAATTGATGAAGCCACCAATAGACATGAGGGTGGTCTCGGTTATCAATGTTATTGATAAAGCCCCTACGGATATGCATATTGGAGAGAAGGGTTTTGTTGAAACCGTAGCTGTTATGAGAATGGTGTTGGGATCGCAAGAAGAGAAACCTATAGAGGAAGGCGGTGAGAACAAATCAAGGAAAAGAAAACACCACAAGAGAACCAATAAAGAAAAAGAGTTAGAAAGAGTAAAGAAGTTGTCTCGACTAGCTGAGGAGCCGATAAAAGAGAAAGTTGGAGCTCAACAGGATGATGTCGCTTGCACCTATTCCAGCGATTGCTCCTGCTTTGGAGACCCTGGTGGTCTCCAACATCATGCTAGACTCTGAGTCCTATGGGCTTCACAGGTATTCCTTTCTCTCACAATTTTAGCTTTCACATGTATGCATTAGGGACAATGCATGAGTCTAAGTTGAGGGTGCTATTGGGATACCTGTGAGTCTTTCACCACGTAGGGTTTTTGTTGCCGTGTTTCTTTTCCCTCCGATGTGCTATTTAGTAGAACCGGCATGTTTAGGTTGTCATTTAAATTTTGATTGTGTTGTGATGTCTATAGCAAGCATGGCTTTTTGAAAGTTGAACTAAAAGGAGCCCCCTCTGAAAAAGTTGATTTTGTACTTATGTTTGAAACGATTGACTGTTCTGGATCCTTGAATGTCATTGTGTGGTTGTGATTGTAATAATTATGCTTAAGCCGAGCTGATGTTTTGATAGTTGGTAGTGGTATTGTTTCTTGGTGCCAAGTGTGTGTGAGCTTATTGTTATAAACTCTTACTCTGTGCATGCATCTAGAACTTGCCCGGTCTATTTTGTTAAGCTTGAAGTTGGTTGCTTAGGAAAGGATCACAGGCCCTTTTTGTGTGCAGTCCACTTAGCCTATAAGAACGTCCCAATGCAAATAATCCCTTTGATACCTGTTTGAGCTATAATTGACCCTATTCTTTCAATAACCTGTCACCGTTTCTTTTTAACTTTGAAGCCCTATTTTGGCCCTGGTCCTTCCTTGGACATCGTGCACCTCAACTCAGGAAATCAGCCTAAGTTGAGGGTGGATACTATAGAGGTAAATGATAAGAAAAATAGGATGGATAAGATTGATTGTGGATAGAATGAAAATTTCGGGTGTGTGCCTAAGAAAAGAAAGAAAAAAAAAGAAAAGAAAAAGAGATGAAAAAGAATTGTCAAAATAAAGAGGCCGCACCTGTAGCTAGAAAGAAGGGAATAAAAAGGTGAATAAGGATGGACGAAGAAAAGTTAAGTGGAAATAGTAGGTCGTTGATTCCAAGGAGGGCTTAGTCACTAACCCCTAAATGTATCCTACCTGCACCCAAAGCCTCATTACAAGCCAAAACAAGTCCTGTTGTGATCCTGAGCGGCTTTCTGAAAAACTGAAAGAGGATAGCAAGGGCAAGCTTATGGCATCGCATGTGCATTGTTTGAAATCGTTTGTGAGTATGAGCGCCTTACCTAGTCCCAAATCTTGTGTGTGGGACTTCTTTGTGGTGACGGCACCGAGATTTCTGTATTATCTATTGACTGTTGGGATAGCTGTTGTATGTGTATGTAGAATATTCTATCATATCAGAATGACATGTTTGTATCCTTGAAAGTTAGCGTTTCATACATTTGTGTGCTGCCGGGGGGCTTGATTTAAATTTAATAGACTGTTGAGTGGCCATGATTTGCTAAAGATATGTGTTTGTATTCTTAGTTGAGTCGTCATTTTATTTTTGTTGTCATGTTGCTTGAGGACAAGCGAACGTTTTAAGTTGAGGGTGTTGATGTGCCGGGATTCTACGGCACATTTGACGCCTTTAACTAAGAATACTCGCGAGTTTTCAAGCAACTTTTGTGGTTTTTGACGTTTTTGTGTTGTATTTGCAGGAAATGGAGACAAGGATAAAAAGGAAGTGAAAAATACTCAAGCTAAGTAACACGGGTTAGGCTTGACGGAGGGCCTGACGGCTCGTCACACAGGTGACTGACCGTCAGGGGAGCCACCAAACCTGGCAGCAGCTAAAGGAGGCACTGGATAGTGGCGACGGTTGGCGTGACGGCCCGTCACACCCGTGACTGACCGTCAGCCAAGCCGTCAAGTTAGAGCTCAAGGATAGCATGCACTGGATAGTAGCGACGGCTTGGAGTGACGGCCAGTCTCATGGGTGAGGGTCCGTCAAGCGACCCGTCAACGCGAAGTGGGACTGCAAAAATTCTATTTTTGGACTTTATTTCCTGGACTGCTATAAATACCCAGTGTTAGGGTTATTTTATTCATTCATTAACTAATATTTGTCAGACGTTTTGAACGAGTTTTGGGAGGAGAAAACACGACACATTCATTTTCTTCCTCTTCTTCCATTGTTCTTGGGATTTTCACCATTGGTGCTGGGATTCTACGAAGTTCAAAGTAAAAGTATTAATTTTCTATTGTAAGAATTCCTTCTTCTCATATGAATACTAGTATTTATTTACTTCGCTTTGCTAGCATGAGTGACTAAACTCCCCACAACTAGGGTTGTGGGATCCATGGCAAGAGTCACAATGTAGATTCCGGGTAGTGTTGGGTTAAATTTATATTTTGTCACGTGGTTAATCATTCGTTATTTACGTTTTATAATGGTTGCAAACATTAGAACATACCTAGGTTTGATTTGCTTGAACAAAGAGATTAAAATCGGGAAATTTGATAAAATACGAGGATTCGAGACTACCAACTCTCGTCTTATGATTAATGCTGTAACTAGATTAATCTACTCGATGTTTAGGATTGAAATAAGAAAGTTCACCTTTTCAAGTTCGAGAGAATTGAAAAGAAAATTCGTCTATTTGGTTGAGAAACGTTTAGATGATACCATTAATTCAATCACATCGTGATATGCATATAGAAAGAACCCGGTTAAGCTTTGAGTCAAAATTGTTACGATGCCATGGTGAACACTTCCCTAGTTCATTCTCATATTGATTGATACTCGTTGAAACTCGCAATTAGTTACTTGCATTGTTCAAATATTGATCATAGAAACCCCCCAATTTACCGAAAACTATTGATTACTAGTCAACTAATTCACTAACGATTTAATTTGCACCTTATTCCCTATGGGATCGACCCCAACCTTTGTTGGGTTCTATATTTGATGACGACCGCTTACGCTTCGTAATTGGAGTTGTAATTTGGGCGTATCAAATTTTGGCGCCGTTGCCGGGGAATACAGTTGTTTATTAAGTCCGGTGTTTTTATTTGACTCTTAGTCATATTTCCTGTTTTACTTTTATTTGTTATTTTTGTTTGTTACAGGGTACAAAGTTGTGCATGTCAAGTACCCGATGCTCGGGTGAACCAATATTACCCTATGATCCCGAGCTCGCAAGAACGCTAAGGCAAACCATGAATGCACAACAACAAGAGGCAGCGAGACTCGCTGCAACTCAGCAAGCCCAACAACATTTGAATGTTGATGATATTGAGGACGATGTTGGGCCGGATGATGAGGCTGCAACGGGTGATGGTAAAGCTGCGGAGCGTGTTGAAAATATAGCCCCCGCAAACCAAAGGCAGCAACAGAGGGGTAGAGGTCGACAGCAACCAAGGCAATTTGCTTTGGATGATGATGAGGATATCGACTTAGATGGAGTTGGTGCCATGGGCGCTATTGCGCTTCCTCCGCTATCGCCTGGGGCCAAGTTCAACATTACTAGCACAATGCTCCAGCTGTTGAACTTAAAGGGACTGTTCCGTGGTGTTGCTGGTGATGATCCAAACCGACACCTAATGAATTTTGTGGGTATTTGCAAGTCGTTCGAATTGCCTGGAGTAAGTCAGACAGCGATCAGGCTCAGGTTATTTCCGTTGTCTCTGTCTGATGAGGCAGCATTATGGTTGACAGAGCTAACCCCTGACTCTATCACAACCTGGGGAGAGTTAAAAGGAGCTTTCCTAGAAAGGTTCTTTCCTCCCTCTAGGATGATACAGTTGAGGGATGAAATTAGCAACTTCAGACAACAACCTCATGAGGCTTTACATGAAACCTGGTTGCGGTTCAAGAAAAAGCTGGCACAATGCCCAAACCATCAGTTGACCGACAATTTTTTGATGCAGATATTCTACAGGGCACTAAATTCGACTACCAAGCCGACACTGGATAATGCAGCAGGTGGAGCATTTATGGGTCTTACCTTTATCGATGCCACAACTATTTTGGACGGGCTCACTAAAACCAACAGGGCCTGGCATACACGGGATACAGAGGTGGCTGCTAGCCCTTATGCAGTCGGTATGTCAGCGGAACAGCGCAGGAAAGAGGAAGAGCGGGACCAAGATATGGCCCATCTGAAAATGCAAATGGACCTACTGACAAAACATTTGTTGTCAGGAGGTAGGGAGAAAGTGAAAGCTGTGGGTTCCCAAGGTAGAGCAACAGAGTTTGAATCTGATGAGGAGGCAAATTATGTGGGTGGTTTCCAGGCTTATGGCCAAGGCTGTGGGTTAACATCAATTGTTGTTCCTGCGGAAAAACCATCACAGGGGCAACATCACAATGGCACTAAAAGCACGTAGGATCAAAGCTTGGAGCACAGTGCTCCCTCTGCAGGAGTGATAAGTCAGTAATCTACCAACTTATTGAGGGGCATTTTTATCCACTTTTATGTGATGATTTGGGAACCTTCTAAAACCCAATTTAGGCATGGTTTTTCATAGTTTTGAATAGTTTTCAGTTTTTTGGAATATTGTTAAACAAGTTTTCTCTCCCAAGGCAAAATAGAGGGTTTCACTCAATTCTCTCCATCTTCAACCTTGGATTTGTAAATTGAGCTTGGATATTGGAAACTTCTTTTATTAATGAAAGGAAATTTGAATTACCCATTTGGTATTGCTTCTTATTCCTTTAGCATGAGTGGCTAAGTCTCCTTGTCTAGGGGTATGTGTATGATGGGTGCTTGATTAATGGGTATGGGTCTTGCTAATTTGTGTTTATAATTGCTGAATTGATATGGGTCTAGTGAATTCTCAAGGTTTTAACTCTATAATTAATGGTTGCAAACATTGATTTAAATTCTTGATTGTGTTCTTTCTTGAGAAAAAGGTTCATAATTTCGGATGAGAATTCACTAGTGGGTACTTGGGATTCCAATTAGATTGAGGTTAGAAATAGCTCAATTCTCTAAAAACACGCATTTAAGAGTCTAAGCTAGAGATAATGTGACTTCTCCGAGCCTATATTGATTGGTTGATGATAAAACCACGATGCATGAACAAGGACCATTGGATAAATGTTCATGAGATCGAAAGAAACATTCATGCCTAAAACCAATGCTACTCATGTTGTTTAGTGAGAATTTATGTAATTGAGAAAGCACCTTGACCCATGTTTGAGCCCCATCGGAAGCATACCCCTAGTCGTTCTCTCTCTTGATACAAACCTGCATTTACTTTATTGCTCTACTTAAATTACGAATTGTGACAGAGTTCCTAATTCCCCTATTCCCCCCCCCCTTTTTACTTTTCTTATTATTTGAACATTGACTCTATTGGTGAGTGATATATGACAATCCCTTAGACTACTCTACCATTTCTCTGTAGGATCGACCCCGTCTCCCGTCGATAATTATAAATTTTATTTTGCTCTGACGATTGCTATTACCTCCGTATGGAGAATGTTACGTTATCAAAAATGGCACCGTTGCTGGGGACTTGGTTTTGAGTAGCCTTTTTGATTGACATTTGAAATCACTTTGTGAGTTTTTGTTCTCTTTTTACTTTGTTTGTTGTTTCTGATTGTTAAGCAGGTAGCCCTTGAGCGAAGTGGGTGACAATGAAAGTGTTAGAAGGATTCACGGACGCAGCCCCTGAGCCTGAAATTCAAGAAGGGGTAGGTGCAATCTGCCTACTTCCCACTGTTGGAATACAGTGTTCCATGTCACTAGTACCATGCTCCACCTAATACAAATGAATGGGTTATTTGGAGGGGCTACAAATGAAGATGCGAATAGGCATATCCAAAACTTCATCGAGATATGCTAGCCCGTCATCTTTCACAACATCCCCCAAGTGTCAATTCAGCTTCTCTTGTTTCCCTTCTCCCTCACGGGGGAAGCAATGACAGGGTTATAGGAGCTTCCAAAAGGATCAATCACCACATGGAATGGTCTTGTCAAAGCATTTTTAGTGAGATTCTTCCCTCCCTCAAGAATGATGCAACTGAGGGATGCAATCACTAACTTTCGTCAACTCCAAGATGAACCATTTCATGAGCGATGTTGAGATTTAAAAAGAAACTATTGTTGTGCCCCAATCATGGATTGTCAGATGATGTCCTTCTCCAAAGCTTTTATAGGGCTTTGAATTCAATGAACAAGTCTGTGTCCAACAACCTCGCGGGTGGTACCTTCATAGATCAATAATATGGTATCGCCTCGACTCTTCTAAAAAGAATGACCAAGATGAATCGGGCTTGGCACACGAGGGAAGCTGATGTTCCCACGGGTGTGACCTCATTAATTTTAACAAATGAAATACGCCATAAATATGAGGAAAGAGATGAAGTTATTGACAAAATGCTAACAAAAATTGATCTCTTGGCCAAGCACGTGATGGGACTCGGTAAAACTAAGTGTAAATGTTGTGAGTACTCCAGCGCTTCAAGCAAGTGACGAGGAGGTGTTCACCATCGTGGATGGAAAAAATTTCTACTTGTCAATGGGTTCTCATCCTGGGTATTATCACCTTAGGGACGAGAATCAAGGTTGGATTAAGGATAAAGAGCGAGATGGAAATTAGAGGGATCTTGACAAAGAGGGTGATAGATACAATCACCGGAGTTCTAATCTGTATGTGCCCCCTCCTAAGGTGGATGCTGCATTTCAACCTTCTGTGAGCAATCCCAGACATTTAAAAATTAAATACATGTTGTCCCGCATCTTGAAGAAGGTCGAGTCTACCAATAGTGGAGTGAGTGAGCTAAAAAGAAAAGTGTCGACTCTTCACCAAATGGTAAGCTCACACTCAGCTTCTATCAAACATCTCGAAGCCTAAATTAATCACTTGTCCACCCAAATAAATCCTCGATTAAAGGGGACACTCCCTAGTGATACTATGGCAAATCCAAAAAATGATGGCCATGTTATGGCTATTGTCACAAGGAGCAGAAAAGTAAGTGATGCAGTAAAGAAGCCTAGTGTGGAGGTTGTTATAGAGTCGACGGTTATAAGTGAGTGCACCCAACAATTTTGTGAATGATGATGCTTGTGAAGAAGAGAAGGAGGTTGATGCTCCTTCTCAAGTTGCAATAGATATTAAGGAGGACACTCCTAATATTCTAAGTGTGCCGACCATACTACCTAAGGTGCCTCCTCCATACCCGCAAAGATTGGCCAAAAAGAAGGAGGAGAATCAATTCAAAAAGTTTGCTGATATGTTTAGCAAACTTTTTATTAATATCCCTTTGGTCGAGGCCCTAATGCAAATGCCTGGGTACGCAAAATTCATGAAGGAGCTTCTAAAAAAGAAGCGTGTTATTGACGTGGGTACCGTGGAAGTCTCACACAACTGTAGTGCTGTGATGACAAGCAATGTTGCTACAAAATGAGAAGACCCGGGTGCATTCACCATTCCACTATTGGGTTTTTTGTCTTCTGAAAGGCTTTGTGCAATTTAGGGGAAAGTATCAACTTGATGCCCCTAGTTATCTTTAAGAAGTTAGTATTGGGCACTCCCAAACCTATATCTATGTGATTGCTCATGGCTAATAGGTCCATCAAACGTCCGGTCGGGATCTTATTTGATGTATTGGTCAAGGTTGACAAGCTCATTTTACCGGCTGACTTTGTGATCTTCGATTGTGAAGTGGATATTAAGGTGCCATAATCTTGAGATGACCATTATTGGCTATGGGTAGAGCCTTAGTTGATGTTGAACTCGGAGAGCTCAAATTTTGAGTGAGAAGCGAAGAGGTGACCTTTAATGTATGCCAACCCATGAGACCACTGGATGAGCTTCGAGTAGTATCCTTGATCAATATTTAGGGCAAGCATGTGGATGCCCATGAAGAGTGTGTGATAAATGAGGTACCTAAGACTATAATGTTGCCACCTTGGAAACACGATGATGCTATGAGGTTGTTGAGGGAGTGATTCCCTTTCTCGGGATAGGGCCAAGCTAATCAGATTGTCAGGCTCTCCAACAATGATTGAGGATTGAGGTATTATCGTCGAGTTGCGACGTAAAATCAAGTGCTTCTTGGGAGGCAACCCAAGTGTTTTTACTTTAGTTTTGGTTATCTTTTGTTATTTTTGGTGTGTTTTTAGGAATGCATGATGAGGAGAAATGATCAATCGGAAAAATAAGGCAACAAAGGGACGTGCGGAAGCCCGTGCAATCCGCACAAGCCATTGTGCGTGTTGCACGGAGCACCACATCCCAAATCAGAAAGCTGGAAGAAAAGTTGAAAGTTAGAGGTGATGTGCTCTGGGCTGTACAGACCGCACAAGCCATTGTGCGCGTCGCACCTCCAACGCATCACCAAGCAAAAAGCTGGTCCAAGTTTGGGCACGAAATTTGTTGGTGCAAAGTGACATGTGACGTGCACAAGGGCTTGTGCGAATCGCACATCTTGGCACACCAAGGTAAGTTTTAAATTTTATTTGACCTACCCATTGACCGACCCGACTTGACCCGACCCGGATACTTTTCTTCTTCATTTTCTCTTTTAAATCTAACAACTTCTTATTCTTTTCCACATTCTCCACAGACCTCCATAATTTCTCTCTCGAAATCTCCCAAAAATCCATCAAACTTTCCCAAATATTCTCCTCTCTCACCCTAAACCCTTCACCGCCGCTTCACCACCAATTGCCGTTATTATCTCTCTGGTCGAAATTGTTCGGTCTCCATTGTTGGCCTTCAAAAGCTTGAATTTTTGTTCTATACATTATAATCTTCACTTGTGGTAAGTTCCCCGGCATTAATTACATGTTTTTATGTTGATTGGGAACTTATATTATGAAGCATGCTAATTAAATCTTCCATGTTGATTTTGGGTAGGATCCAAAAAATTTGGACTCCCAATTTTGGGTTATATTGTTGATTGTGCTTAAGATTAACTTTGTAGAACTTGAACTTATGATGATGCATGTTATTTGTGGTAATTTTTAGCCTTAATAATCTGTGTTTTGGGTAAGTCTGAGTAACCCACTTGTGTTGATGCATCATCTGGCCCTAAGATAGATTAGGTGACGTCATTCTTAAGGGCAAATCATCATCTTTGTGAGGTTTTTATTAGAAATTGATGTTAGGGGCAGAAATTTCTACTACCATTGTGCCCAGGATCTGTTTAAATTGATTTTGCTATTTGGGTGTACAATATTGGTTGGGGGCATAACATTACTGTTGAATGAATGTGCCCATTGGTTTGTAATTGGAGGCTTGACATTTCCAATGATAGATGGGGTAACGTCCTTTTTAAGGGAAGTCGTTAAGTCATTTTTTGGGTTTTAAATTGTGTTAATTGATTCTGGGGAAGTTTGAGTACCCGGGTGATTTGGTTTTGGTCATAGCATGTGTTGCCTTGTTAATTAGTTGTAGGTGTTGTTACTTGATGCCAAGTGCTTAACACAGATCTTTCTCTATGAATCACATGCATAAAACACAAGAACACAAGGAACCAAAACAATTCCAACTGTTCCCTTGTGCATTTCGCATATGATGCATAGATCTTGATGTGCAAAACGCACAAGGGACCGCACACCTCTGAAAAATGCTACCAGTACACTGATTTAAGGGAAGAAGCTGTGGTGCTATGTGCACTTCGGCTGGTGCAGTTCGCACCAGCTTTCGCACCTTAGAACAAAAATCACTACAGGTTTCTGCTAGCTCATGCAAAGATACGTGCGACGCGCACAACCTTTGGTGCATTTCACACGTGGGTCGCATGAGCCATCTGTCACCTGTTTTGTTTTTCTTCTTTTTTGCACTCCAATTGATTTTTATTTGTTAACTTCTTGTAGAATTTTCTTCTTTTAATTAGTTCAAACATGCCAACATATGGTGTGTATGAGCATGGCTTGCCACTAATATCCATTTGCAGGAATACGGCCCCCAATAAGCATCATCGGTAAAGCTGTGCTATGAATCAAGCTTCAACATCCAGGAATCTTGGTGTCCCTATGCAAGAGGAAGGGCCTTCTAAATCAGAAATCCGGTTTGGTCTCAAAGGAATGGAGGCTTACTATCTTAACTTTCAAGAAAAGAGACCATTCTTGGAAGAGAAAGGTTTTGATATGGAAGCCTTTGAGGCTGATTTCCCGAACATACCACATCAGTTTCGTCTAAGAATATGGTCTCACTTCACTAAAATTCTCAGTCTGTATTGCCCTGAGTTGGTGCGGGAGCTCTATGCATCATATCGTACTAAGCAAGACATTCGAAAGCATAATGGGCCGACAAGCAAGCTGAGTGAGAGGTAAGTAAATAGATATTACTCCGGCGGCCATCCATTTTGCTATATGGGATGATGAACCTATTCCAGAGTCATAATATTTGGAATATATGGCTACAAAAGAGGATCAATACGAGTGCATTATGGGTATCATCGCTGAAGGAATACCCCTTTGTGTCATCTCAAAATGACTCATCTATCAATCAAATCTCAAGTTTGAGGCTCGGATGTGGTTGGATTTTGTATGCACGTGACTCATACCAACCGGGCACAAAACTAAGGTGACTATAGATGTGGCCATTCTTATTGCTTATATCATGTCTAGCCTCCCGCTACATGAAGGGGAAATCATTGTCGAGCAACTCAAGCGGAGAGTTAGACACGAGTCCACCTCCATGGCCTTCCCTATTCTTATAAGCCTTCTGTGAGTCTAATAAATTGCCCTCGGTTTTGTTTAGTGGACAAAATTATCCAAGCTACTGGAATGGTTCAATTGGAAATAAGACGATATAAATATGCTCCGCATGTCAAGAAAAGATAGCTTGCTCAAACTCTAAGTGCAATTGGAGTCAATGCAGATGCGGAGATTGTTGCTCATGATCATGTGGACATTTCATCCAATTCTTAGGAAACATCAGACACCAACCAAATGGCTTCACAAGCCACATCTACTTTGAGTAATTTTCTTAAACTTTCTCACCTTGTTAGCCATAATGAGGAACACATGCACAAGTTGGACAAGGACATTCCAAGCTTGATTCAATCCGCCATCAAATTGGTCTTGAAGCCGGTAGTGTCAAGCGTGAATAAGTTTTGTGCTAGGATGGATACCATGGAAGTAGAGGTGGTTGAGATTAGGCAAGTGATACCACATGTTGAGCCAAAAATCTCTAATTGGGATCTTAATCTACCGGCCCCAAATTCAAATTCACCTCCAAGAAATGATAGCCCACTAGATGATTAGTGCACGGGTTGGGACCCAAATAATGATGAAGGTGCATCCAAAATTCAAGCGGTGCTTGAGACTATCACACCGAATCCGGATACCAATGCACCATCAGCTCATCAATATCTGAATCCTCCTGATTCACCTGTGCCTGAATGGAGGTGTCTACCTAGGCCAAGCTGGACTGCACTGCCACCTTCTTATCATGAATTGATGACTGCTGAGGCCAGATGGTTTATGGATAACCCTCTTGATCCCCTTCAACTGCCATAGGACCCTGCAATACCCTAGTGAAGGGTTTTTTGATAGATCCATCACATGCCTACATCCCTCCACCATCCCCACCTAGGCCCCAAAGAACCCATTCCCAAGTGTATGAACAAAGACATCATCATCACCATTAGTATCATCAAGGAGGTTTTGCACGCATTCTTATTTGTATAATCTTATTTGTGCATCGAGGGCTATGCTTACTTTAAGTTTATGAGTTGGTCTGTGAAAGTCAAGAGGGGGAGGGGGGTGAATTGAAATTTCTTACCACCAAGTCGACTGTGGATATGCACTAGTCGACTCACCTGCAAGTTAGTTAAAGAGATGGTTTATAAAATAAAATTAGAACTGAAAGTAATCAGATGCAAAGAGTTTTTATACTGGTTCGGATCACTGATATGGTGCCTACTCCAGTCCCCTTGAGTTTTAAGGGTTTCCTTTAGAGTCTTTGATCAAAAGTGATTTACAGGGATGTAACTTGACAATCTAAGATTGTCTTTCTTAACACTGTAATGACACAACCTCTACCTGTATAACCATCACTGGCTTTTTCTTTTTCTTTTGATTACAATTGTAGACTTAAGAGAGTACAAAGTATTAAGAAAGATAAAAGCTAGACAGTGGTCTTGTTCAAGAGAAGTTGCGTGATTTCCTTCTCTTTGGCTGGTGCTCTTTATAGGCTTGTTGTTGCTCTTGTAAAGGAAAACCCAAGGGGCCTTTTGATCAATCAAGGATTCTGATTTTATTCCTTGATTGATTTTCTTCAATCAATCATGTACATATCAGATATGTCCATGATACTCCTTCCGTGTAGGTTTTATTCCTCCTTGCTTGTCTTTAGTCAATCATGTCCATATCAGATATGTCCATGATTCTTCTTTCCATTTTGGTTCTCCTTGCTTGCAGCTTTACTCGTCGTGGATGATCTCGCGATTGACTTTCCTTGTGTGCCTGATTTCTTCTTCTTGATCTCAGGATCATGATTTGCGATCTTCCTTGTGTGCTCGATATCTTCTTGTGATTTTACTGGATCTTCTTCTCCTTGATTTCAGAGTCATGATTTGCTTAAATCATGGGTTGCTTGATCTTCCTTGCCTTCTGTGTAATCCATTTGCTCGTTGTGTCCTTTTTGCCTACAATGGAATGAGCAATTAATTTTTGTCATTATTAAAACAAAATCCTAGGAGGCTAAGAGTCTGTAATTATTGATCACTCACCTTGTGCTTGTGACATTGCCCTTGCTGGGCTTTCTCTTTATTTAGTTCGTTGATTGGTGCTTAATTGTGCCCTCAATGGGCTTGATGTTTTTAATTTTGATTTTGTTATCGGGTTAGTCTTACACAATCCTATTAATTTACTACCCATGCCTTGCAAATGTGCTAAGGGCCTACGCCGAGGCTTGTTTTCAATTGACTCATGAGCGCTTGATTTGTAATCGCCTTGTTAATAGTAGAGTAGCAATAAACTCCAAGAGTTTTCTTAATACCATGGTTCTTTCCCAAGGAGAAAATATTTTCTTTATTTCTTTTTTTAATGTGTCAAACTGGGTTGGTGTTTTCCTATGACAGATTGGGAGGCGACTTTCTTAAGGGAAAATGCCAAATTTTAGTTTTAGATTGAGTCTGTGCTTTGCTTGTCTCGAAATATGTTATCTTGCTATAGCGGGAATTATTCCTCTATAGAGGTACCGCTATAGCGAGAAGTTGACCGCTATAGCGGTTGGCAACAGTTTAAAGGGGTGTGAGAAATGGGTTTCTCGCCCATTCTCCCCCATTTTCACCCGACAATACCACTTTTCTCCCAATCATTCTGATCTCGATGTTGAAAAATCAAGGTGATTATCGTACCCCCTTACTTCCCTTACTTTATTGCATGAATAATGATAGTTTTATAGTAGAAATTAGTGGATAGAGTAGATATTGCATTGGTTTTGAATTTTTAATATTTGGTTTTGATTTTGTCGGATTGCCAAAGCATGGATGCTTCTCTTACTTTTACAATGCTTCCACTGCATTCTGAGCGTAAGGCTTACAGGGGTTTTGGCCCAAAACGGATTCAAAATGGTGGGAAGGTTAAGGGTCGTTCTTGTTGAAAAATGGTGATTTGGGCAAAATATTTTTAGAGGTTATAATGCCCAAATTTTTGTATATAATAGTAGTAGGGTACTTTGGAAACACTGATCTGGACTTGGGATGTTAAAAATAGAAATTTGGGTCAAGAGGTGCCGTTGATGCACCTCTTGAAAATCTGGGACGATGAAGACCGCTATAGTAAAACTTGACCACTATAGCAGTTTTTCTATAGCGGGGAAATTCTTGCTATAGTGCTACCGCCATAGTATAAGGCAGCCCGCTATAGCGGGAGGCTGCAGGCAGTAGCCTTCCAGGCAGGGTCAAAAAATTTGATTTTTCTCTGAAGTGATATTTTCTCACATCTTTCCGAGTTCTAATCTCACCCCTTGTTAAACTTGCAGATTTAACAACTTCATGGATGTCAACCTAGAACACATCCCACCTTACGAAAGGTTCCCTGATGATGCTAGTCGGGAGAGGTTCTGGTACTATCGGAGGACTGGCCTTTGCTACGAGAGGGCCTTTAATATGAGAAGTGTGGCAGAATAGGTAGGGGCATTTTATCATAGGCTTTAGGAGTTCAGTTAGGGTCCATTGGTAGAGGATCCCCCTTCTGAGTGCTCAGGCTGGGTGAGGGAGTTTTATGCCATACTCCCCACTGTCCGTTGGGATTACCCCAACCCCATTATTCGCATCCGCGGAGTGGATGTCCCTGTGGATGTCCAGACTGTCAATGAGGTTCTAGGATTGCCTCATGTTTCAAATGCTGCATATGAGGCCAAATTCTAGGAGATAGATATGAGGTGATTGAGGGATACACTGATCAAATGCTGCCTACTTCACTGCTGATGCTAGAAGGTGGCTGAATTTGATGTCCCAGAGGATCTGTCTATAGGGCAATAATACTGACATGACCTATCCTCGGGCCTTGGTGGTGGCTTGTGCTGTATAGGACTTGCAGCTAAACGTGGGGGCATAGATTATGTCCGAGCGGAAGGACTTCTATCGGGGTTCAAAGAAGGGCCCCTTCCTTCCGGATCTAGTGGTTCCAGGTTCCTGATGATGATACTGCTATAGAGGTGAAGATGGATGCCCCTTTTAACCCCCTCCGGGTGAAGGTGGTTGCCTCTAAGGGGAAGAAGAAGAAGAAGGTGGGTGAAGCAGAGAGCATCTAGGTTGTTGATGGTACTGATGATGATGATGATCCTTCCCCTCCATCCCAGTCCCATCCCTCGATCACTAGCAGCCAACTAGAGGAGATCTTAGTCGCGGTTAGGTGGTTCATGGAGAGCACCACTGCTAGATCCGTAGCCCTGCCCCCTCCCCCCTCTGCTCAGGACTATGCAGAACTCCACAGGGAGTTGGATGAAGAGAAAAAGAAGAGGCGCTTCCGTGATTGCATGCTTACACGGATGTGGAAGACCATAAAGGTCATGCTCACCTGTGTTGTCCTCGATAAGGAGCTCCCCCAGCTCGTACTAGGAGTTTCCTTTCTTAAGAGACGCTGAAGCCGAGGACCCCGCCCCCGCATCCCCCAATGGTGATGAGGCATCCGGCTAGGACCTCCCCCTCTTTTTTTATTATATTACTATTGTTCTTGGGTTTTGCCCCTATTTAGGGAATGTACTAGATGATGTTTTTCCTTTCCCTTCTCCTTTTATTTTAAGCACGTGGATGCTAGATTTAAATAGTATTGACCTTATATGCATGCTATATTAGTCTTATCAGCAATTTTCTTGATTTATATAGTGGCTTGTAGTTCAAATATCAATTTTAAACACCCAAGTAATGAAAAGCAAAACAGGGGAAAACAAGGCCGGGATTCCCTCCCTCCCTCCCTGTTATAACAACTGGCATGCTGCTACAACGACTCTATCATAGCTAAGAAATTCCTGCTATAGAGGGATCGTCGTAGCGGTCATCCCTGCTATAGCAGCCCTGGCGGCAACAACCCAGAATTTGAAATTTTTCTACAAAGTTCACCCATTCCCCCTTTCATGTTATCAATATTAACCCCTGAAAATGCATTATGGACTTAAATATAACCTCAAGGCCAACCCCAGCAGTGCATAATTCAGAATTTAGCACCATGTTACCACAAAATCATTTACGAAACACACTAGAAAACTGTTTACAATAGCACACTCCCGCTATCATACACGAATAGCCCCTCTTCCCCATGATTTCCAATCAATCCCGAGTGTCCTGAAACTAGAGTTTCCCTATAGTCACAAATCTTGTTCCTTACCATCATTACCAACGATAAGTCTATACCCAAAATGTAATACAAACTCTTTCAATTAAATCATATAGCAATTTATCCCTAAACTAATCACACACAATCAAGTTATGATTCCTCCCGGACCAAGGTTTTCACAGTAAGGCAAGCAATTACTGTCATGCCCTGAGGCTACTCCCTAGATGTAACTCGGGACTTGGGACCATAAGTGACCCCAAGTCAACCCTTGGCTTTAGCATGACGTAATGTAACATGGATAACAATAGAGGAAGCATAACAAAATGGTAGGCACACAAACTTAACATAAACATAAGGTCTAGGAATATCACAATCAGAAACCAAAAACTCGAATAACTGTCTATGTCTGAAAATCCTCTAAAACCATCATAATGAGTTGCTGGGACAAGACCCCAGCTAACTCTAAGTACTGAAATAAAGGATCCTACTAACTAGGAATCATACTAGTCCTCAAAAAATGAGGACTCACCGATCGATACTGGATAGCCAGCGGTCACTAGCCATGAGCCTGAGAATGGGTGCCTGAATCTGCATCATAATAGGATGCAGCACAAGAATATGCATCAGTACTATGGAATGTACCAAGTATGCAAGTTTATGCAATAACATGGTAAAACATACTTAAAACTGAGTTCATGCATACTAAGAGAAAACATGAGTAAATGTCGCAGTTTAAGTATAAGACAAGAAATAGAAGCCAAGCTTCAAAATAGAATATCATATAACTTCATAGCTTGAAAAACATTCATACGGGAGTTTCTCTTAACCGACATAGACCATGTGAGCTACATGGAAGCCGATGTATATGCCCCATCGAGAGCACCCAATATACCTTGCCAGGGTATAAAAGCATAGTTGGTGTGATCACTAGTTCTAATGTCCAACTTAGGGGCTAATAAACCTATGGGGGCACGTAGTTCTGGGACTTAAGGGTATGCTAAACCCAGTCCAACTCAGTGCTCAATAATACTCCCAAAACATACTTTAGCTCATATATAAACTGGGCATATCTAATGCCAAAACTGTTGGAAAAGCATAAGGACATATCTAATGTCATGTCATTCTCAAATCATAAGTCTTAAAGCTTAGCATATCCATAATTCAAATATACTTATTTCTAAAATTCATAGCTCAAAGAATTAGGCATGCAATTTCATAAATACCTGAAGCCATGTCATCTAAACATGCCAATTTTGCTTAAAATCATGCAATTGGGTGAAATCATGCTAGAAATCATTCTCAATGCATGGGCTTTTGAAAATACTTGAGGAATCATATATTGATCATGGGTATAAGGTTAGAAACCATTAACTGATGCTAATAAACTAAATTCAAAACAATTTCATAGATTGGGTAAGAACCCTAATTTCATAGTTTCATAAATCCAAAGTAAAATCATGAGTTTTGGAATAAGGGTGAAAGAAATCCCTTATTGAAACCCACATACCTGAATTGAAGCTTTCTAAATCTAGAACTTGAGGCGTGGAGGCTTAAGGATGGAGTCCTTAACTTGGAGCTTGGGAGAATGGAGTTTTTTTCCCTTTTTAGAATTTGAATGAGGGTTTTAGAGAATACTTAAGCTAATTGAAGTTAAAACCCTTATTAGATTGTCCAAAGACCTCACTAGGAGTTAAATAGATGGGAAATTACAAAAATATCTTTGGGAAATAAGCTTGAAAAATTGTTGAAGTGACTCGGCTTCAGGTATCACAGATGGGTCTACGGACCGTAAAAGCAAACGACGGCTGGTGGAAATGACCCGTGGTTTCTGAAACTATTTTTTTGAGACTCTGTTGAACTTTCATTCCACGAGTCACTCGATGGTCCGTGAAGTGGAACGACGGACGGTCTTGGGACCCGTGGTTTTGACCTAGGGAAAATGAGGGTCTTCTGAAGTCGGGAACTACGACAACAGGACGACCCGTGAAACTTAGCGACGGGTCATCGATAGAACCATGCTTTCAGGACCCTTCATGGAGGGTCCTCTGATGATCCGTAGATTTATACAAGGAAACCCAGGCAGTCAAACCACGGATCAGACCACGGTTCATGATCTAGAACGATGGCCCGTGAACCTGACCATGATCCTTGAGAGCATTAGAATTTCAGAAAAATCTAAGTCTAAAGGCTGGTTTGAATTCTGGGGTGTTACAAGTACACACCATACTTTTGCAGTCATACGGGTAATGCAATGCATACAATCACAAGTTTCAAACTTCAGCACTCAATCATATCAGGTTCATATTCTTTTATTTGCCTCACGCATAACCATTAGCCGATCATCCACGTACTCACATAGCCTCCAAGTCCAGATACCAATTGGAACCTTCCCGGTTCCAACTTCTCTTGCTTGTGCCATTTCAATCAGAGTCAAATGACATCCTTTTACCTCGTTGAGATACCAATTGGAATTGAGAGATACCAATTGGACTCAACCCATACAAGCAAGAAATAGACCACACGAAAGGAGTGAAAGAAGAGAGACAATTTCCTACAATGCTTCGTAGCTTCCTGAAGACACAACACCAATCCGCAGCACTCTATTCCATATTTGCTCTTGTACTAGGAGACTGGTAACCTAGCTCTGATACCAAATTATGGCAACCCAACTACCGGGCCATGCGGGCACCTAGATAGGAGAATCCCTTACCACCCTAATTCAAACGGGCCTACGAAAATAAATAAGAAACATGAAAATTGCCTTTAATATTTAAAAATAATTACAAAAACTTTGAGCAGTGAAATCCATTATAAAGTTTAAATAAAACCCTCCCTAGAAACTAGTCTAAACAAGTACAAGAGCTCTGAAGGAGAATACAAAATACGAATACAGACACAGATCCCTCATAGAAACGAGGAGTAGAAGCTGCTGGAGATCACCATCGTCATGTACCTAAGAAACATCACTGATCCTGCAACCAGACTATACAAAAAGGTATAGCAAGAGTAGTATCAATACAAAAAACACATACTGGTAGGCATCATCGGTTAACCCGAATACACCATATAATATCATGTAAGAATCCAACAGAAATATGCAATATGAAGTTACAATTCCAGTCCTTGATCAACAACCTTTATTATTACAGTATAACATATATGAACCTATAATTTATATTCTAAGCCTTCCTACCCTATTCCGCTGCCAACTTCATCAATAAGCGTCCTCCCACTATCCCATCCTGGTCATAGCCAGTTGTCACTAATAATACTGGACTTCCCAAACCTACCCATCTGACCAACCACTATAAATAACTTACTGGTTCCAGTCTGAACAATCGAGTCTTTTATCCACTCTTGCTAGCTAATTAACAGACAACCTACAATACCCTGATTTACCACCCTGACTCAACCACCCCACCGACATGTCCAAGCCTATTTGACAAATACATAAAATCCAAGTCTGTGAATATAACTAGACTTCCAGTCATCAATCTAATCGACCAAGTCAGAACCCGGACTCCAAAACCGGTATCCCAGTCAATAACTATTCACTTTGCAACCAGAAGTATGTCCAACTACCCAAGTAAAAAGTCCACGTATATCTAAGTCATAACTTGCAATCATCTGGACCACCCAAGGGTCTCTAAGACATCTTTAATAGTGTTCAACATGCAATCTTGATCAACACAAAAACCAACCCCGCATTTGACACAACCACCCAGCCACTTATGGACCAATATGCAACAATTATAACACAAGGAACAACCTTGTCCACTCATGGAACCATCCAAACAAGTACAGTTAAACAATGTACCAAGCGTGGTACCCGAGCCAACTATATTAGAACCTGTACCAGGCATGGTACCCGAGCCAACCAATGAATATCCCGTACCAGGCGTGGTACTAGAGCCAACCAATATATTATACCAGGCGTGGTACCTGAGCCAACCAAATGTCACAGACAACCAATCAATCAGCAATAATAAAACAGCCCCAAGAACTATAGAAATGGGTCAAAACAGCCCCAAGAACCAATAATTAAAAGAGAAGAATTTAAGGAAATCAACGAAAAAAATAAGAGAATTACCCAATTTAGAGACCAAATTTTTTTCAAGGATCAACAACAAACTTTCCTCCAAGCAATGGGTGTGAGAAGGTGAAGAAATGTTGTAATTTGGAGTAACAATGGTGGAAATATCACCTTAGGAAGAAGAGAACATGAGCTGGAAAAAGGAGGCCAAGGGCTACATAAATTGGCCCGACTATGCCACGCCTATGCGGCCATGGCGCTGCCTACGCAGGCTCGCATACGCGGGCGGCCCATGTGTATGCGTAGGCCAGGCCACCGCACATGCAGCGGCACGTATGCGATCGGTCGTCGCCTAGGCGAAGGCAAGGAAGATGGGGTGGCTGGCATGCTTCTTCAAGTACGCAGCCATGCCATGCGTAGGTGAAGGCCATGCTGGTGCTGCAACAGCCACCAGCAACCAGCACTTAGGCAAGGCTAGAATTTATTCCAACGGACCCTCGGGAACGCATTCGAGTTCTTGCGAACACAAATGACCTGAGCTAATCAACTAGAAATGGCATACAACAGAATCGAAAAAAATCCCATCGGAGGTCGATTTAATGAAAAATGGGTCCCGCACCCAAAGATCAACCTTAGGCCAACTATTTCCAAAACAAAATCCAATGAACAAAATTAAGCCCAAAAGCGTCGGGACCCAAACCAATGGTCCCTCTAGCCTAAACTCAAAATTCCAGAGCTAACAGCGCTGACAAAATTTTCATCTGAGGCCGTCTTCTCCAAATATTGACCAAAGTCAACCAAACAAGCCCAACTGGCCTAAAAATACAGAACGGGAAAGAATTCCACATTAAATAGCTCCTAGATCCCGACCAAAGGTCCAACTAGACCAAAGTCCACGCTTCGAAACTAATGAAACTGTCAGAATTTGATTTCGAGCACGATACTAAAAATGTTGACTGAAGTCAACGATTTCCAAAGTCTAAAGCTCTAAAACAAAGAACGACCAAAAGACCAAACAAATGGCCTGGGCACCAAACTACCAATCCCAGCAAGCCGTAAATGACTTGGGGCCACTACAGGCAAGCTCTAACAGTACAAGAAAGGAAAAAATGCGTAAATGACCGAAAGAGTCATTACATCATCCACTACTAAAAAGATTTTCGTCCCCAATAGTCAGGAAAGAAGGAAACACTAGAGATTTTAAAACAGCGGATACAAAGCCCACACTACTCTCTCGGATAACTTGGGTAGCCTCTTCGATCGGACAACACCCAACAAAATGGAACCAAAGAAAAATAACCAAGCCTTAACTTCTTACTAGCCAAGCTAGACTCCAAACTTAAACTCTAAAACTCCAAGGATCTGCCAACCCAACCTGAACCTCAAGAATCTCAATCGAAAAGCACTGACACAACACAGAAACCAGAGAACTAAGGCAATCAACACACAGAACTCGAATCCTCGAAACCACAACCCAGTTTACCAGAAAAGCCATCAACACAAAACTCTAACTCATGAACCCGCTGAACGCATAACCCTATATTCTGACCCAACTCCTATTGCACCATAATTATGAGACTTCATATAAGTCGAACAGTCGAGCCACTCTCGAACTATCAACTGACACACCGGAGATCCATAGTTCCCGCTTATACTCTACCACGAATAAAGTCACCTTTTTTTACTCAAAATCTTTCCAAGCCAAGATATAGTCTACAAGTCTTTTCCATCCAAGATTAAAACTCGTAGCACATCCTCGAAAACTGGAGTTACTTGTCCCAATTGACCATCAACTAATGAACGAACACTTTTTCCAACATCAAACTCGATAACTGAACCCAACTTAACAACCCATCTAAGCCTGACTTAAGCTTGCACACCAAGGTTGGGAAAAGCATGCATGAACACCCTATGTCAACGGAGAAATTTCCACACTGTAGAACGAACCCAACCTCGCTAAACTATGCCAAGTCTGAATCAAATGGAAGCGAATGAACCAGGATAAACTACCCAAAAGACCCAAACCAAAACCAAGACCCTGCAAGGAGTGTGGTAAGCCTACCACGAAGTCCGTACCCATCACTAAGCTCCAAACTCTAAGAATTACCGCTGCTACTCCCAATACTCAAACACCATTTAGAGTTAACATCTCCTTACTAACCTTATCTCAGAAAGAAGTCCATCATGCTGCGAATATCAAGTCAAAACACCCCATAGGCAAAGGAAAAGGTGCTTGGGGTTCAAGGTCACCATTTAGCTATAGATTTTTTGCACATACCTATCAACAAACCTCTTAGGCTCGAGTCAACTGCTCTATTGCATCAGCACACAAACCGCCAACTCTGAAGCATACAACATACCAATCTTCTAGTCCATACTGGCCGAGTTTAACCAACATTAGAACCCCACATAAAAGATAACTCTTGAAGAATCAACTAATCAAGCTTTTAAACTCTCGGCAAACGAAGGCGACCATCAGTCTCAAAGTACTATGAACCCAAAATAGCCTCGCTAGTCTTAACCTTCACAACCTGATCACACACAATACACCACCGCTAATTCTCAAACTTACACCACTGAATTTGTCCAACCAAGGTAGAATGGACCTTGCACTGACAAGAACATCGTAGAATTCTAGAATGTCCAGCCTGATCCAATGGTTAGCCAAGGACTGGACGTCCAAGGCTAACTACCACTCCAAAACCAAAACAGAGGAACTAAGTTGCCCGCACCCACTTCCTTCTGGCACAAAGATACTGCAATTAAAGAGAAACTCCCACGAACCATCTGATGTAACCTATTAGTCCACAATTCTGAATCCCAATTCTAATTTTCCAACCAATGCCTCTTGGTGAACCCATATGCTGCCAATAAACACTTAGGAACTAAAGCCAACTTGGCTCTGAAAATGCAAGTCGTCCAATCTGTAGATGCTATTGAAACTTGGGTCTTCCCAAAGAATGTAACCAGGAAACCACAGTACTGAATTCAGTCGAAGCAAGTCACCCACACACAAGCCAGAGCAACTCTCAGTCATCACCTCAATCAACTACTAAAACACATAAGCATGAACAAGGAGTCATCTCCCTCCTTTTTCAACTGAACAAAACCCTTCCTTAGCATATACTGAACCGTACGAACTTCTTCTTAAATTAATATGGAGCCATTCCCTTAGCTCTCACATCTATATTGTCAACACTCAATAAGGCAGGAGAAGAATGGGTCGGATGCCCAACTCACCCAAAATGCTAAGAATACAACTCAACCACGAGGCTACGGTTAATATTAGCCTAAATTCCCTAGTCAAAGCTCAACCACAATGCCATAATCCAAACTCTACCAGAGTACTATGATCGAAGTTCATTCCAACTGGAACTAGGGAAAGCAAGAAGGCAGCCCAACCGGGCAAGAAACAGAAGAAACCACGGGGATAACCCACATACCTGCCAACCTCCTAAGTCAACCAAACAAAGAAGGTCGACTCTAATCACCCAGGAAAAGAAAACCAATCAATGCTTACTAGCATGACTAACACCTCTCAGCTTAAGATAGAAGCCCAAACTCCGACACAACCACCGGTAACACCAAGACAACACAAGGACTTCTAGCAAACGCTAGGTAATAGCCTAGGCAACAACCATCTAGGACCGCTCAACAAGGAAGGCTCGACACAGGTCTAGAACTATAATGAAACTGGAAACGAGGCTAATGAAACCTACCTAGGAGCTACAACTCTGGTAAAATACCTCTCAAGGATAACTCACCCCATTCACTACTAAAAAGAGGCGTACTACTGAAAAACACATGAATAGAACTACAAACTCAAACAGTAAAACAACTAAACAAGTAAAATAGGAAGACACATAAGCTAATACATAAAAAGGGAAGAATCACAACGCGAGCAACTCTATCACCAACCGAGGGTAAACAGAGTCATACCTGGAGCAACAACATCGGGAACCTCTACCTCTGGCCTATCAAGAGGGGCATCAGACTGACGGTGTCTACCACTAGATGGAGTAGACAATGCTAAAGGCTCCACCATCCCTCGTCGGGGACAATCTCTAGAATAATGACCAATCATCCCATAATTATAGCAACCAAAAGAAGCCCTACACTGACGCACGGTGCATGTCGACTCTGAATGAATACCTGAACCACTATAGCCCCTGCTTGCTACCCTGACCCTACTTATGGGAAAGTAGGACCGTGGGTAAATCCCTAACAAAGTGCCCATGCTCACCACACCGAAAATAGCCTTTACCAGATGAAGTCCGATGGGAAGATCTCACTGAACCTGACCGGATGCCACAACCTACACACTCTGAATGCAAACCTCAAAGAACCTGATCCGTACCATGCCTACTCTACTCAACATGCCCTGGGAAACCATCCTCTGGAACCCATGGAGCAACTGAAACTGTTCTGCTAGATAAGAAGCAATGGAACTAATCCCTAGCAGACAATCCCCTACCTCGAGTCTGAGAACCTCGAAAATCATCCTAATAATGATGCTTTTTACTAATACCTCCATATGCCTCACAACATAAACCCTCAACAGCCCAATCGTGATCAACTACCTGAAGGAAGGTCGTCCCAACTGTAACTAAGTGCTCGGTCACCAAATAGAGTGGCAAAATCAAACCCCCAACAAAGCTCTGAATCCTATCCAACTCTGAAGGCATAGCCCTAGAAGTATGTCTAACCATCTCATGAAACCTCGCCTCATACTCCAATACCAACATACCACCCTGTTGAGGAACTGGAAGCTCAACCCTAACTGAAGCACCACTTGAAGAACCAGATACTAAAGCACCCACCGAAGGACTCAGAGTCCTAACTATGGTGTCCTAAAGAATTGGGGTAGCTATGAATCCAATCTGAGGTTGGGCTGGCCCCTAACCCCCTATCTAATGCGGTAAACTCTCACTCTGAAGTCATAGTGCTGACGGAAGCACTGAAGCAATAGACACAGAAGCCTCGACATCACCCGCTATCGAACTCATCTTAGGCATCTGAGAAGGAATGAAACAAACGAAGTTTAGAAGTCAATAGGGCCAGGAACGCACGATAAGGAGCCAAGAAGATGAAACTTTTCCTAACAATGCCATGTAGCCTCTCGCATATAAGATACGGACATCATCGTACCGATTTGCGAGACTCTACTTAGACACTTGCTTCTGTACCACGACACTGGTGAACCTAGGCTCTGATACCAAGCTGTCATACCCTAATTTCTCAGGTCATAATGGCACCTACAACCCCCTCAGTAGGAAAACCAATTCCCGTAGTCCGGAATGGTTAGTCATAGGCTACTACCTAACCAATATGCATGATAAGCATAAAATAAGCAGAAGCAGAATATAAAGGTAGAATACAGTGGAAGCAATAACCCGAATATATATATATAAACAAACTACACCAACCCCAAGACTTGGTATCGAAAGTACAGGATCTTCTAAATAGAATACAAGTGATAGAAGTAACAAAATAGACTAGTACAACTGTCTCTGAATACATAAAGAGTAACAGTACAAAAGATGAGATTCGGCTAAGCCCCGATCGTCAGGCGCTCACCCTAGTCTCGAATATCCAGAAGCTGCATGAGTCTCCAAGCAATCAACGGCGAAAGCTTACACTAATATCTGCACCAAAGAGTGTAGAAGTGTAGTATGAGCACCAATTGCTAAGCAATGGGTACCCAGTAGGCATCATCGGCTGATTGAGCACATATAAACTATAAAAGCAGTAATAAGCAGAATACAAGAAAACAGTCACGAAAAACAAGAAGGAAGCACAAGGAACTAGCACAAAGAGTAATCAGCCAAGAGTTACAAGTATAACATGCTAGCACATAAGATATACATACACAGGAACACAGGTGAAAGAAGGGAGAAGGACGCACCTGGGATCCTTGCTGCAATAATACATATAAAAAGAGAGTTTAAAGAGATGGGCAGTATACCGGTAACCTCAAAATAAAGGGAAAGAAGGAAAGCAAGCCAACAATCAAACTAGGAGCCATTCACTAACAGAAACATGCTTAAGACATCAATTTCAAAATAAGAATAGACGTACAACAGTTTCTCAAGTATAACCCTAGGATGGAATAACTAAACCACAAGTACCCAGATCCGCTAATGAAAACCACGACAAGGAATAGAATTAATACTCCACAACCGCTCAGAAGGCTACACAGTTAGAATCTCAACAATACCAGTCCCACTAGCCTCTCAATAATCATAGTCCCAAGCCAGTGCCTCAACAGGCTAAAACCATAAATCCAACTGGTACCAAAGGTCATAACAAGTCTAAGAAATAAATGGAGAAATATAATCTACCTACAGTCCCAATGATCGTCCATATAACCGAGGAACACAATCAAGTGAAAACAAACCCTCTGGTCGCCCATACAATCGGAGCATACAGTAGGCACACAACAAACAAGGGTAGAATCAGAATACAATATGCATGATGATGATGTGATGAATCTGATGTGATAGTAACCTGTATGTTCCCCATTTGGTACCCTAAAGGCCCAATAGAGGTAGGACCCATGGAAGGACTCTACCTGTGTACCTCTACTTCGTCGTACACCCCTCCTCTTGGCGCGTGCATCAGCCCGTAGCCGGTAGCCCAAGAATGACAGGGTCTATGGAGGTCTACTCATAGACCACATAAAAAACCACACAATTCTCAAATAGTAGCTCAATACTCGAAACCTCATAGTACGTGCCCAAAATCAAACCGGGTCTAAAATAGTAGTAGTAATCTCAAAGACCCTCTCGAAGGGTGCCCAAAGTATATCTGGGTCTAAAATAAGTAAATAAACCTCAATAACCCTCTCAAAGGGGTGCCCGGAGCATAGCCAGGTTTAAAATTATCATAAAACATGTCTAGCACTCCGACGTAGCCGAGTCTAGTATCAGTAAGAAAACTAATGAGAAAATCAACATAGTATCAAGTTTATCTCGAGAAAAATCCACCAGTCAATACCAAAATCCCGTTTATCATCATATATACCAAAAATGGGCACTCGAAGCCATGCAAAGTTTAAAAAAACCAGTGATAGTCGGCCTGAAGCCAAAACAGTAGTAAGACATGCAGAAAAATCCCTTTTTCATGAATGACATGCTTGCAGACAATAAAGTTAGCCCAAAGTGGCTCACACACATTCTTATCGCCCCTGCACTGGCATAAGCAGTTCTACAACACAGATAGAAAGCCTAAAGTAAGGTCACGATGTCCAAGACTCACAGACATTCTCAAATATCCCACCGTCTATGATCCAGAGTCATAAAGAAAGGCCACAAGGGTGAAATAGCAGTACTACACGAATTCTACAATCAACGTATGAAATAAACAGACAGAAAGGCGGAAAATTTTTGGGGTACCAACCTATAACAACCCACCCAAGGACACTAATTAGTGCAGTTATAGTCTATATATGCAGAGTCTAGATAAGGGAAACCTAACCTACCTATTGTCCGACGACTAGCTGCGGGAACACCATCGTCCAGGCTCGAACTACTCTGATAAGCTCCAATTCGCGGAAATACTATCAACACAATAATCTACACATTAAAATGAAACCAACGATACCCATAATGCTATAAACATAACTGGGCCAAAATCCGGGTCACAAACGAGCCTGTGAGCCCCGGGACCAAAAATTGGAAACAAAAAATACCACGGTGTTCCCCACAATCCCCGGAGAATATGCTCAGAAGTTGAGCGAAAATGCACCATAGAAATGGGTCAAAACAGCCCCAAGAACCAATAATTAAAAGAGGAGAATTTAAGGAAATCAACGGAAAAGAACAAGAGAATTTCTTGATTTAGAGACCAAAAATTGCTCAAGGATCAAAAACAAACTTTCCTCTAAGCAATGGGTGTGAGAAGGTGAAGAAATGGTGTAATTTGGAGTAACAATGATGGAAATATCGCCTTAGGAAGAAGAAATCATGAGCTGGAAAAAAAGGCCAACAGTTATATAAGCTGGCCCGACTGTACCACGCCTACGCGGCCATGGCGCTGCCTACGCGGGCTCGCGTATGCGGGCGGCCCATGCGTACACGTAGGCCAGGCGCTATCCAGGCCACCGTGCACGTGGCAGCGCGCACGCGGTAGGGCGTCACCTAGGCGAAGGCAAGAAAGATGGGGCGGCTGGCAGGCTTCTTCTCATATGCAGCCATGCCATGCGTAGGCGAAGGGCATGTTGGTGCTGCAACAACCACCAGCAACCAACACTTAGGCAAGGCTAGAATTTATTCCAATGGACCCTCGGAAATGCATCCGGGGTCCCGCAAATACAAACGACCTCAGCTAATCAACTAGAAATGGCATTTCAAATCCAACAAAATTGACGAAAATCCCATCGGAAGTCGATTTAAGAAGAGTGGGCCCCGCGCCCAAAGATCAACCTTAGGCCAACTATTTCCAAAACGGAACCCAATGGCCAAAATCAAGTCTGGAAGCCTTGGGACCCAAACCAATGGTCCCTCTAGCCTAAACTCGATATTCTGGAGCTAACAATGCTGACAGAATTTTCATCCGAGGCTGTCTTCTCCAAATGTTGACCAAAGTCAACCAAACAAGCCCAACTGGCCTGAAAACACAGAACGAGAAAGAATTCCACGCTGAATAGCTCCCAGATCCCGACCAAAGGTCCGACTAGACTAAAGTCCACGCTCCGGAGCTATCCGAGCACGATAGCTAAGAATGTTGACCGAACTCAACAATTTCCAAAGTCTAAAGCTCTAAAACAAGGAACGGCCAAAAGACCAAACAAACGGCCCGGGCACCGAACTACTGGTCCCACCAAGCCATAAATGACTTGGAGTCGCTATAGGCAAGCTCTAACAGTACAAGAAAGGCAAAAACGTGTAAATGAACGGAAGGGTCATTACATCTTATTTCATAAAATAAATCTTTTCTTCTTTTTTTACCTAATCACCCTATGTAATTCATATTCTTTTCAAAATCTGCATGTAATATTATTTTTTACCCCAATTTTTTAAATAACATAAATTGCAAGTAAATATTATATATTATACATATTAATGGACAATTCAAATAAAAGTGAAATCATTGATGAAATACAATTAAATAAATATTATATTACAGTAAAATTTATTTTAATATCTACATAAATATTCAGCTTTTAAGATTATTACGTTGCTCCCATAAATGCTCTATTAATGCATTACGAAGTTCAGAATGAGCATTTTTGTCCTTAATTTTTTTTATGTCTAGCTAAAAATTGTTCAAATCGATAATTTTCATCTACCACCATTTCTACCATTGGAGTTGGAGCTTCTGAAGTATCTTGAATTGGTGCATTAATTTACGAAATAAAAATATTAAATAAAATTTACGAAACTAACTTATATCTTGAACAAAAATATTATATGCAAAAATTAATTTATAAAAATTATAAATTAATATAAATTTAAAATTAATATAATAAAGATATTACATTAGAAAATAATTACGAATATTAGAAAATTAATTAATTATCTTACATAATTTATAATATGTTAAATTAAAAATATTATATAATATAAATAATAATAAAATAATAAAAAGGTGAAACAGAGATGATGAATATTGTATCTCCAAATTTAGAGATACACTAGTGAATTTATCCGCACCTCACACGGTTATAGAAAATGATAAATACCAATAATTTTATATATTTACCCAAACATATAATTGATTGTATAGAAGAAAACATTTGATTCGTAGTTAGCAGACTTCCAACAAAGTCATAAGTTACTATTTTGAATCAAAATAAATTATAAATTTATGACAATCTGAAATTCACACAAAATACAAAATAAAGAGAAATCATAAAAAGAACATACATAAAAAATGAAACATCACTATTACGACTTTAGTCATTAAAAACATAAGAGAAAATATGAAATCTTCCCACAATCTTCCCACAATCTGATTGTCATTCAATATCCTTCATCTTATTATTCAAGTCAAACTAAAGCATGAATATAATAAGCATCGAAAATATAATAATTTCAAAGGCTAATGTGATCATCTCTACAAAATTTTACAATATCTCTATTTATAAGACTATCATAAATACCAAATAATGCCATGAATATGATTATTAATTATTTCAGGGATTATGATAATAAAAGTTTTTGGGAGTAATGAAAATAAAAGTCATTAAATTTTAGATTAAAAAATATGAATAGATGATTAATTAATTGACATATTTATTAATCTACAATAAAGTAGAAAAATAGGAGAAATTGACAAAAAGAAAATAGAATTTTTAGGCAAAGATTATGATAAAGATGGAAAATTCAAGATATTATTATGTAGTGTTATTTAAAGCTTATAATGAAGAATTTTGTAATTGAAAATTCATGAATTTTTATTTTATATTTAGCCATTTTCAAGAAAGTAAATGGTCAAAAAGGAGAAAAAAGATAATTATGTTCAACAAAATCTCAAATTACTATTTTGAAGCAAAAGAAATTACAAACTTACGAAAATCAAAAAATTCACATGAAATACATAATAAAAAAAATCATACAGAGAACATATAAAAAATAATAATGCAACATCATTCTTATGAACTTTTTTTTTCATGGTGGATGATCATTCTTACAGCCTTAATAATTAAAAAATAAAAGAAAAAAATTAAAATCAATGCACAATCTTTCAAGCTTTTATCGACATTCATTCCCACAAGCCGATCACCATTCAATAGCATTCATCTTATTCTTCTAGTCAAATTAAAGCATGAATATAATAAGCATAAAAAATATAACGACTTAAAAAAGTTAATGTATTTGTTTCTATAAAATCTTGCAATATTTCAATTTACTAAATAATGTCATGAATATATGGTTATTAATTATTTTAGTGGTTATGATAATATAAAACTGTGAAAAAAATAAAAATAAAAATTATTAGGTTTAACATTGAAAAATTTAATGAAATATTTTTTTGAATTTCTTAACATTGCATATTTAGTATAATTAAGAGAGTTAAAGAAGTAATTTTTAATATAACACATAAATTAAAAAATAGAGAAAAAAATCTCCCCTTCCCCTCCAAAAAAAAAAGATAATTTTATTTCTTGATCAAAGAGAGGCGTCACATCACTTTTTCTAATATTCTCTTCTATTCAAATAAAGGTAAACATATTAAATGTAAAAAAAAAAAAAAAAACTTGACTGAATTTGTTGAATTGCGTTTTGATTATATGTATTCCTTTTTCTATTATTTTTCCTTTTTCAATTTTTTTTCCTATTGCTCTTTGTTTTCTTTTCTTCTTTTATTGATGATATCATAAATATAGTATTGTTATTAGAGGGAGAATTTTAGTAACTCAATTGGTTGGTTGGCTATATAAACTTTGATTTTATTGGTGAGGATTTAATTTTCTTTCTTGTAATTTTCTCTCATATTTTTTCGTTCCCTTAATTAAAAAAAATGGTATTATTATTAGAGTTGGAACTTTGATGGATTGTATTTTTCATTGTTAGATTAAAAAAGATAAAAAGGGAAAAATATAATAATTTTTGGTATTGCTTTTCTTTTCTTTCTCTATTTTTTTTTTCTTACTCTTCGATTCTATTCCACTTTCTATTAATTATAAATTTACCGTAAATAAATTTTTGTTTCCAAAAAGTTACATTACTTATCATTGCTTCCTCTTAATCTTTTGTTTTACCAAAACTCTTTGACTCATATCTTGTTTTAACCCCAAAAAAGTTGTTGTCTCGCATTTACTTCTCCTTCCCTTAAATATTTTCTTATTTGTCTTTTGTTATATAATTTTTCCCTTTATCTTTTCAGATGTAGAGAAATTAATGGAAGGTGAAAAAATGGTACTTCTTTCATTTTAATTTATGTGATTTGATTCGAAATATAAAGGTCAAATTAACTAAAATTTGGTGTAAATCTAAACATAAAATCTTTAATTTTTTGAGATAAAATTTACATAGTTATAAACTACATAAGAAATATTATAAGTCACAATAATTAAAAATTTAAAATATCTACAATACTTGAAAATTTGAAAATTATGATAAAAAAATATTTTTTTACTCTTCAAATAATAACTAAGATACATAAATTAAAATGAAGAAGGTATAATTTACATAAAATTCGAAGAAAGGAGGTTGAAAGAAACTTTTAAGACCTTCAACTAATAAAAATAAAATAGAGAATACATATATGAACTCAAAGATTAGAAAATTTTAAAGTTTAGTGTCAAATGAAAAATCTGAAAACTTTCTTCTCGGATCAAAATTTTGCACCGAAAAAATTTATCCTACAATTTCAAAAACATATGTCATGCACCATAGAAGATAATATCAAAATTTTGTTTCAGCTTTCAAGTATTTTGTTATTCAAATACCAAAGGAAAAAAATAATTTTTTTTTATCATAATCTTAAAATTTGCAAGTACTAAAATATTTTGAATTCATAACTATTATAACTTATGGTATTTCTTATGTAGCTTATAAATATGTAAATTTTATTTCAAAAATGAAGATTTTATATTCAGATTTACACCAAATATATTTTGAAATAAAGATATAGAAAAATTCAAAGAAGAACCTGAAACTTTCCTCGCGAGCCAACAACTTTTTGAACCTTAATTTTGAACCAAAAAAATTGTCATCTTCATTATCTTTGTGAAACTCGTCTTCCTCTTCACGCTACATGCATCAAATAATAAAGAAAGAAAATTATCACCAAAATCAAAAGAAGATAATATTTCCAAGAATTCTTCTTGTAATTATGGCAGTTAAATATAAAAAAAATTAAAGTTTAGTGTGAATGGAGAACCTGAAACTTCATAACTATTGCAACTTATGGTATTTCTTATGTAGCTTATAAATATGTAAATTTTATCTCAAAAATGAAGATTTTATGTTCAGATTTACACCAAATATATTTTGAAATAAAGATATAGAAAAATTCAAAGAAGAACCTGAAACTTTCTTCGCGAGCCAACAACTTTTCGAACCTTAATTTTGAACCAATTTTTTTTTCATCTTCATTATCTTTGTGCAACTCGTCTTCCTCTTCACGCTATGTGCATCAAATAATAATATAAAGAAAATTATCCCCAAAATCAAAAGAAGATAATATTTCTAAGAATTCTTTTTGTAAATATGACAGTTAAATATAAAAAAAATTAAAGTTTAGTGTGAATGGAGAACCTGAAACTTTTTTTGCGAACCAACAATTCTCGAAAAAAATTTGTCATCTTCATTATCTCTGTGCAACTCGTCTTCCTCTTGACGTTATATGCATCAAATAATGAAGAAAAAAATTATCTCCAAAATTAAAGAAAAGATAATGTTTGCAAGAATTATTCTCGCAAATATGTCAGTTAAATATGAAGTGGTGCATTTAATTTGGAATTTAAAAAGGTATCAATATGAAGTGATATTATGGAAAACGTCTTCTTATGAATTTTTTTTAAGTAAATATGACAGTTATAAAAGGTATCATATGTTACCAAAAATAAGTAATTGAGCTTGTTATAATAGAATAAAAAAGAAATAAAGAGGGAATAAAGCAATCATTTGTATTAAAAAGAGAGAGAGAAACTCTAAAGAATGGAGGGGAAGGAACGTGGGTAAACAGGAAAATAATTAATATTATTTAATTGGATTAAATGGGGAAAAGAATTAAAATGAATTAACGTTATTTAAGGATATTAAAGCCGAAAAGTAATTAAATAATTAATCTTTTTAAACTCAAAAAATGAATTAAAAAGCTAAAAAAATCAGGAAAAAAGATAAATAGCAATATTGAATTCTTAGAGCGTCAAGTCAGCAGGTTCTAATCCCTGCTTTATTATATATATAGATTATTCATCCCTTCAAATATAGAGTATAGATGAAAAAATAGAGATGAGTTGGAGTTGCCCATCTCTATTTTTTTTCTCAAAATATATATTATAGAGGAGAAAATAGAGGTGGGTTGGAGTTGCTCTAAGATTGTGCTACCAATGTTTAAGTTATGCTATTCCGCTTAAGTATACTTGATCCTCATTCAATAGTATCTTTTGTTTTACTTTTCTAAGAAGATTGTGAATAGTTCCCCTCTAAGCTTTTCATTGAAGTTGCCGCTTGCAGTTTGTTTGATGTAGTCAATTAGTTTGATCCCCGTCTTTGGGTTAGTTTAAAGTTGAATCTCGTTGAATATGGGTCTGCCTTTGGACCTGTTAGGAGAGCAACTGATTTCTCTAATATGTCTTATAAGAGCTAAGTTGGATATATAAACAACATCTAAAGGATGGTGTATTCATATTTAACTTAATTCTTTTATGTTTATTAAAAGTGTCGTTTAAAATTCCATTTGTGAATTGAGCTAGGTTTATTATTTGACTGATGTGTGTCCGAATTTGCTTAAATGTTTTGAAGTTCTTGCGACAATCGAGTAATAACTTAAGCCTGACGTGTTCAAGGACTGAATTCAACTGGACCAAGTTGTGATTTCTTCTTGATTCCTCCAGCTGTACAAAAGTGTTCGTACACATTCTCTTTTTTTAAAAGCCTAGTATTTTGCTTTAACAAAACGAACTTCAATCTCTTTCAATCATTTCGTAGATTGCTACTATCCTGGATGAGTCTTATTTAAATATGTGAAATGTTGTGTTCTCTGTCTATGGTTGATAATGGAAATAAGATTTTGAAATATTTCTTAAACACTAGTTTGGAACGAGCTTAGTTAAGAGGTTAGTTTGGTTTAAACTAAGTCTTTACCTTATCTTTTACAAGCATAAATAAAATAATTGTGCACAGCCTACCATGTTGCGTAGATTTTTAAATGATACTGTATTAAATTCCTATATGTAGTTGTGGTATGTCTTCCCGTGATAAATTTATGAGAAAAGGGTCAAACATATCTTTTTACTTTCATTTATTAACTAAGTTTATTCCTAGGGTCAAATATACCATTACCGTTATTAAAGTATTCAAAAATATCCCTCATTTAAATGAAATTCCCCAAATCAACCAAAATAACCGAATTTCAATAAAATAACATGTTCTCCCTATTAACTCGACCAAAACCCACCTAGCTAAAATATCCCTCCCCCAAACCTGTTCCAAAGTAAGTGAAACCCTTTTTCCCACTCATGTTTTTGTTTCTCTTTTTCTTTTCTTTTGATTATAAATTTTATCTTCTTCATTTTGTTCGATTGGTGCAAAAATTTGAATTGTGAAAGATTGATTGTACACTTCAATATTTCCTGCATCTTTTTTGTTTTTTTCTCCTGTATCTGCTCAATTTTGAAATTGAATTTGATTTTGAGATGTTAGTATCTTACTTTGCTTTGCTCAATTTCGAGTCAATTTCTGAAGGATATAATGTGTTTGATGATACACATTCAGCAAAAGAATTATAGTTTAATTATTTTCTGAATTGGGTTTTATATATGATTACTATATTACTACTATTTTATTACTATTTAGAAATGTGGAAAAGCATACAACTCATGATCGACATAGTTGTAAATGATGAGGGTGAATTTGGTATATCGTAAAAACTTGTGCTTATCAGTAATAAACATTGTGGAATGGAAGCTTGGACTATAGTGTGAGTTGGCCAGAAAACATGAGCCTTTTCTTTTATTCCAATTACGTCTTCTACACTCTAATTGGTAATGCCTTTATCATAATTTCATTTTACCCACTATTCTTCAATTTATTCAACTATTTCTCTTTAGACATTTCCGTTAATACATCAAAAAGATTGAGCACTTCTAAGTGACTATAAAAGTTATTCTGCCATGGAACACGAGTTAGGACCCCTTATTCACCCAATTGTTTGAGAATATCAAACAAGTAAAATTGTGGGCCCATGTACTTTTTCTTTTTCCATTACCGATATTTAAGAATTAAGAGTAAAATGTTTTACATCAAAAATAATAAAGCTTTCAATTTTAACAATGATATTTACTAAGGGTCTGTTTGGAAAGTCACCTAGTAATTAAAATTGGTGTAATTATTAAGATAGTAATTATCAACTAATTACACATCCTAATAATTACAATGACATGTTTGTTTGCCACAATGTAATTACAGTGTAATTACAAGTATATTATTTGGGTACACAAGTGAAATCACATGATTATATTAAAATTTTAAAATAAAAGCTAATTATCAAAAATTAAAATTTTATATTAAACAAATAAAGACCGTTATAAATGATATTAAATTAAATATTTAAGATATGTATATATATATATATATATATATATTAAAATATATTAATTAATAAACATATATTCTTAACTAATATTATAAAAAAAAATTATTTATATTTTTCAAATTAGTATATTTTAATTAAATTAATCATAAAAACTTAAAGTACATGATTTTTAAAAACATCATGAAATACATGTTTAACAAAAAGATTAATATTATAAATATAATACCATAAAATTATTAAAATATTTGACAAAAAAATAATCTATCAATTCTAACTAAAATATAAATAGCTTACAATGTGAAATATCAAGTCAATACTAGTAAAGCAAATAAACTGAAACTGAAAATATAACCTAAATTCAAAATTCAAAACAAAAAAGTTAACATAATATTCTTATGTTAAAAACGTGCCTAAATATGATTCAAAAGAAAAGAAAAACTTAAGTCTATAACCTTATTCAACAATGAATTCTACTTTAATTTAAAATTTAGAATACTAACTAAATTATGCTAAATAAAAAAAATAAACATAAAATAAATATAAAATAGATCATACGAACAATTGCATGAAATCATAAGAAGTAAATGTTGTGGAATCACAAGAAGTAAAATGTTGGGAAATGAGAAGGAAATGAAATATAAAAAATAAAAAATAAAAAATTTATTCTTAAAAATTATTATAATAATAAAAATAAAAATAATTTAAAACAATAGAAATAAAAAATAATTAAAATGAAAAAATAAAAATAAAAAGACAAAATTAAAAAGTAACCAACTTGTAATTACACCATGTTATTACCAGCAATTCACAACTCCCCCTGTCAATTGGAGAATGTAATTGCCCCTGCCAATTACACTCAATTATCTGCTAATCAAGTAATTACCTGGCCAGTCAAATAGATCAAATAGTGTAATTACTTCCAATTACACCAAATCCAATTTCCAAGGTGGCTTTCCAAACCGGCACTAAGCATGTGATTCACAGTATAAATTTCATTATATAAATTTGAGTGTTTGGAGATAGATATATTCCAACTTAAAACTATGTAAAAAAAGTGTGTAAATAACTTTTGTCTTCATTTGATAGTAAAAATAACAGCAAGCAGAATTCTTAAATATTGATACTATAATATACTCTCTCCATTCAGTTTTACTTGTCATATTTAAATTTAGCATGATATGTACAACATAAATTAAAACAAAAGAAGTAACATATATTATGTGAAAATTACGTAAAATGTACTATAAATCATAATAACTAACAACTTAAAACATTAAAAAAAAAATACAAAATTTGTGTTGACTCCACATTCCATTTGTGCCACATAAATTGAAACAGAAGGAGTAACATATATTGAGCCCGTGGTGGCAGAGACTTTGTATCTAGTATAGAATAAGTGGCTAGAAGCACACAGGTCTTGGACGACATGTGTGCTTCTAGGCATTAAAATTGCATTAAAGGGTAATTTGATCATTTTGGTATTAAATTATTAAAAAGGATTTTTCAATAATTTATGTATTTTGAAATTACGTAAAAAGTATTATAAATCACAATAATTATACTTAACAACTTTATATATATATATATATAAAATATATTTATATACATATATATAAAGGTTGACTCTCAAAATTTCATCTATGCCACATAAATTGGAACAAAGGAAGTAACATATATTATGTTGAAAATTACGTAAAAACTATTATAAATCGCAAAAATTAACAATTTAAATATCTAAAAACCTTATAAAAAATTTGGTCGACTCTCGAAATTTCATCTGTACCACATAAATTGGGACAGAGGGGGTAACATATATTACGTGAAAATTATGTAAAAAGTACTATAAATCATAATAATTAACAACTTAATATATAAAAAATTTGGCTGACTCTCGAAATTTCATCTGTGCGACATAAATTGGAACAAAAGGAGTAACATATATTATGTGAAAATTGCGTGCACTGTACTATAAATCATAACAACCAACAACTTAAAGCATTTAAAAGAACATATGAAAAATTTGGTTGACTCCACATTTCATTTGTGCCGCATAAATTGGAACAAAAGAGGGGTATTTTTGATTACTTTGGTAATGACATGGATATATTTGGCTTTATACTGGTACATGCTTAACTGATAAACAAAAAGTAGAGGGGTATTTTTGACCCTTTTCCTTAAATTTATTACATTATGGGCATTTGCATGATAAGTATGGTGTTAGTCTTAATTTGGTCCTAATCTAGCTTGATATCCCTCAGAGCGGGTAATGATTTGAACTTTTGGAATTCACCCTTCTTGTTCTTCAATTTGCTTTGTCTATTTCTTGCTCTTGAATTACCAAGTATGCACTTTCATGAAAACTTTATCTTTGTTAATAAATAATATCAATATATACGACAGATATTGGGTGGATGACCTTTGTATATGAACTTGGGTTTAGTTTGAGTCTACTTAAGCCTAGGACATCGACATTGTACTGATTCCTTCCGTCTTTTTTTATTTGCAGGACACCCATACGAGTCCATTGGACTCTCAGATTTCTCCTTGCATCTTCTATGTTGGGTTGAAAGCCTAACAACATAACAGCAACATCGAGTCAGACCGTAGTGCAAATGATTTTATCACTTTACTTTTATTCTTGTTCATTCATTTATTGTGATTGCTAACATTTAACACTTTCTTTTAACTAAGTTGAATCCTCATGGAGTTGCTCGAATTTTGTCAAGTTCGTTTTATGTCGCGAAAAAAAATATTTTGAGATGTTCATGTTGCGATAATTTTGATTTTTAAAATAGGCAAACAACTTAAGCTAGTGAGAATGACTTGAGAACCTTTTATGTTCTTTCATAGTTATTAAGTAGTTTAAATCCAACTTTAAGAAGTTGGTTAATCATTTAACTCAAACACTTAAATTGGATAAACTTGTTAAAATTAGTTCGAAACTTTGACATTTAATTTATTTTATTATATGAAATAAAATAAATGGATAAGTATCAAATAAATTTTATTCATTTCTAAGTAAGATTTTTCAATAACTTAAAGAATTTTTAAAGTTAGCCAAATATGTTTAATCCGCTGGTCAACCGCATTTGGCGAATTATTTAAGGCACTTAACACCTTTCTTAAAGGATCACTTAAACCCGTACCCAAAACTATGATTTTCAATAAAGGTTTTTCCTAAAATTACCTTTTAAAAATGGTTCTCTTAATTTCCTAAAAATTAAGTGGCGACTCTCCAATTTTCAAATAAAATCAAATTTTGCTGAAGTTATGAATGGTTTTGAACTTTAGTTTCAAAATTAATCATAACAACGAAAAAGGGTTGGCATGAATGATTTCGTCATGGGCCTAGGTGCGGGACGAATCAATCATGTAGGCAATGTTGGTGGCATTTCCAAGTTGGAATAAGCAAGTTCGGTAGATTGGTGCGCCATGGCATGGCATGGGCACTAAGCGGCGTCAACAGAGGCACGTTAGCTTGTTGCAAGTGCCAAAGTCGAACCAAATGTGGGCAAGCCAAGGTGAGCTAATGGCAAGAAAATGAAAAATCAAAGAAAGACCAGAACAAAGCTAAGGAATGGCATGAGGAAAACAAGAGTTAGCATGGAAAATGGAAACGCAAGCAAGACATCGGTAGTGGCACGTAGGTGGCATGGTGGTGGGCAGGACAACTAAGTTCAGGTACAGAGTGTCTAGGAAATAGCCTTGGGGCCAAAGTTGGGCGTGAAATAAGACCTTGGGTCACAAAAAAGTCAGCACATATGCACATGTTGCGCACATGGGATGGTTTCTTTCATATAATTGCTTGTGGGCGGATTCCTTAATTCTTGTTTCCCTTTAAATTTTCAAATTTTGAATTGCCTATACAATTGGGAATGTCAACTTCACATTAGTTTTGATTAGCCTTGATCGTAACAAGTATCGACAGGTTATTGGTTGTAAGACAAAGACTGGGACTTGTATTATAAATATGCAGCCTTGGCCTTAGACATTTTGATTAGTGAAAGAGGGAAGTGTAAGACAAGAATTTCAATAAGGACCACTAGAATAATGTAAGCATTTCAAATAGAGTGTTGAGGTAGCAATCGACTTGTGATTATGCATAAGTCAAAGTCAAACTTGTGGCAGACTTGTTATCATAACGAGTGAGGGTCTTTTGTGTTGTTATTTATTAATATAAAGGTTGGAAATTTCTTATATTTACTGTTGTTCATTTCGTTACTACCTTAAAAATAATCTAAGTTAGAGAAAAGTTAAACAAGCGTTAAAGGGTAATTGAAGCGAGGCACTTGACTGCCGAACAGTGGGCTAACCTCGGGCAGAAACTTGAGTGTGCAAGAACACCCTTATGACAACTGGTATCATAGTAGGGTCAACTTAGATGGTGGTGGGTGGAAATGTTGAATTACTGGAAAGAGTAGCATGGATGGAGGAGTTTGTTGGTGTAACCAATGATGGGGTAGATCAGGTAGACTTGATCACCCAAATCCATGGAGTGAACATGGAATTGACGCAGTTGTGGGACTCCATGTACGAGTAGGTGAACAATTTGGAGGCAAACTATGTAGTCAAGCATGAGACTACCCAGGCAGAAATGGAACTTGTTCACAAGGAGAAAAAAGAATTGTGTGGTGAAGTTCTTCTCTACGCGGGGCCTTGCAAGTGACTATCAATCCCATTGAGGATCGCACGAGGCTGAAATACCAGAACCATAGGTGTATAATAGTGCGAGGAGCACCAAAGAGTTGGAAAATTTTCTGTGGGATATGGAAAATTACTTCCAGGAGGCCAAGGTACCAGACAATGAAAGGGTGTCACCACAACAATGTATTTAGATGATGATGCCAAAGTTTGGTAGGGGACAAGGGTTTTGGAGGTGGAAAGTATGGGGCTTCCATGAATTAAAACGTGAGATGCTTTAAAGAAGGAATTAAAAACTTGATTCCTTTCAAGAAACTCATCTTGGGTTGCAGCAATTGAAGAAAAGCATCACGGTGCAGACGTATATCAAGAAGCTTTCTTACTTGATGCTCAACATAGAAAACATGGCAGAAGAAAGACAAGTTGCACTATTTTATGAACGGGTTGGAGTTGTGGGCACAAAGGGAGTTAAGAAGGCAGAATGTGCAAAATCTCTCCTTGGATATTGCACCGGCAGATAAGTTGGCTGACTTCGATGAGGGTGATAATCCAAGGGAAACTTTGCATTCCAAGTCTTAGGACAAAGGGAAGGAATGAAAGAAAAATGGGAAGGGCCACATTGTTGTAGATGAAGTGGAGAAGGGAAGGAGAGTCTTCCTTCCTAAGCAAAAGGGTGGCAAGTCTGGGGATTTATTTACATGCGGCGTGTCACATTTGAAGAGGGACTGTACATTGAAAATGAGGGTGAATACATTGCTTGATGCGGAGTTGAACAAGGAGAAAGACGCGAAGAAAATGGGAGTTAATGCCTTACCATTAGTGGATGAAAAATACGAAGTATATGCGATATGTATTCCTAATCCTAATCTGCATGTGAGGTAAAGACTGTCCTTGAAAAGGACATCGAATTTCAAAGAGTGGCGTAGTTTCTTAGGGGCCTGAATCTTTGAAACTCAGTAGATGGCATGGTGGCGATAAAGGTTTGGCATGAATGACTTTGTCATGGGGCTTAGTGCAGGATGAATCAATCATGTGGGCAATGTTGGTGGCATTTCCAAGTTGGAATAAGTAAGGTCGGCAGACTGGTGTGTCATGGCATGGCTGGGCACTAGGCGACATCGATGGTGGTACGTTTGCTTGTAGCAAGTGCCAAGGTTGGATCAAATATGGGAAATCCAAGGTGAGCTAATGGCAAGTCAAGGCAAAAGTAAATCAAGACAAGAAGTGAGCTAAGGAATGGCACAAGGGAAACAAGAGTTAGTATGGAAAATTGAGTTAGCAAGACTCGGTAGTGGCATGTCGGTAGCATAGCGGTGGGCATGTGCGGCTAAGTTCCAACCGACAGTGGCTAGGAAATGGCCTTGACGCCAAATTTGGGCGCGAAATTATCCCTTGGGGCGCAAATATAATCAACACATGCTCACATATAGTGCACATAGGGTGGTTTCCTTCATGTAACTTTTTATGGGCAGATTCCTTAATTCTTGTTGCACTTTGAATTTTCGAATTTTGAATGGCCTATGTAGTTGGGGATGTCAATTAGACATTAGATTTGATTGACCTTGATTGCAACAAGTATCAACAAGCTATTGGTTGTAAGCCAAAGGCTGGTACATGTGTTATAAATGTCCAGTCTTGGCCATAGACATTTTGAGTAGTGAAAGAGGAAAGTGTAAGATTAGAATTTCACTAAGGAACACTAAAAGAAACATGAGGGTTTCAATAGAGTGTGTAGGTAGCAAGCGACTTGTGATAGTGCCCATGTCGAAGTCGAAGTCAAAGTTGTGGCAAGCTTATTGTTATAACGAGTGAAGGTCCTTTGTGTTGTTTTTGATTAATATAAAGATTGGGAATTTTCCGTATTGTTCATTTTGTTACTGCCTTAAAAATAAACTAAGTCAGAAAAAAAGTTTAACAAGCATTGAAGGATGAATCAAGCGGGGCACTTAACTGCCGTACAATGGGCTAACCTTGGGCGTGGAAATACCCCTGTGATAATACCCACTACTTAAAATAATCGTAAGCTTCTAACTATAAAAGACCATAAGTTTTTAATAAGAGTACACCGTGCAATCTTGGCATGTAATACCGAGGGAATTCATAATTTCAATTACCATAACGTAGCAACATGGAGTGTTAGAATTAAATAATATTTCGGTACAAGATTTATGTACCTTTGATTGTTGCAGCAAAATGAATTTCACGAACCGAAAGAATTGCTCCAGATCTTACTTTGAATCACTAGGAAACAAAGTCTATGTTTCACAAACTAAATGCCCTTTTTGGTGTTGATGTTTCTATTTTTTCTTTCTGATTTTTCATCACTTTTCTTGTGTCTTTTTACTGAGAGAGAAGCACACCATTTATAAAAGGAGAGTTTGTAGCAGTTTGCCAGTTACATAGTAACTGTTCCCTCTTCTTTTTGAAATAGTGACAATACTAATCTTTTCCTCTAATCAGAAAAGGTCTTGGGTCGGGTTGGATCGGGTCAGGTCGGTCCACATGGGCGACCCATGACCCAAAAACATCTCCCACTTTGCACATGGTGGATAAGACCCAAGCTAGTACAACATTAACAAGACACCAAATTCATACGACAAATAGTTCGTGCGACCTGTGAGCATCAAGAGCTTACCTATAAGGTTTTACAAGATCCATTTAGGAATCCAATCACATGTGGAAAGAATTCGCTACTTATATGAGGATACTATTACTCACAATACCCCAGACATCATTCACTACCTCAGTAGTAACTTATCTGATCCCTCATCCTCTAAGGAGGTGAACTCGAGTTCATGTTTAACTTTATATACACAATTACACTAGAGTGTAATAGCCGACTTGTGTATACAAGTTAAATTATTTATTTTAATCATCTTCCCTTTCTACTCGAATCTATCTGTTCCAAATCAACTTCTTTCCTAGACATGTACTGCATTACCAAATCACTCATGGCTATTAGTGACATGCTAAAGTAGCAACACCGATTGAAACTTCTAGAAACAGTCAAAGGTCAAAAGGTATTTTAATGAAAAGTTAATATAACTTTTAGGGTCTCACACAATGAAGAAGCAGGGATACATTCTTCTATTAACCCATTAGTCGCTTGGCACATGTGGTATGATACACGTGTTACGATGTTCTCACTTTATCTTTGTGCGTGCGTCTCATTCTTTTAGTCATTCAATATCGTACAGATCTTGGTCTAGACATCTCTAGATGCCTTCCCCGAGCTTCACTCTTCAATGATCCTCAAATCCATTGTCATAGAGAAACTCACATTTGGCTTTACAAAACAAGTCTAACATGGTGGTGAAACTCATCTCTTCACGTTCCTTGATGTAAGAGTTGACTGCTCGCGTGAGAGAGCCAATCAGACGACTTGTTCGACACACTTTATCAATAAAACACATTATCACATGCATATGAAATATGAACATAAATTCAAGAGTCTTATATTGATGAGAATATTACAACAACCAAGTCATTTTACAATACAAAAATAATTATCATATCCTACACAAACCTAGAGCCATAACATGTTTCTCAAATAGGTCTTTAGCTATCGCCTTTGTAAAAGGGTCAGCTACCATTTCCCGCGTAGGAATGTATTGTAAATTTATTTCTCCACTTGCTACTATATCTCTCATAAAGTTATACTTAATGTCAATATGCTTGGTCTTGCTGTGATACTTAGGATCTTTCGTGTATGCGATAGCCGCTTGACTATCACAATATAAAGTCATGGGACCCTTAAAATTCTTTGCAATGTTCAAATGATCAAAGAATCTCTTTAACCTAACAACTTCTTGTACTGCAGATGCACAAGCCACGAATTCAGATTCCATGGTTGAAAGGGTTGTGCAAGTTTTTTTCTTGCTTTTCCATGTAATAGCACCACCAATAAGTAAGAAAGCATAACCGGAGGTTGATTTTTTATCATTCCGATCACCAGCCCAATCAACATCTGTATAACCTCTCAGGAGTATATCGGATCCACTATAGCATAGTGAATAATTTGCAGTTCTCTTCAGATATCAGAATATTCTCATTACTGCTTTTCAATAATCTCTTCCGGGATTAGATTGATACCTGCTAACCAGACCTACGGCATACCAAATGTCTGGATGAGTACACATCATAGCGTACATCAGACTTTTGATAACACTAGAATATGGAACTCGAGACATGTCTTCCTTTTCTTTTTCAGTCTTTGAACACATTTCAAGGCTTAAAGTTTCACCTCTTGCTATTGGAGTATCCATAGGCTTGCAACTATTCATTCGAAAGCGTTCCAAATTTTTATTCATGTATATTTCTTGAGATAGACTCAAAAACTTCTTGGAATGATCTCTTTGAATTTTAACACCCAATATATAGTCTGCTTCACCCATATCTTTCATGTCAAATAACTTTGAAAGCCATGACTTGACAGTTTTTACATACTCTAAATTATTTTCGGCTAATAAAATATCATTCACGTAAAGAGAAAGAATTACAAACATTCCATTGGACTTTTTCACATAGATGCAATGGTCTTCATCGATCATGGTGAAATCATATAAAATCACCTCCTTGTGAAATCTCAGGTACCACTATCTTGAAGACTGCTTCAAGCCATAAATTGATCTTTTCAATTTGCATACTTTATTTTCTTGGCCTTTAACAACGAAACCTACAGGTTGTTCCATGTAGATTTCTTCGTTTAGTTCTCCATTGAGAAAAGTGGTCTTCACGTCCATTTGATGTAATTCTAGATCCAAACGTGCAATAATAGCCAAAAGTAACCGAATAGAGGTAAACTTCACAACTGGTGAAAAAGTTTCCTCATAATCTATTCCAGCTTCTTGAGTAAAATCTTTTGCCACTAATTGTACCTTGTATCTTTCTATTGATCCATCCGATTTGCATTTAACTTTGAGAATCCATTTATTCCCAATAGCTCTACACCCAGAAGAAAGGTCAACTAGATCCCAGACTTTATTGATTTTCATGGATTCTAATACTTCTTTCATCGCTTTCATCCATTCATCTTTTTCAGGACTAGATAAAGCCTCAGTCACAGAATTAGGTTCATCCAATTCTGTGGGAGATACCAAGAAAACATAATTCTCAATCTCATAAGATCATTTAGGTACACTTTTTCTGGTACTCTTACGTAATTATAGTTCATATTCCTCAATAGGACTTTGGGATTCAAAACTCCCACTTGGACTAGGAACCATTTCTTGATCTATTGGATTATCAAGTATGTCCGACGACATTATCTAATCATCTGAATTCAATATTTCATAAAGAGGCTCATTATCCTTTATTTCACCCTTTTTGGAAAAATTATTTTCTAAATATTTGACATCTCTTGATTCAATTTCAGTAGTACTTTCATCCTCTAATTCACCAATGAACACATACCCTTTGGAGTGTTTTGAGTATCTTATAAAGATACATTTCTTTCCTTTTGGACTCAGTTTACCAAACTCATCAAAACGATATTTTACATATGCAGCACAACCCCAAGGTCGTAGATCATTAAGGTTTGGTTTATGACCAGTCCACAGTTCATAAGGAGTGGAAGGTACTGATTTAAAAGGCACTTTACTCAATATGTAGGCTGCAGTCAATAACGTATCTCCCCAAAAAGAGGTAGGTAAATTTGCATGTGCCATCATGGACCTTGTCATGTCCAACAGTGTTATATTCCTTCTTTCAGCTACACCATTCTGTTGAGGTGTATAAGGAACAGTCAACTGTCTGGTAATTCCCTTTTCAGTACATAATTCTTCAAACTATTTTGACAAATATTCACGGCCTCTGTCAGTTCTTAAAGTCTTTATACTTTTATCTAATTGATTCTCAACTTCACTCGTATATCTTTTAAAGCATTCAAGTGCTTCAGATTTATGAGAAATCAAATAGACATAACCGAAGCGCGTGAAATCATCAATAAATGTAATAAAATATACAGCACCAGACCTTGCCCTCACATTCATTGAACCACAGATATCAGAATGGATTAATTGCAGTGGGAACTCAGCTCTTTTAGCCTTCCCAAAAGGTTTACGTGTAATCTTTCCAACAAGATAATTTTCACATGTTGGCATATCAATTTTAGAAAAAAGACCTAAATGTCCTTCCTTTGCCAACCTGTTCATACGGTCTTGCCCTATGTGACCCAATCTCACATGCCATGTAATAACATCTACATCATTATTACTAGAATAACATGTCATTACACAATGGTCAACATAATAGTTATAAGTTGAAGGATTATAGTCTAAAACGATAAAACGATCATAACGATGTCCAAAATCATAAAAAAACATTATCTAGAGTAATTCTAACACCATTGTGACTAAAAAACAAATTGAAACCAACATCTAGAAGAACAAACACTGATACTAAATTTCGTCAAATCTCTGGAGCATATAGGACGTCATGCAACATAAAAGATCGGCCACCACGCAAGTCCACTTTGCAACTGCCTATCCCTTTGACTTCAAGTTTTGCATTATTTCCTACATATATCCACCTTGATCCACAAAATTCCACAAACGTTTCTCGATCACGATTCATATGGTCGGTGGCTCCTGAGTCTACAATCCACATAGGATAAGATTCAGTTAGTAAAGCAGTGCTAGAAACATATGTAGCACTTAGAGATGCGTTTAGAAATGCTACCTTCTTTGGCTCGGTACAATCACGAGCAAAATGCCCTGAAATATGGCAGTTGTAGCACTTCATCTTGCTTTTGTCCTTTTTCTTGAAAAAACTTTTTCCCTTCTTCAGATTCGGCTTCTTCCCTTTCTTAGAGGGTCCTTCTCTGGTCTCCTTACCCTTCCCATTCTTTTTCCAATTCTTCTTGCGCTTGAAGCCTGAAGATTTCGTGCCACTTGATTCTGCCACAAAGTCATTAGAAGCAGCTCTAGCAGCACCAAGCCAGTTGTCTTCAAGTTCAAAATGACGGGCAACATCAGAAAAGGTTTTGATGCTATCATTGTGGGTTAGGTTAACCTTCAAATGTTCCCAATTATTGGAAAGAGATCGGATCACTGCCTGAACCTACTGCTCATCAGAGAGAACATGACCATCAATTTTGAGTTAAGCAATCATATTTGACATCACCCTAAGGTGTTGTTTGATATTCTAATCATGACGCTTCTTATAAGTATCAAATTTGATAGTGAGCTATCTAAGGCGGGTCACAGACGTACCCCCATATGTTCCTCGCAAGTGTTCCCACATGGCATGAGCAGTAGGAAATTCCTCACATTCATGTATGAGTTCATCAACCACAGAACTTACAATAATTCCACGTGCAGTGGAATCTGTCCTTTTCCAAGCTTTGTAAGCTTCGAGATCTCTTCTGTGTTCTGCAGTGTTACCCTCTTTTGGTTGACTTAGAATATGATTTATGCCTTCAAGAGCATTTTGCTCGTCTAGGACATACCATATTTTACGACTCCAAATGTCGTAATTGTCACCATTAAGTTTTTCACCTTTGTTTAAGTCAGCAATTATACTTTTTGATGTCATTCTGTTAATAAGAGACAATTTAAGCAATTTTTACTCATCAATATTAACTTTAATCATTTATGCATGTGACTTACACATTCAAGCAAATTAATTCACATAAAAGGTTTTATATTTAGTGTAAATATCGAAAGGACACGTAAGTTTTCAATCATCATCTATAAACTAAATATTTAACCAAAATTAGAAAGTAATTTCTTAATGTGTAACATAATATATGGAAGATTATAATCACACAATTTTTTTTTAAGTCTAATCAATTCTATTATGCCAACAGAAGGTAAATAAACACATATATATTATAAAAGATAAACCACACAAGTTCATACAATAACTAGTACTATTACAAGTTATAAAATACTAAACTATATTTCTTTAGGATCAAGCTGGCCACCTAGATTCAAGAGCCAATGTGAATCTCCATAATGGCTCATTAGGACTAAAATCATGATAGATATCAGCTAATTGGTCCTTCCAAAAATTTGGCAGGGATCTTTCCAGTATTCCCAATGCTTCCCAATCTGAAACATAGATATAACAATCATAAATCTCATTCAATTTTGTCCAAAAAATATTGAGGAAATTTGGAATTGTGTCAAATGGGTCCATTTGGGTATTTTTAAAAAATCTTCAAATAATCTTCTTCCTTCCCTTTTATAAGCTCTTTTCTCTCTATTCAGATTTTGCAGCGTCCTTGATTCATTTCTTATGACTTCAGGCTCAGAGTCTGAATCATAACTGAATCTAGTTCTTTTTCGACGCACTCTTCTACAATTTCTTTGTGCTCGTCTTCTAGCTCCACTCCCACTTGGAGCAATTTGAGCACGTTTCTGTTCAACCATATCTAAAATGGGAACAAGAAATAAAAAAAAATGGCTATCACCATTTAATGCGACAACGTATGTCACAATTTCTTGTAGAAGATAAAATTATTTTAAGGAACTTTAGGGCCAAGGATAATAGAATAATATTAAGACTAATTTACACATATATTTAAAACAAAATATGTAAATCAGTCAAATAACAACTTATGTCTTTTCAAAAAAATATATTCAGATATTTAAAGCCAAATGCATAATTAATTTGGACCACATACATATAAAATTAATATAAATTTATAGAACTCATCCATTGTCTATTTCCCAAAAAAAAACAAGTACATGATGGACACAAGTTCCCATGGTACTCAATACTTTATACTTTTAAAGAAAATATACAAGTAGTACAGGTTTTACAAAAAAAACACAAGAATCCCTTTTTTTTTAAAAAAAATAGTACTAGGGAAGGGATATATATATCCAAAGTATACTACACTATTTCCCAAAAAAAAATATACATATATCAAAAAAAGGAGCATGTACACGCTGTCCCATAAAATTATTAAAGAAGGTAATTCTTGGGGAGCATTTAATAGATTCCCCCTTTTTTTTAGTAAGCAAAACAAAAAGGAGCATTTATAAGGGGACAAGTATAACACGATATCCCATACTAAACTACTATATTCTTTTCTTTTTCCTTTTCTTCTCCACATCTTAATAGCATATTCTCTCATCTTCTTGAAAGAAAAAAATTGGAGGAACAGAGGAACGAAAATCAAATACTGACTGGGAAAAAAAATCCAGAAAAACTCTTCTCCAAAAAAAATTCTATCATCAAATCGAAAGGAAGAAGAAAGAAACACACAAATCTGTTAGTATCTTCTCTTTTTCACTACTCCAACAAAATTATGGAGAAATCAAAAAAAAAAATCAGATCTATGACCGGATCCGTGGCGCAATAGTAGCGCATCTGATTTTACATCAGAAGGTTGCGAGTTCGATTCTGGTCAGGTTCAAATTTCCCGATCTAGATCCGGTCATCTTCCCTTTCTAACAGGTGAGTGTCAATTCTTTCATTTATTTTAGATTTTCCTTAGGAGAAATTTATAGCAGTAAATTTTGAGATTTTTTACACTGATTTTTGTGTATTAAAAAATACTGACAAAAAAAACAAAAATCAGTGTATAATTTTCATAAATTATGATGCAAACATGGAGCAATTAACCACGGCTCTGATACCAATGTTAGAATTAAACAATATTTTGGTACAAGATTTGTGTACCTTTGATTGTTGCAGCGGAATGAATTTCACGAACCGGAAGAATTGCTCCAGATCTTACTTTGAATCACTAGGAAACAAAGTCTATGTTTCACAAACTAAATGCCCTTTTTGGTGTTGATGTTTCTATTTTTTCTTTCTGATTTTTTATCACTTTTCTTGTGTCTTTTTACTGAGAGAGAAACACACCATTTATAAAAGGAGAGGTTGTAGCAGTTTGCCAGTTACATGGTAACTGTTCCCTATTCTTTTTGAAATGGTGATAATACTAATCTTCTCCTCTAATCAGAAAAGGTCTTGGGTCGGGTCGAATTGAGTCGGGTCCGTCCACATGGGCGACCCATGACCCAAAAACTTGCATAGAGAAAAAGAAAGTGGCTCTTTTTAAATTCACCAGTTATGTAAATAATTATTTTCTATTGAAGTGCAGGTTTTAATATTAACAAAGAATTGCAAGTTAAATAGTTAGTTATTTCAGTTTTTGAAACCGATCCGATTACAACACAGATGTCATCAAGTTAATTAACTTGTGCAATTCATTAGAATTTCAATCTCGGATGCAATGCTTATTATAAAATCTAAAATTGTCTCAAGGAATAGCAGTACTGGTAAATAATATTTCATTTTCATCTTAATCGCTCGAGATGGGTTTAAATGAATCAACCTGATTTCCTATGTTGTTCTGAAAATGACATGACAACCAATTTTTATTTTTTTATTTTTTTGAGATTGGATTGGTAACAAGCTAGTGCAACACAATAATTACAGCCACAAGCCAACTATTCAAAGGAATTTACAAGGATCCTCTCAAGTCTATCAGGGAGTCTGTCTTCTCTAAACTACTTTTTTACACCAAAAATAAAACAACTGAATACAACTCATCTTGAGCTTCTGTGTTGAATTTTGCTTGCCTTCAAAAAAATCAGCATTTCTTTCTTTCCAAACTGAACACCATATATACAAGCTGACACCATTCTCCACAATCCTTTTATTTCGCTACTCCTCCATTATAATTCCAAGAGTTCAAGACATCAGCAGTGATAGATGGCATCACCCAATTTAATTCAACCATACTAATAAAAAATTGCCACAACTGAAAAGTAATAAGGAAGTGAATGAATAAATGGATATTGGATTTCACTGCTAAATTACACAGAGAACATCTAAAGCATAGCTGGACACCTCTTCTTCTGAGATTTTCTTGAGTCAAACAGGCTTGTGTTTCTATTAGCCAGGTGAAACAAACAAATTTGAAAGGGGCACTAGCTTTCCAGATAACCTTCCAAGGCCAATTCCTAGTTTGATGTCCACTATTCAGCAGGGAGGAATAAGATGAACTAACTGAGAATTTCCCATCGCCACTTCTGCTCCAAATGAGTGAGTCCTCCCTCTTCTGAAGGACTCCAAACAATTGAAAAAGTCAACAACTCTTTGAAGTTCCCAGTCATGTACTCCCTCCGTTATAATTTATTTGTCCTACTTTCTTTTTTAATCCATTCCAACTGAAAATTTCATAAGTGGAAATGAAATTGCAACTGATAGAATGCACTTTTGTGTCAAATCAGTTCATCCTTCCATGCCCTCTCATCCCACGCTATCAAAATACCACCCCTAGTATCGCTTGCCTCCATCCCAAAGCAATCAGTCCACCTACTGTTAAGCAGCTGTTTGGAAATTGGACCATAATCACCCTCCATTTTAGTCTCTGGTAAACAATAAAAATCTGTCCTCCATTCCTAAAATGGAGCTTTGATTTCCCCCCTCTTCTCAATGTCATTTAACCCTCTAATATTTCATGAAATTAAGTGTAACTTCATTTATCACTAATAAAGGTATCCTTCCCCTGTTGTTGGGTGTGCCTTTATTGAATTTAACTCCAAATTCCAGATTTTTGATTTCATTCAGGGGCTTCAATTTTGATGTGGATTGAGAAGAACTTCCAACTTCCACCCTTTTATCTTTTCTCTTGTTATCTACCTTAGTAATAAGAGTCCATACTTCCTCTTTGTAGCCTAAAATTCCACTCTAAAATTTTTGCTCAATCTCATAATGTATTTTGGACCCATACAGAAGTAGCTTGTTTTGCCTCTTGTATTTAGATCTCCAATGGCTGGACATGCTCAATTTCTGTTGTTCCACCTCATTCATTAGACCCAATTGTAAATCGTGCCCCATAAGATTTTTGGCATCACCCTCCTCCATGTGCACCTCTATCTCTACAAGCTCTGTCTTAACAAAGTTTTTAAAGGAAGAGGGAGAGAAATTGCATCTTCATTGGAAATATCCTTCAGCAAAAGAGGCTCAGAGAGAAAGCCTTCTTCCCTAAAGACTGAAGTCGCACAAATTGATAGTCTCTTTTTGCATGGCTCATGAGAGTTTTTCACACATATCTCAGAGACAACATGGTCATCTTCAGTTGGCTATGCATAATTTTGACCATTTGTGCCAACTAATCCCAAGTGAGATTTGATTCTTATACCGTGGTTGGATTCAATTTCAGTGTTAAAAGTGTCGTAGGCTGATGGATAACTTGGCTCTTCAAAGAGGAGAAAAGAAATAAAATAATTTGGCCAAAAATCTATTTTTCTGGTAGTGGGCTTCTGGCCAAAGCCCAACCCGGCAGAAATTCCCCTATTACTTGACTTGAGATTTTGTTCCTCCATGTGTCTGATGTGGCCCAACCCACTGACCAGTGGCCAATTTCTTTTCTGTTTACTAGGTCTACAACCAAATCCTTTTCATGTGTCTATGAGCAATTCCCCCTGGTAGGTTTGAATTGAGTATTCTTTTCGGGAGTCACATGGCTATTATCAATATACACTCTATCAGCCCTAGCATATGTATAGGGACCCTCGTTTACTCATTGGCCTCCCGATAATTTTTGGGTCTTCTGCAGATACTACCAATCTTTATCAGTGACCACCCTCGCCGGAGTTTCTCTCTAAACGAGTATTATGTATATCAGTCCCATGTCTTTTGTAATCACTTCTGATGGTATCTTTGCCCTTCCTCCTTTAATTCTTAATCTTTACCATTTGAGATGATTTTTTAGATATGTTTCTTCCTAAATTTGTAATCAACCACCATATTAGGCTCCAAGGGCCTTGAAGGTTTTCTTAGATCATAGATGTAAAGGGAGACCCATAGCTCTTATCCAAGTTCATTCCTTCTCTTGGATATCAGTGTAGCAACCGGTGACCGAAGACCATCATTCCAGTTAGATTTTCTTCTTCTTCCAAGTCTATTCACTTTGTAAGACCTATACCGCAATATATTTAGTTGGGAACTTGAAGAGAAATTACCTGGCTTCTGTTTCGTATATGTTTACCCCGAAGGAGTTCTTCCAAGTTGATACAACCCAACATCTTATGTCTGATTAGAGTTGGGATCTCCTTCACTTCTCTTCTAAAATATCCCACCTCACACCTTGCTAATAGCCCGTCCTTATTTAGAGTCACACTCCTCACTAGGGCTATTTTGTTGTTGCTGGTGTTGACAATGTCGTCTTTTGAAGAAATAGACTGCCATTTTCTTGTCCTGACAGTATCATCATACTATATATTTGGGACTGCCCTTCTGGGGATATTAGTAATAAATGGACTTTTGTCTTCTTTAATGAATCTACGAATCTTGATGGCAATGTCCTTCCAACCAGCATTGGGTCTTCCCTCCTAGGGATATTAGTAATAAATGGACTTTTATCTTCTTTAATGAATCTACGAATCTTGATGGCAATGTCCTTCGACCCAGCATTAAAAGTCACTTCATGTATAATAACAGATTTGTTATCTCCTTGGACTGAGACAATAGTAATAAATCTACAAAACTTGTTGCTTTTCCTTGAACAAAAGTATAAAGTGTGTTGCTCCTTGAATTTCCACCTACTCATCTGTGATCCATTGTCTCGCGAAGCTTCTTGAAGGACAAAGCATATTCATTCCAAAGTTTTTTCAGTGAATGTAGTTTTACACATCAAGTTGCGACTTCTCTTCACCCAATCAAACCATACTTTCGACCTTGATTTAAGCCTGGTAATGTCATAAGACTTAAACTCTGCAGCAAAATACATCCTATTATCCCCCATCTTTGAGAAAAAAAAACTAGATCTTGCCTAAGCTTAAAAACGGTTAATGGCTACCACAGAAGGTGGTATTAAGGTTGAGAAGACAAATAAAAGGTTACTTCCGACTGAAAGAGCCACCGGAAAGGTGTTCTACCCTCCTAGAAAGTAAGAGAGAGAGAAATCTTGGGTAATGTGCCTAGGAGCATCATTTCTTTTGTTTTTAGTAGCTTCTGAGATACCATTTTTCATTGATTTTCTACTATCTTATAAGAGGGAGTTCAAGCAGCTTAAGCAACCAAGAGGTCAATATGTCTGTTGCTTTTACCGGCCAAAGAACAACTCCGTATCCATAGTGATATACATATAACTATTAATGATTTCTCGGGTCAAATCAAAACTTTTCTTCCATATTGTCATTTCGGAATTCTCGAATGTGAATTGAATAGCTTTTGGGAAAAATCGATAGAAAAAAATTTCTTAACTAAAAACGAGAATACAACATCTCAATCCTCAAACCAAAGATTATCTTTTGATAATCTTTAAATCCAAAATCAGATCTACAAAAAAGTTAAAAAGAAATAAACTTTACCAACAAAGATCAACAACAACAACAACAACAACATACTCAGTAAAATTCCATATAAAACTTGCGCAGGAAATAAAACAATTGATTTTGAATCTTACCTTATAATATATAAGGATTTGAATGTATCCATAAGAAGCAGCGAAGTGTGCATGGCTGAAAATGAACTGCAGGAGAGGAAGTTCACTTACAGTGCATAAGAGGCTAATGAAGATTAACTAGAATGAAGAGAGTTGCTGTCAACACCAGAGAAGGACAGCAGACAAAACTCACCCATCGCTTCACTTTATTTTTTACTTATACAGAACTCTCTAGAAGTGTAGATCTTGATATTTTAGGTTTTAATTGCTTTTGTTTTGGATTTTGTCACAACTCGATTTCTCATGTCATGATGGCACCTACAATCCCCCCTCTCCCTTTATAGGCGAACTAATTTCTATAGTCTGGAATGATTAGTAATGGGCTACTACCTAAGAAAGCATGCACAAGAAGCATAATAAGTGGAAGAAAATAAAGAAAGAAAGCGGAAGGAAAGCAACCGGAATATACATATATAGAAACTACACCATCCCACGACCTAGTATCAAAGGTGCAGGAGCCACTACAAAATATACAGATTACAAGACAAGAGAGTACAAAATAAAATGTACAAGTGTCTCCGAATAAACAAAAGAGTCAACTGCCAAAAGAGGAGATACAGCCAAGCCCCGGTCGCTAGGAGCTCACCCTATGTCTCAAATAGCCAGAATCTGCACGAGGTCCCTGCCTCAACGGCGATAGCTTACACTAGGATCTGCACCAGGAATATACAGGAGTGTAGTATGAGCACCAATTGCATAAGCAACGGATACTCAGTAGGCATCATAGGCCGACTGAGCATATATAAAATATACAAGTAATAAATAGCAGATAAGAAGGAAGTAGTCACAGAAACAAATAGAGGAAAACACACGGAAGCTAGCAACAGGAAGAAGACATGAAAGGATACAAGTAAGCTATGCTAGCCACAGAAGATGTATCACAGAACACAGGTGAAAGAGTAGAGAACGCACATGGATCCTTGCAACAACCATATATAGAGAGAGTTAATGAACATGGCGGCATACCAGTAACCTCAAATAAAAGGGGGAAGAAGGAAAAGTAACTAAACATAATCATGCTATCAATATAACTCACAAGGTAAGGATTATCAAAAAGGTAAACTAACCAGTACTACAATAGGAGCGAGTAAGCTAATCTACCTACAGTCCTAACGGGCGCCCATACACCCGAGGAACACATACAAGTGAAAACAAATCCTCTGATATCCCATACTACCAGAGCGTACACTCAACAAATAGCAAACAAGGATAAAATCATACACACAATGAATGATATGATATGATATGATATGATCAAGTGTGCCAGTGATACCGTATGCACCTCATTCGATGCCCGTAGACCCTTCAGGTAGGACCCATAAAAGGCTTCCCACATATACCTCTACTTCCCCATATACCCTTTCTTTGGCACTCTCAACTCGTAGCCCCTGGTCCGAATCAGCAAGGTCCATGGAGGTCTCCGCAACCGCATACAAACTCTCAGAATCCCAATATGAGTGCTCGGAGTCTATCCGGGTCTAAGATCAGTAAAGCTCAAAACCTCAATATAAGTGCCTAGAGTCTGTCCGGGTCTAAAATTAGTAAATCTCAGAATCTCAATATGAGTGCCTGAAGTCTATCCGGGTCTAAAATCAGTAATAAAAAACATATCTAGTGCTCGGCTCGGTCGAGTCTAGTATCATCTCCAAATCAGTGTAAAAACCATCATATAATCTCTTTTATCTCAAGAAAATCCATAAAACCAGTTAAATCCATTTATACCCATTTATAACAGAAAATTAGCCCTCGAGGCCATGCAACATTTAGAAAACTGGTGATGGTTAGGGCCACAGCCATACTAGTATTAAATAAATGAAGAAAACTCCATGCATGATAATGATGATATGATCAAACACAATAAATAGCTCACAATCAACCTACCGGCACTGCACATGCTCAATATGCTCTACAGCATAAATAACTAGCTCATAGTCATGAATCAATGTCTGGGACTCATGGACATTCCCCAAACATCCCACCATCTATGATCCAAAGACATATACAAGGCCACACGAGGCCGCAGGGGTAATACTACAAATCTAACTCAAATACTAAAGCAAATGTAGGAAATAAGAGTGGACAGAAAGAAAGCGGACAAGGTATGGGGTGCCAAACTAGTAAACCCAACCCAAAGATGCTAAATCGCACAATTATATTCTATATAGGCAAAGTCTAAGGTGGATAAGACGTAACCTACCTGACGTCCGATGAATAGCTGCTGGAAGGACGTCGCTCAAGCCCGAACTGCTTCAAGAAGCCCTGAATCGCGATCAAACTATCAAAAAAATACTCTACTCGTCAAAATAAAGCTAACAATACCCATAATACTAATAATTTAGCCGGGTCAAAATTTGGGTCAAAAATAGGCCCGTGCGCCCTGCAATTTGAACCCAAAAATGAAAGCTATCACGAGGTTCCCGACATCACCAGGAGCACATGCTCGAAAAATGAGCGAAATATGGGTAAATAGAGGGCCTAGAATAACCCCTAGAACCCCAAGAACAATTTAGAATCAAAAGAAGAATTTACGGAATTAAAGGTTTAATATTTACAAATTGAAGTCGAGAAATTGATCACAGACCAGGAAACAATCACTCGAATAACTTGGAATAAGCCCACACAGAGTTTGGGAGCTTGAGCTTGAGAATAATGGAGAAAAACGTGTTGGGGCTTTGGGAAATGAAGGAGAAGATATATATACTTCTAGGGGTCCTTCTTAGCGATTGCGAAAGGACCCCATGCGGTCGCGATGACTTGGCTAGCTAGACCACCGCGATCGTGAAGGCTAGCCATGCGGTCGCAAAGAGGAAAAGGGCAGGGCCTTCATCATGATCGCAAGAAAAAACCCCGCGATCGCAAAAAGCAAAAGGTGTCGGGTCTATAGGCCCTTCATCGCGATCACGTTAAGGGACCTCTCGATCGCAATGTCCAAAGAGGCAGACCATTGCGATCAGGTGGCCTCTCTCACGATCGCGATTAAGGCTTGGGGCCTACACCTGCAACAGCAACTAGCAGAAAGCTTAAGGCAAAAAGTCACCGGATGGGCCCATGAAACTCATCTGAGACCTTGCATGTGCAATCAAACTATGCTACCACACCAGAAACAACATTCTGGACTCAATAGAATCGATGAAATTCCTAACGGAGGTTGATTTAACAAAAAAAAGGCCCCATGCCCAAATGACCAACTTTTCCAAAATGAAACTCAATGGCCCAAAATGAGTTCGGAAGCCTCGGACCCGAACCAAAGGTCCCTCTAGATAAAAGTCAACATTCCGGAGCTAACACTGCTGACGGAAATCCCATTTAAGGCCATATTCTCCAAATGTTCACCAAGTCAAACATCCAAGCCCAACAAGCCTGAAATCACAGAAAGGGAGATGAAACCAAACTGAAAGTTCCCAGAACCCGACCAAAGGTCCAACTAGACCAAAATCCATGCTCCGGAGCTAATGAAACTACCGAAATTCGATTCCGAGCATGCTTGCTAAAAATGTTGACTAAAGTCAATAATTTTCTAAATTAAAGCTCTAAAACATAGAAATGGTGATAACGACCTAACGAATGGCCTGGGCACCGAACCACCGATCCCAGCAAGTTAAAAATGACTTGAGGCCACTACAGGCAAGCTCTAACAGTACAAAGAAGGCAAAAATGTGAACATGACCGAAAGGGTCATTACATTATCCACTATTAAAATGGACTTTCATCCTCGAAAGTCAAAAAAAGGAGCCCCTGGAGGATTAAGAACTGCAGATACTAAGCCCGCATCTCACTCTCGGTCTCCCAGGTAGCCTTCTTGATCAGATGGCACCCCACAGAGCTAAATCAAGGGAGAACTACTAAAACCTTAACTTCTGACCAGCCAAACTAGAAAAACAACAACCTCTAACTCAAAAGCCCAAACGACCAAACAACTGAACTGAACCTCAAGATACTCAACCAGAATACACCAACACCACACAGATATCAAGAGAACCCAGGCGATCACCACACAGGACTAGTAACTACGCTAACTCCAAAAGTCACTTCTTCAACACCCTAACTCATGAATCCTTTGATTTGCATAACCCTTCTACTTATACTGAATTGCATAAAACCCTATTTTGAATCATTCGAACCCTTGGCCCTGAAGTCACGCAACAAGTCTGTCTCCCAAGATAACCTCAAAAACATAAACAAGCCACCGGAAACCTATACCTTCTACCACACTTAACCTTGAATGAGGTCACCTGTGTACTCAAACTCTTCCCAAGCCACGCGCTAGTCCTACTAACCTCTGAAACCCATAATATATTCCTGTAGAATATCCTCGAGAACTGGAGTAGTCTACTCCAACTAACCAATGGACGAATATCTACACTAAGATCAACCTTAATACCCAAACTCATTTGAACCAACTATCAAAGCTCAACTGCAACTGGCACATTGGGGTCGGGAATGACATGGATGAAAACCCTTTGTCGAAGGAAAATCTCCCAACTGTAGAACAAAACTAACCTCGCTGATCTACGCTAAGTCTGAACCGGCTAAAAGTGAGTAAACTAGAACAACTTGTCCCAGAAGACCCAACCAACATCTAAATCTCTACAAGGAGTGTGGCAAGCCTACCACAAAGTTCGTAGCCATCAACTAAGCTCAAAATTCTAGAAATACCGTTGCTGCTCCAAATTCTTAAAATATCATCTGAATTTATGGTCGCTTTACTAGCCTCGCCAATCAGAAGGAAGTCCTTCATGCCACGAATACCGAGTCGAACCAACCTATAGGCAAAGGAAAAGATACCTGGCTCAAAACATACACCCTACTATACCAGTATGCAAATCACCAACTCCAAAAGCATCCCAACATACCACAACTTCTGGCCCATAACTAGTAGGGCCCAATCAACGCTGAAATCCACATGACTCGACCTTTAGAAATTCTTCCCAACCTTATTAACCGAATAAAAGAATGACGAGGCCAATATGTATAGGATTTTCTGCTCGTACTCTGTCAAATTCTAGTATAGTTTATGATATCATCCCACTGAGATTGGATAATCTATGCTACAGATTTGTAATATCTTGACTACTATTTGAGAGAATCAAATTGATGAAATGGAAGTTATTTTTATAGAATACTTAAATTTAAAACAAATCACTTTTAGAAAGATTTATAAAAAAGAGTTGGGAATCATTGAATTCACTTGATATTATTATTACAATAAAATATCAGTCTCCACAAATATTTTTCTAAAGAATAATTGCTTATTGCTAATATAATTATTTTTTGCTCACTAAAAAATAAATAAATAATTAACACTCCGTGAGGTTATGTCAATTAATTGATTTACTTATAGTGACTGTTAAATCAAAATATTTTTCTTGCCTGAATTGTGCCAAAAGGATAAAAGACCTCTTGCGATTAGTCCTTAAATCAATAAATTCATTTGAATCAATTCCTCCGCGATAATTAGAACTGAAAAAAATAAGATAAAGACCCCTTAAATCGTTAAACTTATTTGAATCAATCCCTCCGTGAGAATTAAGATTGAAAGAAATAAATTCAAAGATTTGAAATAATAGATAACTAAAAATTACTTTCACTCTACTATTTTACTCATTAGTTACTATATATTAATTTTGCTCCATGAGAATAACAAAATTAATATAATAATAACTTAGAGGTAAAATATATAGAGGTGATAATAATGATTAATTGAAAACTTTCACCCCTGCACAGTTTAAAATATAAATGACATATTTCAGGCCAAGATATTTGAAAACTGAGATAGTATTATAAAAAGATACCAAGCTTCATCAACTATCCCAACAGAAAGAGATTACTCCATTATGGAGCAAGAAAAACTAAATACAACTAAAAGTACTTTTACTACAAGAAAAAAACTAGAGAAAGAGACCAAGACTAACTCTTCTCTTCTCCTTAGAAAACTTAGAGAACTAAAAAGAAAGTTAAAATACTAAATAGATGATAGTTGGATGATTTCCTTCTACAAACACATGCCTATTTATAGAAAAGTTCCTAGTGGAAGCCTTGGTGAGAAATTTAAAGATAATACCAATATATCATGAGGTCTTGATGAGAAATTGACATGATAATTTATCACGAAATCTTGGTGAGATTTTGACATAACAATTATCATGAAACTTTAGTGAGAAATTCAAAGGCCTTGAAATTTCATGATTTTATCTTTCTTATCCTTGTGTAGTCTTTGATGAATTTGTAGCGGATGCATCTTCCTTCCTTGATTTATATCTTCTTCTTGTTTTCTTGTTTCTCGTGTATTCTTCTTCATGCAAGATTTGTTAGAAAATATAGGAGAATTGAATATATTTATTCATTCTTTTATTGAAAATTAGTATTTTTATATATTAAAATACATGAATAATTTATATTCATCAAATTCCCCCATACTTGAATTTTTGCTTGTCCTCGAGGAAATTTTTTTTGGAAGAAAAGTAAAAATATAAATATATTTATTGCTACTCTTGTAAAATGAAAATTTAATCAAATAAAATCTATCATGCTTTTAAATTTTATAAATTTTCTATATCTACCAAATCTTTACCTTGTTTTTGCTTTTATTTTCATTCAACAAAAGTTGCATCCTCTAGCTTTTTAGGGACTTCTCTGAAATTGATAACTTTATGATCATATATATTGAGTATTTTTCATATTTTGTCCATATGATTGCCCTTTATGTCTATCTCCACTAATGTAGACTAAACACTGATTTTTAAAATCTTTTAGGACTTTTTTGGTTTGTAATGTTGGCTTCAGGCTGGTAGGGAAAATATTATATTTGTAGTGACTTACCTTTTTTAACTTTGGAGAAAAACTTTATAAGATCATACTCTCCACATATTTGCTATTGATGTATCAATATATATTTAGCATTTCATTGTTTTTTCTTTTTTTTCTTTTTCACATAGGATCAATCTTTTTTTCCCATTAATTCTGATTCTTTTTTCGAGATGAGCTCCAAGCTTATTTTTTTGAAAAAGTACTTTCAAATCATAAGTATAGACTTGCATATGTAAATTTGAGCATAGTTAGGTGTCAAAAGAAAGTGTTTTTGGCTTTAAAATGGGTTTAGGGATATAATATTTTTTTGGTGCAATATTTAGAAAGACTGGGATAAACAACAACAACAACAACAACATACCCAGTGAATTTCCACAAGTAGGGTCTGGGGAGGGTAGATTATGCGCAGACCTTACCACTACCTCGTGGAGGTAGAGAGGTTGTTTCCAAGAGACCCTCGGCCCGAGTGCAATAAATCCAAGTACAAGACGGAGAAAATAGTGAAGAGAAAATAATACAACAATAAAATACTAAGGTGATCGACACAAAAATAACATATGGTAATAGATATCAAAAGAAAGACTACAGGATGTGACTAATACTACGAAAGACACCAACAACCCTAAACCTTCTATAGACACCGCGACGCTCCACTCCGTACTAACCTTCTATCCTAATACGCGACCGCCACACCTTCCTATCTAAAGTCATGTCCTCGGTAAGACGAAGCTGGGTCATATCCTGTCTAATCACTTCTCCCCAATACTTTTTAGGCCTACCTCTACCTCTGTGCATACCCACTATAACCAGCCGCTTGCACCTTCTTACAGGGGCGTCTACGCACCTCCTCTTCACATGTACAAACCATCTCAGACGCGTTTTCCTCATCTTGTCCGCCACAGGAGCCATGCCCACCTTTTTTCGGATAACCTCATTGCTAATCTTATCACTTTTGGTATGACCACACATCCATCTCAGCATCCTCATATCCGCAACGTGCATCTTCTGAATATGTGTGCTCTTAACTGGCCAGCACTCCACCTCATACAACAAAGACGGCCAAACCACCATTCTGTAGAACTTACCTTTAAGCTTAGGTGGTACCTTTTTATCACATAGAACTCTGGAGGCCAGCCTCCACTTCATCCAAGCTGCACTAATGCGATGTGTGACATCATTGTCGATGTCCCCACTTCTCTGAATCACAGACCCAAGATACTTAAAACTTTTTTTCTTGGGAATGGGATGAACAAAGAAAACCTAATTTTATTTTTCAAAAATCAGTGGTGTCTAAGATTTCGCCTCGAAAGACATTCGGGGCAAGTTCTAGCATAAAGATTGTAAATTCTACTTGTTTTTTTTATCATAATGCTTCTCAATCTCGAGATGTCCTGCCAAGTGTTGATGTTATTACTTTTTGCCTTCACAAAAATAAATTCACAAACAAAGAAGTTATATGGTAAGTATTGAAAATATACATTTGATATAGAATGATGAGAATTTTATTTTGATAATTAACATTGCACAAGAGGAATACTTAGAATATAATCATATATAAAAAAGAAGACGAAAAATCTTTTCGGCTTTCAAATATACAACTGCAGAAGAAAGCTTGAAAGAAACTGCAGTCACTCATATCTTACATAAAAATAAGTCTAATTTTTACAATAAAAATTAGCAAAATTACTTATTCAAATACCATATGTACATAATGATATTTAAAGGATAAGACCAATCAATGTATATCTTAACAAAAAGATTAACAGCATTCAAAAACTTTCCCCATACTTAGATCTTTCATCCTCCTGGATGAAACTACTTCCAACATTCATCAATCATTCATTCATTTCTTGTCAAAGAGGTACTATTTTTTAAACATTGACATCTATCAAAATCTCTTTTATTTTATTATTTTTTCTTATCAATTCCTTTTTAAAAAATAAATAAATAAAAATAATAGAAGAGACAAAAGAAAAAACTACTAAAACTAAAAAAAAAAAAAGGAAGTAGTACTATCTACCCCATATGGGTTGATCTTTCTTTTTGGATAACATTTTCATATCCCTAAATATAGGGATGTGACAACTTTCCTATTTTTCCTTCTTTTTTTTCAATTTTCATTTAATTAATAATTTTTTTCTTAATTAAAAAAAGATGAATAAAATAAAAAATAAAAAACAAAAGAAAGTGATAAAAGAAAGAAATAACAAAAAGAAAAAAGAAAATAGTACTACATAGTACTACCTAACCCCATGTGATTTGGATTTCTTTTTGGTTTGCTTATCCCTAAATGTAGGGATGAGACAACTTCTTTTTTTTAATTAAAAAATAATAATAATAAAAATGATAATAGTAATAATAATAATAATAAAATAAAATATATATTTTCTTAATCACATAAGAATGTCAAATTACTTTAATATTTTAGCAGATTATTTTTTGGTTTAAATATAAATCAAAATAAATTTACATGTGTCAACATATGAGTTGCATTATTAAATGGTTAATCAACCAGTTACTTAGGCATACCGATCATCATAGAGTTACTCCTGAGCAGATGACTCTGTTTTTGTAGAGGCCGTCATGAGACGTTCTGGTTGTACAATAATTTGGATATTGGCCAAATTAATTGATTAAGCATTTAATTATTCAAATCTATATTGGACTTACGAGGCTTCATTGCTTCACCCTCAATGGCTACAGAAAAGAAAGGAATCATAGTTCTGAGTTTAATTTCGTCAGCTCGACTTATCGATTGTGGACTTTATCAGTCTATCAAAGTAACTGATGATTGTTGCTCAAAATGCCCTCCAAAGTATAATTTTAACCTGTGACCATTTACCTTAAACTTGTCTCCACCATTGGTCTGCTGAATTTCAATTATTCCATAGGGAGTAACATCTGTAACATTGTAAGGACATGTCCACCTTGATTTCAATTTTCCTGGAAACAATCTGAGTCTGCTATTGTAAAGAAGTACTTGATCTCCAATTTTAAATTTCTTTTTTCGAATTTGTTTGTCATGCCATTTTTTTATTTTTTCTTTAAAAATCTTAGCATTTTTATAAGCTTCCAATCTTAATTCTTCCAACTCATTAGTTTGAGAAAATCTATTTTTATCAATAGAATTAAATTCAAAATTTAATGTTTTTAAAGCCCAAAAAATTTTATGTTCTAATTCAACAGGAAGATGGCAAGCTTTTACAAAGACTAATCTATATGGGGTAGTACCAATTGGAGTCTTGAACGCCGTTCGATATGCCCATAATGCATCATCTAACTTTAGAGCCCAATCTTTTTTTGAAATTCCAATCGTTTTTTCAAGTATTCTTTTTAATTCCCGGTTGGAGACCTCAACTTGCCCTTGAGTTTGAGCATGATATGGTATTTATGTTCTATGAGTCACACCATATTTTGATAGCAATGCAGAAAATTATCTATTCATGAAGTGAGTCCTTTGATCACTAATGATGACTCATGGTGTGCCAAATCTTGTAAAAAAAAAATTCCTAAGAAAATTACACACCGTTCGAGCATCATTTTTCTTTGTGGGAATGGCTTCAACCCATCTTGAGACATAATCCACAGCCACAAGAATATATTCAAAAGAATAAGATGAAGGAAAAGGCCCATGAAATTTATTTCCAGACATCAAATATTTCACATACCTATATTGACTGTAATGACATCTCATCTCTTTTACTGATATTACCTGTTCTTTGACACTTATCACATCGTGCAACGTATGTACGTGCATCTTTGAAAAGTGTTGGCCAGAAAAATCCTACTTCTAAAACCTTAAAAGCAGTTCGATTGGTTGCATAATGTCCTCCAATTGCACCACCGTGACAATGATACAATATTTGATCCATCTCTTCTTCAGGTACACATCTTCTAATAATATTATCTGCACAAAATTTAAACAAGTACGATTCATCTCACAGATAATATTTGGCATTAGAAATAAATTTTTTTCTTTATTGATACAAGGGATCCTTGGGCATCCATTTTTCAACCAAGTAATTTGCAATGTCTACGAACCAGGGTGGTTGAGTCACAATTGAATTGACAGAAAAAAATGTTCATCAAAAAACTCTTCTTTTATATCACAAAATTCAAGAGGGGGGTTTTCTAATCTTGACAAATGATCGGCTACTTGATTCTCTGTTCCTTTTTTATCCTTTATCTCAAGGTCAAATTCTTGAAGGAGTAAAATTCATCTTAACAATCTAGGTCGAGCATCTTTTTTTTCTAAGAGGTATTTTAGAGCTGCATGATCAGTAAAAACAGTGACCTCGATTCCTATTAAATAAGAACGAAATTTATCAAATGCAAATACCACTGCCAGTAATTCTTTTTCAGTTGTTGCATAATTCAATTGAGCTTCATTTAATATCCAACTGGCATAGTAAATGGGACGAATTTTTTTATCCTTTCTCTGGCTTAAAACAGCTCCCACAGCAGCATCACTAGCATCACACATGACTTCAAAAGGTTGATTCCAATTAGGAGATACAACTATAGGTGCAGTTGATAATTTCTCTTTAAGAGTTTGAAACGCCTTCAATCAATCACCTGAAAAATCAAACTTAGTATCTTTCATTAAGAGGTTAGTCAGAGGTTTTAAAATTTTTGAAAAATCTTTTATAAACCTTCTGTAAAAACCTGCATGACCAAGAAAACTTCTAATTCCTTTAATGATTGTGGGAGGGGGTAATCCTGCTATGATATCAATTTTAGCTTTATCAACTTCTATTCCTTTAGCAGTAATTTTATGTCCTAAAAAAATTCCCTCTGTCATCATAAAATGATATTTTTCCCAATTAAAAATTAAGTTGGTCTCTTCAAATCTTTAAGAACTAGAGTTAAGTGGTGAAGACAATCTTCAAATGTCATGCCAAAGAGTGTGAAATCATCCATAAAAAATTGAAGAAATTTTTCATTCATGTCAGAAAAAATTACTGACATACAATGTTAAAATGTAGCAGGGGCGTTGCATAAATCGAATGATATTTTCCTGTATGTATATGTACCATGAGGACATGTGAAAGTTGTCTTATCCTGATATTCAGGTGCAAGGGATATCTGATTATAACCTGAATAGCCATCAAGAAAACAGTAAAAACCATATCCTGTAATTCTTTCCAACATTTGATCAATAAAAGGTAAAGAAAAATGATCTTTTCTGGTGGCATCATTGAGACGTGTGTAATTGATACAGACCCTCCATACTGTAACTGTTCTTGTAGGTATGAGTTATTATTTTTATTTTTTATAACTGTTATACCTCTCTTTTTTGGTACTACCTGAACAAGGCTTACCCAAGGGCTGTGAGAAATAGGATAGATGATACTTGCCGCTAAAAGTTTTATTATTTTATTTTTTACCACTTCTTGCATTGAAAGATTTAATCTCCTTTGAGGCTGAATTATTGGTTGTAGCTGTCCTCCATGAGAATTCTATGCGTGCGAATTGCTGGATTAATTCATTTGATATCTGCTTCAGTCCATCCCAAAGCTCCTTTGTGTGCATGTAGTACTGCAATCAATCTGTCTTCTTGTTTTGTAGTTAGAGAAGATGAAATAATTACTAGAAATAATTCTTTCTCAAGATAAACATATTTTAAATAAGATGGGAGAATTTTAAGTTCAATTTTTTATTAAACTTTTTCTGGTTGCATCTCTTCATTCTCAAAATCTTTTTTCAATAATTCACCTTCTCTTTTTATGATGGGATCATCATCCTGTGTGGTGCCTGATATGGCCAAACATCTTTCCATCGAATCTAAAATTAACTGACCATTTTTGAATTCATCTGTAAGATCACTAATTACGTCAATTGAAAAGCATGAAGATGATTTCTCATCTTCTGAAAATCTTAGTATTTTTTGCATATCAAAAATGACTCTTTCTTCATCAACTCTAAGAATTAGTTGTCCTTGATGGACATCTATGATTGCTCTACCTGTAGCAAGAAATGGTCTACCCAAAATTATTGATTCATCAGGACATTCTTTCATTTCAAGTACTATGAAATCTACAGGGAAAATAGATTTATCTACTTTTACAAGCACATTTTTAATTATTCCCTTAGGTTTCTTAGTACTTTGATCTGCAAATTGAAGAGAAACACTTGTGTCTTTTATTTCACCAAGATTTAATTTTTTTAAAATAGAAAATGGCATCAAATTTTTTGAAGCTCCAGAGTCACAAAGTGCTCTTTCAAAATATACGCCTCCTAAAGTGCATGGAATTGTAAAACTGCCTGGACCACCAAGTTTTTCTGATAGCTTATTTTGAAGTATAGCACTGCATTTCTCAATAAGCATCACCACAGAAACTTCTTCCAATCTCCTTTTGCTTGACAAAATTTCTTTTGAAAATTTAGCATATGAAGGTATTTGCAGTAGAGCATTAGTAAAAGGAATATTAATATGAATATGTTTTAAAATATTCAACAATCTTACAAATTGACCATCAAGATTTTCTCTTTTTAATTTTTGTGGAAAAAAAAATTTCACAGGAAAAGGAGTAATTTTTTCACTATTTTTTTCTTTCTTTTTCAAATCTTTTTTTTCTACTGATTGTTCATTGGGTATTTCAACATTCTTACCCTTGTTCACATGTTGTTCAGACTGATTTTTTTCTTGTCTATCTGTATAAGGTTCATAAAGTTCCTTACCTGACCGTAAGGCGATGGCCTTAAGATGCTCTTCTGGATTTTTTTCTCTGTATTACTTGGTAAGTGTGATGACCCTTTCGGTTATCTTCACATTTGCGCATTTATTATACTGTTAGAGCTTTTCTGTAGTAGACCTAAGTCATTTATGGCTTGCTGGACTGGTAGTTCGATGCCCTAGTCGTTTGTTTGGTTGTTTGCCCTTTTTCCTGTTTTAGAGCTTTAACATTGACTTTGGTCAATATTCTTAGCTAACTTACTCGGAATTGAATTCTGACAGTTCTGTTAGCTCCAGAGCATTGAGTTTGGTCTAGTTGGACCTTCAGTTGAGGCCTGAGAACTTCTGGTGTGGGTTTTGGGTGATTTTCTATGTTTTCAGGCCATTTGGAGTTGAAAGTGTAACTTTGGGTGGATTTCGATGATCGGAGTGTCGGATTCAAAATCCGACAATTCCATCAGCTTCAGAATGATGAGTTTGGGTTGGGAAGGTGGTTGGTTCGTGTTTCGGGTTTCGGGTTTCGGGTGTGCCGGAATCATTTTGAGCCTTTGGGTTTCTTTTTGTTAGTGTTGACTTGGGTTAACATTTCATAGAAACGACCTCGTCTAGAAGTTTTGTCAATTCTGTTGAGTCCGGAATGTCGTTTTCACTCTATTTGCATTATTGGTTTTTAAATATCGATTTTCGATTGTGCCCGGAGTGCCCCATCGAGTTTTGGAAAGTTGCAGACTTTTCCTTGTTGCAGGTGCAGGCATCAAGCCTCTATCGCGATCGCGAGACTCACCCTTCGCGACCGCGATGAAGCGCCTGGCACCTTGTTCTTTGCGATCGTGTGATCGCCAGTCGCGATCGCGATGAAGTCCCTCCTTCTATGTTCTTCGCGACCGCGTGGATAGCCTTTACGATTGCGATGGTCTAGCCAGCGTGGTCCTCGCGACTGCGAGGGGTCCCTTCGCGACCACGACGAAGGACCCCTGAACAGTATATAATCTTTCACTTTGTCTCTTTCATTCAAAAACTGAAATTCTCCATTGTTGGCAGCTGAAAACTCATCTAAGCACTATACTTGGTCAATTCTGGGTGCTGGGTTGCCTTTTCCTTGGTCTTAATCATTCCTCCATCGTAATTGGTAAATTCTAACCGCTTTAATTCGTCAATTTATCTCTTTTGATTTCTTAACTGACCCTTGGGTTGGCTGGCTGGTTTGAGCCAATTCTTTGGCCAATTTCCCTCAAAAACCTGAGCATGCACCCCTTGGGGGGTGGTGATCATCGTGATCCTATTCATATTTTATTTTGGGTTGCAGGGCCCATGGGACTGCCGATAACTCGATTTTTGACCTGGCTACAATGGTGGCATTATGGGTATCATTAGACTCGCTTTAACATTTTATTTTTGATTTTGTTAGTTTGATCCTTGTTCGGAGCTTCTTGGAGAGTTCGGCCTCGGACATCGTCGTTCCTGCAGCTTGTCGTCAGACGATAGATAGGTTCGGTCTAAACCCCCTAGACTTAGCATATATCGGATAAAATTATACCAGATGGCATCCTTGGGTCGGGTTATTAGGTTGATACCATAGACCCTGACCGCTTTTCCGCAATTCTCCCTGTTTTTTCTCTCCGTTATGTGTAGTATTCTTAGTAGTTGATGTTATCACCCTTATGACCCTGTGTGGCCTTGTTTGACTCTGGAACATAGACGGTGGGTTATTTGGAGGTGCCCGTGAGTCCCGAGCATCGTTATCGTGATATTATGCTAGCTATCTGTGTTGTAGAGCGATTGGAGCCTATGCAGGGCCGATAGGTTATTGTGGGCCGGGGGCCACTATTGTTATTGTTCATGCCATTCACCATGCATATAAATAGGGGGGATTTCTTCTTGATTTTACTATGGTTTTGGCTTCGGGCCTACTGGGACTGATTTTCTAAACTTTGCATGGCCCGTGGGGCCTGTTTTTGGTAAAAAAGATCTAAAGGGGGTTTGGTAATGTTTGATGGGTCTTATTGGGGTAAGGGAGTTTTAAAGAATATTTTCTCACTAGTTCCACTTATACTAGACTCGACGGGGTCGAGTGCTAGACTTATTTACTACAGCTTTCGGGGTGATGCTGGACTAGGCGGGGTCGTGTGCTAGGGATATTGGACTTACTATCTTAGACCTGGATACCCTCCAGGCAGCTTTACTTGGGGATTGATTTGAGATTACGGGGCATCTAGTATGTTGGTCGGGAGCCTCCATGAACCTTGCCTTTTCGGACCAGAGGCTACAAGCTGCGGGTGCCGGAGGGGGGGTATACGATGTGGTAGGGGTATACGGATGTGACCTTTCATAGATCCTGTCTTCTGGGCCTTATAGGTCACCGAAAGTGGGTAACATACGGTACTACTATCACTCTTGACTTAGCATGGCATCGTATCATTCATCTGTGTGAGGTACCACCTTTGTTTGCTATTTGCTGATTGTACGCTCCGATAGTATGGGATGCCAGAGGGTTTTGTTTTCACTTGTTTGCCTTCTCCGATTGTATGGGCGACCGGAGGACTGTAGGCATACTCTTGTTACTTTATCCATATACTATACCCTGTCCCGGTTATGATTTTGAGATATTATTCTACAACATGGTTAGTTCTGGTTTTGAGAGTGATATGATTAGTTTGGGTATTGATTCCTATTTTTCGAGCATGTCTACCTTCACTCCCCTCTCCCATTTCTTATACTTAAGGTTACCGGTATACCATCCACTTATTAAACTGATTATGTATATACTATTAATGCAAGGATCCCAGGTGCGTTATTTCTTACTTACACATGTGCATGTTGCGTATATATTCTATTTGCTAGCCTTGTATGTTGTTCTGTTGACTTCCATTTGGGCTAGTTTCGATGTACTTTTCATTGATTTCTGTGACTACTTGCTTCTATTATGTCTGTTACTACACTTTTATCTTATATGTACCCAGTTGGCCTATGATACCAACTTGGTACCTTATGCTTCGCATTTGGTGCTCATACTATACCCTGCATCTTCTGGTGCAGATCCTAGTGTAGGCCATTGTCGTTAGCTCGTGGAGACTCGTGCGAGGTGCTGCTTTTGGTGATATTCTGGACTGAGGGTGAGCTCTTTGCGACCAGAGCTTAGCTTTTAGTTTATTTTTTGATTATGTACTCTACTTCTACTCAGAGACAGCTTTGTGTATATATTGTTTTGGACCCTTGTACTCCGTATGTAGATACGACTCTTATACGCTATGATACCAGGTTTTGGGTTTGGTTTAGCTTCTGCTTTATATCTATATTATTCCTGTTATCTATTTTCTTTATCTTGTACCTTGCTTCCGCTTATTTAAACTTTTCTTCTGCTTCATTTTCTAGATAGTAGCCCATTACTGACCATTCCGGGCTATGGAGATTGGTTCACCTACTGGGGGTTGTAGGTGTCATCATGACCAATAAATTAGGTCGTGACAGCTTTGTATCAGAGCTCTAGGTTCATCAGTGTCATCTGTATAGGAGCCAATATCTAGTAGAGTCCTGCGGATCGGGGCGGAGACGTCCGTACTCAATCTTCGGGAGGCTACAGTGACATCTTAGGAAGAATTGGACTTTTCTTGTTTCTATCTCGTGCGTAGTATCCTTGAAAGTTTCTAGAAATCTTACTTACTATGGTTCACTCTTCCGCAGATGGTTCGTACGAGATCTTCAGCTTCTGGAAGAGGAGAGCCTCCTGCCCCTACACCTCCGACTCCAACTAGGGGTCGGGGTGGTTGTAAGGGTAGAGGTAAGGGTCATGGACGCCCCAAAGCAGCAGCACCAGCTAGGGCTGCTAGGGTTGAGGTAGAACCCGAGTATGGCTACGAGCCAGAGTTCACTCCAGAGCAGCAACATGTGGACCCAGGGGCAGTCCAGGTACCACCAGCTCCAAATCCAGTCCCAGCACCAGTTTCTGTGCCAGCTTCAGCCCCAGCTCAGTCTTCGGATATTAGGGGTCTACCTGTTCAGCTTTTGGGTATGATTGAGGAGAGACCTTTGGAGGTAGCACAGACACCCGCTCAGGGGGCAGCCCTGGGTGTTCAGGGTTCAGGAGCACAGCCTGCTACTGCGGCTCCCCATGCCGAGGTTGTTCCGATTCCTTCAGTTGCACAACCTCTTGCTCCTCACCCAGTTATGATAGATAGGGAGCAGAAGGTGTTGGGTAGGTTCTTGAGGTTGGCACCACCGAGATTTGATGGTACATCGGGCCAGGACCTGCATGATTTTATTACTACATATGAGGAGATGTTGCACCATCTGGGTTTGTTGGAGACTCACAAAGTCAGTTATACCAACTATCAGCTGGAGGGCCCAGTGAAGTTATGGTAGAGGGAACAGGTTGCTTGCAGATCTTTTACATCACCTCCTTTGACCTGGTCTGAGTTCTATGAGGTCTTTATGGCCAAGTTCCTACCTTAGAGTGATCGTGAGCATCATATGGAGTAGTTTACTTGGCTTATGCAGGACTCTACGACTCTCTCAGAGTATGAGACATGTTTCCATCAGCTAGCACCATTTGGAGCTATGATCATTCCAACCGAGGTAGATAGGATTTGCAGATTTGGGTGGGGTTTGAGACCAGAGATTAGGCAACCAGCTGAGATATTGGTTGCCGGTGGTCAGTCATTTCAGGCTATCGCAGACTATGCCCGTATTGTGAAGGACTTACAACGACATGATTAGGGGGCCAGAGATAAGAGGCCTCGACATTAGGGTGGCTACAACGGTTTCAGACATGGTGGTAGAGGTTCAGGCTATACGGGCTGGGGTTATCAGCCACAGCAGCATCAGGGTCAGGCCAGACGACCAATTCAGGCGTCACTTCAGGCTTCTGGTTCTCAGTTTGAGCAGGGTCAGAGCAGTCAGTGTGGTCACAGTGGTCAGTCTGTGAGAGGTACTACTTTTGGGGCATTAGGCTGAGTTGGCCACACAGGTTCAGCGGGCTCATCTCGACAGGGTGGGATGTTATGGTCGTGCTATGAGTGTGAGGTCCGCGGTCATTTTTCCAGAGATTGCCCCCAGCGGGGTACCGCCTGTTATGAGTGCAGAGTTAGTGGCCATTTTGCTAGGATTGCCCCCAGCGGGGTACAGTTCATCCTATTCACTCCATTCAGCCACTGGCTAGAGGAGGCGGTGGTCAGGGTAGAGGTGGTGCTGTGGCAGATCAGGTAATAGGGATGGCAGTTAGGCAGGTAGAGGTCGTTGTCAGTTCTATGAGGTCCTTCGGAGACCAGAGGCAGAGGCCTCAGATGCTGTGATTACAAGTATAATTTATGTATGCCATAAGTCTGCTACAGGTTTATTTGATTCTGGATCCACTTGTTCATATGTATCTGCCTACTTTCTGCCTTGTTTGGGATAGGCTAGTGAGCCATGATCTGTTCCTATTTCTGTTTTGACCCCAGTAGGAGATTCTTTAGTAGTGGATCAGATTGTGAGATCTTGTGTGATATCTGTTGGTGATTTAGAGACTTGGGGTGATTTGATGATCCTTGATATGTTAGATTTTCATGTGATACTGGGCATGGAATGGTTATCCCCTCACTATGCAGGTTTAGACTGTTATGCCAAGACCGTTACCATAGCCGTTCCCGGTATATCCCCGGTTGTGTAGAAGGGTCCTGTTAGCCATGCACCATCTGGGATCATCTCTTTTCTTCGAGCAAGGAAGTTGATTTCCCGTGGGTGTCTAGCTTATCTAGCATATGTCTGAGATGCTAGTGCTGACCCTTCATCTCCTGAGTCTGTTCCTGTGGTTAGAGACTTCCTAGATGTATTTTCTACAGACCTGTCAAGCCTTCCACCTGGGAGAGATATTGATTTTGCCATTGATTTAGAGTCGGGCACCCATTTCTATTCCTCCCTACCATATGGCTCCTGCTGAGTTGAGAGAGATTAAGGAGAAGCTCCAAGATTTGTTATCTAAGGGGTTCATTAGACCGAGTGTGTCTCCTTGGGGTGCTCCTGTCCTCTTCATGAAGAATAAGGATGGGTCAATACGAATGTGTATTCACTATCGGCAGTTGAATAAGGTGGCAGTGAAACATAGGTATCCGATGCCGAGGATTGATGACTTGTTTGATAAGCTCCAGGGTTCAGCCGTGTTTTTGAAAATTGATTTGAGGTCCGGCTACCATTATTTGAGGATTAGGGAGGAGGACATCCTTAAGACAGCATTCCGGACACGTTATGGCCACTATGAGTTCCTGGTGATGTCTTTTGGGTTGACTAAGGCCCCCGCAGCCTTTATGGACTTGATGCATAGGGTGCTTAGCCCGTATCTGGATCTATTTATGATAGTCTTTATTGATGACATTCTGATATACTCGAGGAGTAGGGATGAGCATGTGCAGCATTTGAGATTGTACTTTGGACTTTGAGAGATCATCGACCTTATGCCATGTTCTCAAAGTGTGAGTTTTGGCTCGAGTCAGTTGCATTCCTAGGGCACGTGGTGTCTAAGGATGGGATTAGGGTTGATCTGGGTAAGATTTCTGCGGTTCGTGATTGGCCTAGACCTACTACTTCTTTCGAGGTTCGCAGCTTTGTTGGTTTAGCCAGGTATTACAGATGGTTCATTGAGGTATTTTCTTCCATAGCAGCACCCTTGACATGCTGACTAGGAAAGATGTCCTATTCCAATGGTCGGATCAGTGCGACGATAGCTTTCAGAGGCTTAAGGCCTTATTGACTTCAGCTCCAGTTCTGACTTTGCCAATTGAGGGTCAAAGTTTCTCCATGTATTGTGATGCTTCAGGGGTCGGTCTTGGTTGTGTGTTGATGTAGCAGGGTCGAGTTATAGCATATGCGTTGAAACAGTTGAAGGTTCACTAGCGCAACTACCCCACTCATGACTTGGAGTTGGCGGCGGTAGTTTTCGTGCTTAAGATCTGGAGGCACTACTTATATGGAGTTCACTATGAGATATTCATCGATCACCATAGTCTTCAATACATTACGACTCAGCGGGAGCTGAACTCGAGGCAGAGGAGATGGATTGAGCTACTGAAGGACTATAATTTCCCTATTCTATACCATCCGGGAAAGAAAAATGTGGTAACGGATGCCTTGAGTCGGAAGGCGGTGAGTATGGGCAGCCTAGCTTCACTTTTAGTTTCTGAGCGACTGTTGGCCTTGGACATCCAGTCCATAGCAAACAGATTGGTTAGGATTGACTTGTCGGATCCTAACAGGGTGCTTGCCAGTGTTGAGGTTCATTCTACTCTAGTTGATCAGATTCAGAGCTGACAGTTTGAGGATCAGAGTTTGTGTGACCTTCGTGACCAGGTAGTTTGGGGTAAGGCCAGCCGGGCTACTTTGGGTTATGACGGTATTTTGAGGTTTGATGGCCGACTTTGTGTTTCAAGGGTTGGTGATTTGATTCAGTTGATACTCCGTGAGGCACATTATTCTAGATACTCTATTCATCCTGGCGCGTCAAAGATGTATAGAGATTTGAGATAGCTTTACTGGTGGTGTGGTATGAAGCAGGACGTAGCAGAGTTTGTATCTCAGTGCTTGAACAGTCAGCAGGTGAAGTTCGAGCACATGAGATCGGGTGGCTTGTTGCAGTGACTTTCCATTCCTGAGTGGAAGTGGGAAGGTATTACTATAGACTTTATTGTTGGTTTTCCTCGTACTTCTAAGGGTTTTGATTCCATTTGGGTGATTGTGGATCGGCTGACTAAGTCGGCCCACTTCTTGCTGGTTCAGACTTCCTATGGTGCTGAGAGGTTAGCTCAGATTTACATTCGTGAGGTTGTTTGATTGCACGGGGTCCCAGCTTCTATCATTTCAGACCGCGGCACGCAGTTCACATCTCAGTTTTAGAGAGCTATACAGGGATTTGGGCATGGAGGTTCAACTTAGTACCACTTTCCACCCTCAGACAGATGGCCAGTATGAGAGGACTATTCAGCTCCTAGAGGACATGCTACGAGCTTGTGTACTTGACTTTGGAGGTTCATGGGATCAGTTTGTGCCTTTGGCCGAGTTTGCTTATAATAATAATTTCCATTTGAGCATCGGCATGGCACCTTTCGAGGCCTTGTATGGTAGGCGTTGCAGATCACCGATTGGTTGGTTTGATGGGTTAGAGTCCAGACCGCAGAGTATAAATTTTCTTAGAGATTCCTTGGACCGAGTCCATTTGATTCAGGACAAACTTAGAACAGCCCAGAGTAGGCAGAAAAGCTACGCTGATCGTAGACTTCGTGCCTTGGAATTCAGTGTTGGTGAGTTGGTTTTCCTTCGAGTATCGCCCGTGAAGGGCATGATGAGATTTGGTCGACGGGGCAAGCTTAGCCCCAGGTTTATTGGGCCGTTTGAGATTCTACAGAGGGTTTTGCCTACATGTTAGCTTTTCCTCTGATGTTTTCAGCTGTTCACCCAGTTTTTCATGTCTCGATATTGCGCCGGTATATGCTAGATGAGTCTCATGTGTTGCATTGGGATTTGGTTCAATTAGACGAGAGTTTGTCATTTGTTGAGGAGCCGATAGCTATTCTGGCCAGAGATATCAGGAGGTTGAGATCTAGGGATATTCCAATTGTGAAGGTTCAGTGGAGACATCGTCCAATCGAAGAGGCTAGTTGGGAGACAGAGAGTGAGTTGCGTGCTCAATATCCGCAGTTGTTCAAGCCCTCAGGTACTTCTTTTTTCTTGACTTTCGAGGATGAAAGTCCTTTTAGTAGTGAATGATGTGATGACCCTTCCGGTCATCTTCGCGTATGCACATTTATTATACTATTAGAGCTTTTCTGTAGCAATCCCAAGTCATTTATGGCTTGCTGGGACCGGTAGGTTGGTGCCCTGGTCGTTCATTTAGTTGTTTTGCCCTTTTTCCTGTTTTAGAGCTTTAACTTAGAATATCGTTGACTTTAGTCAACATTCTTAGCTCATGTGCTCAGAATTGAATTCTGACAGTTTTGTTAGCTTTGGAGCATTGAGTTTGGTCTAGTTAGACCTTCAGTTGAGGCCTGAGAACTTCTGGTGTGAGTTTTGGGTAGTTTTCTCTTTTTTCAGGCCATTTGGAGTTGAAAGTGTAACTTTGGGTAGCTTTCGATGATTGGAGTGTCGGATTCGAAATCCGACGATTCCATCAGCCCCGGAATGATGAGTTTGGGTTGGGAAGGTGGTTGGTTTGGGTTTCGGGTGTGCTGGACTTATTTCGAGCCTTTGCGTTCCTTTTCGTTAGTGTTGACTTAGGCTAACATTTCATCAAAACGACCTCGTATGGAAGTTTCATCAATTTCGTTGAGTCCAGAATGTCGTTTCCACTATTTGCATTATTGGTTTTTAAATATTGGTTTTCGATTGTGCTCGGAGTGCCCCATCAAGTTTTGGAAAGTTTCAAACTTTTCCTTGTTGCAGGTGCAGGCATCAAGCCTCTATCGCGAACGTGAAACTCACCTTTTGCTACCGTGATGAAGCGCCTGGCACCGTGTTCTTTGCGATCGCGTGATCGCCGGTCGCGATCGCGATGAAGTCCCTTCTTCTCTGTTCTTCACGACCGCGTGGCTAGCCTTCACGATCGTGATGGTCTAGCCACCGTGGTCCTCGCGACCGCGATGGGTCCCTTCACGACCGCGATGAAGGACCCCTGAATAGTATATAAGCTTTCACTTCGTCTCTTTCATTCAAAAACTCAAATTCTCCATTGTTGGCAGCTGAAAACTCATCTAAGCACTATACTTGGTCAATTCTGGGTGCTGGGTTACATTTTCCTTGGTCTTAGTCGTTCCTCCATCATAATTGGTAAGTTCTAACTGCTTTAATCTGTTAAATTATCTCTTTTGGTTCCTTAATTGACCCTTGGACTGGCTGGCTGGTTTGAGCCAATTCTTTGGCCAATTTCCCTCAAAAACCTGAGCATGCAACCCTTGGGGGCCGGTGATCATCGTGCTCCTGTTCATTTTTTATTTCAGGTTGCGGGGCCCACAGGCCCGCCGATAACCCAATTTTTTACTCGGCTACAATTGTGGCATTATGGGTATCATTAGACTGGCTTTAATGTTTTATTTTTGATTTTGTTAGTTTGATCCTTGTTCGGAGCTTCTCGAAGTAGTTAGACAGGTAAGTTACGATCTAAACCCCCTAGACTTAGCATATATCGGATAAAATTATACTAGCTGGCATCCTTGGGTCAGGTTATTAGGTTGGTACCACAGACCCTGACCGCTTTTTTGCGATTCGCCCCGTTTCTTCTCTCCGTTGTGTGTAGTATTCTTAGTATTTGATGTTATCACCCTTATGGACCTGTGTGGCCTTGTTTGACTCTGGAACATAGACGGTGGGTTATTCGGGGGTGCCCGTGAGTGCCGAGCATCGGTATCATGATATTATACTGGCTATCTGTGTTGTAGAGCGATTGGAGCCTGTGCAGGGCCGATAGGTTATTGTGGGTCGGAGGCCACTGTTGTGATTGTGTATGCCATTCACCATGCATATAGATAGGGGATTTCTTCTTGATTTTACTATGGTTTTGGCTTTGGGTCTACTGGGACTGATTTTCTAAACTTTGCATGGCCCGTGGGGCTCATTTTCGATAAAAACGATCTACAGGGGGTTTGGTAACATTTGATGGGTCTTCTTGGGGTAAGGGAGTTTTAAAGGATGTTTTCTCACTAGTTCCACTTATACTGGACTCGACGAGGTCGAGTGCTAAACTTATTTACTACAGCTTCCGGGGTGATGCTGGACTAGGCGGGGTCGTGTGCTAGGGATATTGGACTTACTATCTTAGACCTGGATACCCTCCAGGCAGCTTTACTTGGGGATTGATTTGAGATTACGGGGCATCTAGTATGTTGGTCGGGAGCCTCCATGGACCTTGCCATTTCGGACCAGAGGCTGCAAGCTGCGGGTGCCGGAGGGGGGGTATACGGTGTGGTAGGGGTATATGGGTGTGACCTTCCATAGATCATATCTTCTGGGCCTTATAGGTCACCGAAAGCGGGTAACATACGGTACTACTATCACTCTTGACTTAACATGGCATCGTATCATTCATCTGTGTGAGGTACCACCTTTGTTTGTTATTTGCTGATTGTACGCTCCGATAGTATGGGATGCCAGAGGGTTTTGTTTTCACTTGTTTGCCTTCTCCGATTGTATGGGCGACCGGAGGACTGTAGGCATACTCTTGTTACTTTATCCTGATACTATCCCCTGTCCCGGTTATGATTTTGAGATATTATTCTACAACATGGTTAGTTCTGGTTTTGAGAGTGATATGATTAGTTTGGGTATTGATTCCTATTTTTCGAGCATGTCTACATTCACTCCCCTCTCCCATTTCTTGCTTTTATTAAAAATTAGTATTTTTATATATTAAAATACATGAATAATTTATATTCATCAAAGAACAAAGCAATGAACCACTCTAGTCATCGATGCCGCAACTGAAGAGAACCTTCCACGAACCATCTGAGGTAACCTGCTAGCCCACGACTCTGAAACCCAACTCCAATTGCCGATCATACTTCTGTTGAATCCTCAAGTAGACTCATATGTCACTGATGAACACTATAGAGACTGAAGCCAACTAGGCTCTGGATACACGGCTCACCCAATCTGTAAATGCTGCTGAGGCCTGGGTCAACCAAAGTACATAACAAGGAAAATCATAATGGATGCAACAAGCCCCAAAGGTAGTCCTGAGAATGCCCGCCACTTCGATCTTTACTAAAGGGAACCTAACCTTGAATTCATCTTGGGAAAATGTCATTGCACTCTGTAGTTGATCGAACGAGTCATCAATATACAGAACCAAAGCACACCCTCAGCCAGATGCTAGTAATCCACACATATATGCAAGGAGTCATCTCCCTCCATTCGCAAACCCAACGGAACCCCCTCCAAAGATACACTGGACCAGACAACCTCTTTCTCAGATGATCTTGGAGCGTTTCCCTTAGCTCCCACATCTCCACTGGCGCCACTTGATAAAGCGGGTAAAAGAATAGGTTGATTGCCCAACTCAACCACAATGTCACCTTCAAAGCTCGACCAAAATGGAAACTGAGGAAAATAGTGAAAACAAATCGGATACCTGCTAACCACCTAAGCCGATCAAATAAAGGGGGTCGGCTCTAACCTCCCGAGAAATAAGCAAAACTATCCAATACCCCCTAGCTTGCTCAGTACCACGCTCCTTGAGACAAATCAACTTTCCCTGGCACATAGCTATCAGCACCTCACCATCCTAATTGAAAGGTTCCAGGCATACACTAGATCATGGCCTTGGCAATAACCACTCGAGACCGCTAGAAGTTGAGATACTTAAACCAACTCTCGAATCACAGCGTAATTAAGCTAACAAGGCCTACCCACGAGCCATAGCCCCAGGTAGTCACCTCCCAAGGTTGACACACCCCATCCACTGCTAAAAGAATCCTTCTATAGGGTAGTCACATGCATAAGCACTACAACTTAAATCATACATCTAGACGAGAAACAAGTGTATATATATATATATATGAAAATGGTAGACCCAAAAGCAAGCAATACCTGAACTAGCTGATGATAACAAAGACTGTACTGTAGCAATGATATCTGGAACCTCCACCTCTGGCCTAGCCTACCAAAAGGGGCGTAAAACTGTCTGCATCTATCTCTGGACTGAGTAGTCGGTGTTGAAGGCTCGATTACCCCGCATCGAGGATACTCTCTATAAATATGACAAATCACTCCATAACCATAGCAACCCGGAGAAGTCCTGCTCTGGCGCAAGGTGCCTGCCAACTCGGAATGGCTACCTGAACTGCCCGGCTGAAGTCACTTCTAATCATCTGGGGACCACCCCTACTACGCTGCACACCACCCCTAACCGGTGGCACTGGAGCCCTAGGAGATAAAGTCTGATGACTCTGCTGATTGGATTGCGTGATCGTGGGGTAATCCCTAGAAAAGTGCCCAAACTCACTGCACTGGAAGATACCTCTGCCCGATGAAGTCTAACGAGAAGATCTCGTTGAGCCTGACTGGCCACCATGGCTTACACACCCCAAGTGCAAACCTAGAAAAGCCTGAACTACACCATGCCTGCTATGCCCAACATGCCCTATATAACTGTCCTCTGAACCACGTGGCGCCACCGAAACTGGCCTGCTAGACAAAGCAATGAAACTGACCTCCACCAAAGAACCCCCTACCTCGAGACTGAGAACCACAGAAACTGCCCTGACAGTGACGCCTCTTAGCAGTACCTCCATATGCATCGTGATATAACCCCTCTATAGCCCAAGCATGATCAACCACCTGAAGAAAGGTAGTCCCAAATATCACCAAGTGCTCTATCGCCAAACAGAGCGGCAAAATCAACCCTCCGACAAAATCTTGTACTCTCTCAAACTCAATAGGCATAGTCCTAGCAGTGCGTCTAGTCACCTCGTGAAACCTTGCCTCTTACTCCAAAAGTGACATAGAACCCTGTTGGAGACCTGCAACCTCAAACCTAGTCGGACCACCGCTTGAAGAACTGAGTACTGCCCCTACATGTGACATACCCTTCATAAGACTCGGAGTCCTAGCCACAGTGTCTTAAAGAACTGGGTAGCCATAAATCCCACCAGAGGCTGGGCTAGCCCCAAACCCCCTAGCTGAGGCGGTATGCTCTTAATCTGAAACCCTGGCGCCGGAGAAAGCACTCAAGCAACAGGCGCAGGAGTCTCATCGTCACCCGTTGTTGTACTCGTCCTAATCATCTGAAAAGGAATGGAACAATGAAGTTTAGAAGTTGACAGAGTCAAGAACGCACGATAAGGAGCCAAGAATAGGGAACTTTTCCTAACAATGCCCGGTAGCGTCCCGCAGATAGGATACAGATGTCATCGTACCGATCCACGAGACTTTACTAGACACTTGCTCTTGTACCAACGACATTGGTGAACCTAGGGCTCTGATACCAAGCTATCACGACCCAATTTTTCAGGTCATTATGACACCTACAACCCCTCCCCCATAAGCAAACCAATCTCCATAGCTCAGAACGGTTAGTAATGGACTACTACCTAAGCAAACATACGCAAGAATCATAATAAGCGGAAGAAGATAAAGAAAGCAAAGTGAAAGGAAAGCAATCGGAATATACATATATAGAAACTATACCATCCCACGACCTGTTATCAAAGGTACAGGAGCCACTACTAAATATACATATTACAAGACAAGAGAGTACAAAATAAAATGTACAAGTGTCTCTGAATAAAAAAAAGAGTCAACTACCGAAAGAGAAGATATAGCCATGCCCCGGTCGCTAGGAGCTTACCCTATGTCTCGGATAGCCAGAATCTACACGAGGTCCCACGTTAATGGGAATAGCTTACACTAGGATCTACACCAGGAAGATGGAGAAGTGTAGTATGAGCACTAATTGCATAAGTAAAGGGTACCGGGTAGGCATCATAGGCCGACTGAGCATATTTAAAATATAAAAGCAATAAATAGCAGATAAAAAGGAAGTAGTCACAGAAACAAACAAAGGAAAACACATGGAAGCTAGCAACGGGAAGAAGACATGAATGAATACAAGTAAGTTATGCTAGCCACAAAAGATATATCACAGAACACAGGTAAAAAAGTAGAGAATGCACCTAAATTCTTGCAACAACCATATATACAGAGAGTTAATGAACATGGCGGTATACTGGTAACCTCAAATAAAAGGGAGAAGAAGGAAAAGCAACTAAACATAATAATTCTAACTATACAACTCACAAGGTAAGGATGATCAAAAAGGTAAACTAACCAGTACTACAATAGGAGCGAGTAAGCTAATCTACCTACAGTCCCGACGGGCGCTCATACACCCGAGGAACACATACAAGTGAAAACAAACCCTCCAGCATCCCATACTACCGGAGCGTACACTCAACAAACAGCAAACAAATGTGGAAACATACACACAATGAATAATATGATATGATATGATCAGGTGTACCAGTGATATCGTATGCACCTCCTCCAGTGGCCGTAGGCCCTACAGGTAGACCCATGGAAGACTTCCCCCGTATACCTCTACTCCTCCATATATCCCTCTTCTAGCACTCTCAGCTCGTAGCCCCTGGTTCGGATCGTCAAGGTCCATGAAGGTCTTCGCGATCGCATACAAACTCCCAGAATCCCAATATGAGTGCCCAGAGTCTATCCGGGTCTAAAATTAGTAAATCTCAATATGAGTGTCTGGAGTCTGTCCGAGTCTAAAATCAGTAAATCTCAGAATCTTAATATGAGTGCCCAGAGTCTATTCTGGTCTAAAATCAGTAAATCTCAGAATCTCAGTACCCGTGCTCTGAGTCTATTCGGGTCTAAATTCAGTAATAAAAATATGTCTAGCGCTCGGCTCGATCGAGTCTAGTATCGTCTCAAAATCAATGTGAAAACCATCATATAATCTCTTTTATCCCAAGAAAATCCATAAAACCAGTTAAATTCATTTATAGCCATTTATTATAGAAAACGGGCCCTCGGGGCCATGCACCATTTAGAAAACTGGTGATAGTTAGGTCCGCAGCCATACTAGTAATAAATAAATGAAGAAAACTCTTTGCATGATAATGATGATATTATCAAACACAACCAATAGCTCACAATCAACCTACCGACCCTGCACAGGCTCAATCCGCTCTACAGCATAGATAACCAGCTCATAGTCCTGAACCAATATACAAGACTCACGGACATTCCCCTAACATCTCACCATCTATGGTCCAAAGAGATATACAAAGGTCACGCGGGGCTGCAGGGTTAATACTACAAAACTAACTCAAATACTAAAGCAAACGTAGGAAATAAGAGCGAACAGAAAGAAACCGGACAAGGTCTTGGGTGCCAACCTAGTAAACCCAACCCAAAGATTCTAAATAGCACAATTATATTCTATATAAGCAAATTCTAAGGTGGATAAGCCATAACCTACCTGACATCCGATGAATAACTGCTGAAAAGACGTCATCCAAGCCCGAACTGCTTCGAGAGGGCTCGAATCGCTATCAAACTATCAAAACAGTACTCTACTCATCAAAATAAAGCTAACGATACCCATAATGCTAATAATTTAGCCGAGTTAAAAATTCGGGTAAAAAATGGGCATGTGGGCTCCGCAATCCAAAATTAGAAACAAAAGTTACCACGAGATTCTCGCCATCACCAGGAGCACATGCTCGAAAAATGAGCGAAAAATGGGTAAAGGGAGGGCCTAGAACAGCCCCTAGAACCCCAAGAATAATTTAGAATCAAAAGAAGAATTTACGGAATTAAAGGTTTAAAACTTACAAATTGAAGTCGAGAAATTGATCACGAACCAGGAATAATCACCCCAACAACTTGGAATAAGCCCACACAGAGTTTGGTAGCTTGAGCTCAAGAACAATGGAGAAAAACGTGTTGGGGCTTTGAGAAACGAAGGAGAAGATATATATACTGCTCGGGGTCCTTCTTTGCGATCGCGAAGGGACCCCATGCGGTCGCAATGACCACGCTGGCTAGACCATCACGATCGTGAAGGCTAGCCACGTGGTGCCGAAGAGGAAAGGGGCAGGGCCTTCATCGCGGTCGTGAAAAAGAACCCCGCGATTGCGAAGAGCAAAGGTGTCGGGTCCACAGGCCCTTCATCGTGATCGCGTGAAGGGGACCTCGCGATCGCGATGCCCTAAGAGGAAGACCATCGCGATCGCGTGGCCTCCCTCGTGATCGCGATTAAGGCCTGAGACCTGCACCTGCACCTGCAACAGCAACCATCAGAAAGCTTAAGGCAAAAAGTCATCAGATGGACCCACGGCACTAATCTGGGACCCCGTGTACGCAAATGAACTATGCTACCGCACCTGAAATGGAATTCTGGACTCAACAAAATTGACGAAATTCCCAATGGAGATCGATTTAACGAAAAATGGGCCCCACGCCTGATTGGCCAACTTTCCAAAATGAAACCCAATAACCCAAAATGAGTCCAGAAGCCTCGGGACTCAAACTAAAGATCCCTCTAGCCCAAAGTCGATATTCTGGAGGTAACAACGCAGTCGAAAATTCCATCTGAGGCCGTCTTCTCTGAATGTTGACCAAAGTCAAACTTCCAAGCCCAACATGCCTGAAATCACAGAAAGGGAGATAAAACCAAATCGAAAGCTCCCAGAACCCAACCAAGGGTCCAACTAGACCAAAACCCACGCTCCGGAGTTAATGGAACTGTCACAATTCAATTCCGAGCATGCTTGCTAAGAATGTTGAACAAAGTCAATGATTTCCTAAGTTAAAGCTCTAAAATGGAGAAATGGTCATAACGACCTAATGAACGGTCCGGGCACCGAACCACCGATCCCAGCAAGTCATAAATGACTTGGCACCGCTATAGGCAAGCTCTAACAGTACAAAGAAAGCAAAAACGCGAACATGACCGAAAGGGTCATTACAGATTTGGGCCTTGCCCAAAGGCTTTATTGTTTTTTCAAAAAAGTAATTCATGGTATCACATTGTTCATTACAAGTTAATTACAAGTTGTTACATTTTAATAGTATACTTAATTATTAATTGTTCAAAATTTTATCATATTTTATTGTTATTAATTTAGTAATAGTATACTTAATTAGTATTTTTTGAATTTTCTATTCATAAATGGTACTTAATATATTTGAAAGTTATGTTAAAAGTATTATAAATTATAATAATTAATAATTCGGTTATATATTTAAAATTTATGTAATAAGTACTATAAATCACAATAATTAACAACTTAAAATATTTGAATAACATATAAAAATTTGAATAACTCTTGAAATTCTATCATGCCACATAAATTGAGACAGCGGGAGTAACATATATTATTTTAAAATTACGTAAAAAGTTCTATAAATTTTAATAATTAACAACTTAAAGTAAAATTCATATAAGAAATTTGGCTGACTCTTCAAATTTCATCTAGATCACATAAATTGAAACAGATAAAGTAACATATATTACTTTAAAAATGACGTAAAAAGTATTATAAATCATGATAATTAACAACTTAAAATATTTTTAAAAAATATATAAAAAAATTTGTTGACTCTCCAAATTTTATCTATATCACATAAATTAAAATTTAAAAAATAATATATATTGGGCCCATGCTAGCACGGGCTCCAATATCTAGTTCAACATAGAAGCCACAGGACATAATAAAATGTACAGAACTGCATTTATGACTTTTGACATTTTAAATGGGTAAGATTACAAGTGTATTTGGGATGAAGGAAAACATTTTTCAATTTTCACATGTGTGGTTGGTCAAAATATTTTGGGATAGAGAAAATAAGTTCCTTAAAGATGAAGAAAAGTAGCTTCTCTAATGAAATAGCGAAAACAAGTTCCATAAGTGACATTCCAAATTCATTGTCACCCCAACCCCACCTGCCACCCCCTGTCAATTTTGTTGAATGATTGCTCTCAAATAAGAGTTATTCCATTAAATAGAAAGAAATTCTGATTTACATGCCTAAAAATCTCTTATATATCTCTAAATATATGCAATTTCTAATTGTAATATCTCTGAAAATATGCTACATTAATCCATGCTATCTTCTATCATAATTACACAAATATTTAGAGTTATTTCATAGATATGTACGGCTATTAGAATATGTCCAATCATGCTAACATTCCCTTTCAAATTGATGTCGATGGATCAAAAAGCATTAATTTTCCTACCAGAAATTGATGACGTTGTCGTGCCATAGACTTTGTAAATACATCAACTATTTGAAGATCACTAGATACATGTGGAAGAGTAATGACTCTCTTATCTACAGGTTCTCTGATATAATGACAGTCCACCTCAATGTGTTTGGTCCTTTCATGATAAACTGGATTGGTAGCAATCTGAATAGCACTTATGTTGTCAGCATGGAGAGGAGTGGGATTAGATTGAGGAAATCTAATTTCTGCAAGTAAACCACAAAGCCAAACAATCTCAAAGCAAGCACTAGACATTGCTCGATATTCAAATTCGGTTGAAGATTTTGAAACACGATCTTGCTTCTTGCTCTTTCAAGATATCAATGAATCTCCAAGAAACATGCACCAACCCGTGATGGAGCGACGAGTATCAGGACATCCATCCCAATCAGAATCACTAAATGCATTAAGTTGAATCGGAGAACTACTAGAAAAGAATAATCCACGAGTAGATGTTCCCATGAGATATCGAATGATGAGACGGACAGCCACCAAATGTAGATGGCGGGGAACCTATATAAATTGACTCACTTGTTGAACTGCAAAAGAGATATTAGACCGAGTAATAGCAAGATAATTTAGGCTCCCAACTAATTGCCGATACAAAGTTGGATCAGGAAAAAGATCTCCTTCCACACGACAATACTTTACATTCAATTCCAATGGAGTATTTATAAAGGAAGATTCTTGAAGACCTGCCAAAGCAATCAAATCTTGAGTATATTTGTGTTGGTTCAAGAACACACCTAAAGAATCATAATGAACTTCCAACCCCAAAAAATATGTAAGAGTACCAAGATCTTTCATATGAAAAGAATCCTTAAGTTGCTGATGGAGGCTAGTGATTAGTGAAGAATCAGTTCCTGTGATAATAATGTCATCTACATACACCAAAAGAAGAACACAACCTGCAAATGTTTTTCGAAGAAACAAAGATGAATCATATTTTCTCTGCTCAAAAGAGAATTGAAGGAAAGTAGATCGAAACTTGTCAAACCAAGTTCTGGGAGCTTGTTTTAATCCATATAAAGATCGCCTCAACTTGCATACATCTGATGTATGTGATGAGAACAAATCAGGTGGGGGTTTCATATAAATATCTTCTTTGAGATCACCATGGAGAAAAGTATTTTTGGCATCCATTTGATGAAGAGGCCAATTTTGTGATGCAGTAATGACAATAATAGTTCGCACCATAGTCATTTTTGCTACGGGTGCAAAAGTCTCCTCATAGTCTACATCATACTCTTGTTTGTTGCCAAGGATCACCAATCGAGCTTTGTACCGATCGAGAGTTCCATCAGAATAAAGTTTAATTGAATAAACTCATTTACATCCAATTGGACGGACATTTGGAGGACAAGGAACAATGTCCCATGTGTTATTTAAGAGCAAAAAGTTCCTCCTCCATTGCTTTCTGCCGACATTCAAGCTTGGAGGCTTGTGAGTAACCTGTTGGAATAGAGATGGTGGATAAAGTAGAAGAAAAATTATACCATTTAGAAGTTCGAGACACTCTGGTGGATCGCCGAAGAGGCTCAAGAGGAGCAAACCTTGAAGAAATTTCAAATTCTGGTTGTTGAGCAGTCTCAGGTGGCGGATCTATTTCGAGATGGGGTAAAGTTGGCCGACGTTGTTCATACACAAATCCTGATTTGAACCGCTTAGAAGATAATGACAAATCCTCAAAAGTAGGAAGAAGAGGAGAAACAGAAGATGACTCAACATGAGTAGGAAAGAAATACTGATTCTCAAAGAAAATAACATTTCTAGAAACACGAAATTTATTAGAACTTTGATCATAGCAAATAAAACCTTTCTGTGAAGTACTATAACCCATAAAGGCATATTTAATAGACTGAACAGAGAGTTTATTGCGTTGAGAAGGAGGCAAGTGCACAAAACAAACACAACCAAACGTATGAAAATTATGATAGCTAGGATGCTTGTGATAAAGACGATAATATGGAGACTCTAGATTTAACACTTTAGATGAATGTCTACTAATCAAATAGACAGCAGTACACAAAGCTTCAACCCAATATTTAGATGAAACAGAGGACTCAATCAATAAAGTACGAGTGACATCTAAAAGATGACTATTTTTATGCTCTGCAACCCCATTTTGTTGTGGCGTATACGAGCAAGAATGTTGTGAGACAATTCATTTCTCAAGCAAGAAATTATTGAATTCATGAGACATATATTCTCCACCAGAATCAGATCTTAATATTTTGATGCATGTGAAAAATTGAGTCTCAACGTAAGTCAAAAATTCTTGAATATGAAAAACACTTCAGATTTAGATCGAAGAAAATACACTCATGCAAACCGACTATAATTATCTATAAATGTCACAAAATACTTGAAATGGGCATGAGAAATAACTGGTGAAATACCCTAAACATCACTATGAATGACATCAAAACACTTTACAGCACGACTACGAAAATTAGGAAAAGGAAGAGTTTTACTTTTGCCTAATTTACAAGTGGAACAATCAAAGAAAGCAGTTGAAAATTGATTTTTATTTCCCAATAAAACAAAATTGGACAAATGAGACAACACAATAGAATTTGGATGTCCTAGACATTTATGCCAAACCTCATTCTTAGTAGTGGTAGAAGCAAAAGCTACAACACGAGGAATAGAAAAGTGTATAGAAAATAATCTTCCAACTTTAGGCCCCTTCGCGATTATCGTCCCTAACACCTGATCCTGCACAAGACAACCATTACGAGAAAAATTCACATCACAATTGTTATCTACCAATTGACCAACTGAAATAAGACTAGTCGAGAGATTTGGTGATACAAAAATATTCTTGAAAGTTTCAGTAATATCCCCAACCTTGATAATGGGTAAATTACTACCGTTGACAACTTGAATTTGTGTTGGACCATTATACTCACTGATGTTTTTGAGTATATTAATTGAGTTGGTCATATGATTGGAAGCGTCAGAATCAACAAGCCAAAATTTAGATATTACATCATTACTTTGCAGCCCCAAAGCATAAAATGCTGACACAATCATTTGTTGTACTATTTCAGGAGTACGAACTTGTCCTACTGAAGACGAGTTATTTGTAGTGGAACCATTTATCCCAACTTGAAAAACATTTGCCCTGCGATTTTGAGGACGTGCGGGACACTCTTTGATAATGTGTTCTTGTTGTTTACAATAATTACAGAACTTCTTGCTACAATTGCTAGCTATATGACCATATTTCTTGCAACTGTAGCATTGAGTTCTAGTCATATCCATGCCCTTTCCTTTCCCTTGAGCTGCAAATGCAACAGTGATAGCATTTTCTTGATGAAAAACATTTTGTGCGAAGAGACGCTGCTCTTTACGAAGTAATTCCCTAAAACAAACATCCAACGAGGGAGATGGATCACGGTTCATCATGTTGGAGCGAACACTTTCAAAATCAGATCGCAATTTCATCAAAAATTGATCTCGCTTGCTTTGTTCATGAACTCCTTGAATTGATCTCGCTTGCTCTGTCCAATCATGCTAACACCCCCCACCCACCCACCCACCCAACATCCCCAATCCCCACACTTTGACCATCCCACTGCCTACCCCATCCCGCTCATATAGTGTTTTGCTAGATTATATATAAATACTCTTGGGATAATATTTTTTAGCTTACTTACCCAATACTAGAAAATAAGTGAGTCTAAAATAAGTTAGAGACTCACTTATTTTCCAACAAAACATTTTCAATGGAAAATATTTTCCTTCATACCAAAACACACCCTACATCTTAGACTTTTGACATGCAACTCCATATGACAAGGGAGAGATAACCTGCTAGGTAAAAAGGGCCAGTTGGCTGCTGGGGGTGGGGGTTGGAGATGGGAGAATGGAGTTTACCATATCAAAAGAAATACCACGCGGGCATATACATGAGCTGCAATACAACAAATCCTCAGTTTCTTCATTTCAACAAAAAGGTGACCTTCAGTATCTAAAATAATAAGTAAAGCTGAATAATCTATGAATAACAACTGGAGGAAAAACGCAAAAATCCAGATTTTGAACTCATAATAGGCTCTGTTTGGAAACTTAAGGATCATGATCAAACTAAACTAATCGAGTATCCTGATCTAGTTTGGTTGATGCATTTTCAAATGGAGGAAATCCCCAATCGGCTGGGCTGAAATCAAGTAAAGAACTCAAAACCTGATCAGCAACTTGATGATACGAGCTATCCAACCTTGCATCTGGAACCATAACCACTGACCTGCATACAGTAACATAAAACCCAAGTCATTAAGTAGATGATAGCGCAATCAGAGTTTTTATACATTCCTATGACAACTGTATATCTGTACCTTCACTTTTCTCATAAGAACATTAATGCAACGAAAGGGGATAAAAGAGACCAAAATGCAACTAAGTGATCTTCTATATCAATGAAAATCATCTTGCAACTTCAGGACACACTTGGCATATGTTGTTACATCTAGCAGAAGAAACCCTCATCAACGAAAAGAACTTTGGGGATTTTAGTAGCTCAACCATGTTATTGGCATTTAATCATGCCTCATAGGACCCAAAAAACGTAGTAATAATAGTAAGCAAACAAAAATGAGGAAGTTCAGAACTCATGAAAAAGGCTAACATTCCAGACTGAACACACCTGAAGAAACTAAATTAGGGAAAAAACAGCCTCATAATGGACAAAGCAGGAAAACGATTAGGATAAAACAAGAAACCAGAGCAAACACCAAAAAGGAACCATGTTATTGGGTCTGCATATGTAAGGACCCAAACAAGGACTATTGTCTATCCATCACAGGCAAAACACTGGTATTTACATGGGTGTCATAGAAAATTCAGGGTCCTGGTAAAGTAGCAAACTGAGGCAGTTGAGGACGGAATAGTAATATGTATCTTTTAGATTATCGGATGATCCCGAAGTGACCGAAGAAGAATATAAAGCAGCACAAAACGAGTGCCATCAGTGCAACAGAAAGAAAACGTTGCCAGATGAGATCAGGATCAAACTGGAAAACAAAGTTTACAAACATATTTTGGAGAAAAATTAACTGACATACAAAGGGTTCTAAAGAGTCCTTAAATATGAAGGTAACCTTGTTGGCCAAAGTGAGCACATAGTTCAGACATGGAGAACCAGACCAAAATCATATTGTTTACTCAATTACTAGATGTCATCTTCAAGAGATTTACAACACCTATGAGTTAATAAACTAAAAATAATCTTGGTGCCAAATTGTTGAGACATATATCTAGACGAAATACAAAAGGCAAACTATTTACATGTTCATGAAACCAATCAGTGTAACCTTTTGCACAGGATGTCAAGTACATAAGACTGCTGTCGGAGGGCAAAATTTTCATAGTAATAACTAAGACCAAAACCATGCATTAAAAAAATATGCAGTTGTGCAAGCATTTACTGGAAAGTACAAGGAGAGTTAGTATCAGTTAACTCCTTGAAACCATGGAAAATGAAGTGCATGAAGTGAAATTTCACTCAACCAAAGAGGCACTTAGTTCAAAAGTAATCATGTAGTTCTCTCAAGCTATTCTACTTGAAGAAAATCAAAAAAAGATCAGCAGACATTAAATTTAGGGTGATAGACTTACATTCCAGCATTCTTGGCTGCAAGGACACCAGAGGGCGCATCTTCAAATACCAGAATTCTCTGCGGATCTACTGGTCCACCCTGTCCATATTAAACTTAATGAATACAGCTCATAGGCATCCGTGATATTTCATACTTGACTACTTATATTGACCATAATTCTACTTTTCCATTATGAAGGACCTCCATTCTAGTTTTACAAATTACACCTAACTATCTCAGCCTTGGTAACCAAAATAGTGTCAACTTACATTTTTTGCCCTGGAGGCTCGTACATTCAGAAAAAGTAGTCTCTTACTGTACAATTTTGGGAACAGATTTTGCCTTTCTGTATTAAAATGTCCTAGAACTTTTAGATGTTATATACTCTCCGCTTCATATTGAATGCCCACCTTCCAATTTTAGTTCATACCAAAATAGTGTCCTTCCTAAAAAAAGTTCTTAAACATACTATACCATATAAAAATCACATGGGACCTGCTTTTGCTCTTTTAAATACTCCGTCTATCCCAAAAAAAAATCCATGTTGACTTTTCAATAATCAAAATACATTTTGTTCAAACAAAACTTAAGATAAACTTTTATATACATAAGAGAATCTTAAATCTTCTACATGATATGATCCGCAGATAGTATATATTTTTGTCGTTTCATGATAAAAAACCATCTTGAAAACGACATTAAACAACTCAGGAAGGACTTACACATGGTGTTCATCGACCTAGAAAAGGCTTACGACAAAGTCCCCTGGAAGGTTCTATGGAGGTGCTGGGAGGCTAGAGGTGTACCTATGGTGTATACTAGTCGCTTAAGGACATGTACGATGGAGCCAAGACCCGCGTAAGGGCAGTGAGAGGAGACTCGGAACACTTTCCGGTGCTGATGGGAATGCACCAGGGATCAACCCTTGGCCCGTTTTTATTTGCCTTGGTGATGGATGTGTTGACGTGGTAAATTCAAGGTGAGGTGCAATGGTGTATGTTATTTGCGGATGACGCAGTTTTGATTGATGAGACTCGCGACGGAGTTAACGCTAAATTGGAAGGTTTGGAAACAGACCGTGGAATCTAAAGGGCTCAGGTTGAGCAGGACCAAGACTGAATACTTAGAGTGCAAGTACAGTGATGTGACGCATGAGGCTGACGTGGAAGTGAAGCTTGATACACAAGCCATCCAAAAGAGAGATAGTTTTAAGTATCTTGGGTCTTATCAAGGGAATGGAAAGATTAACAATGATGTCACTCACTGTAATGGTGCAGGGTGGATGGAATGGAGGCTCGCAACCGGAGTCTTATGTGATAAGCAGGTGCCACCTAAACTTAAAGGTAAGCTCTACAGAGTGGTGGTTAGACCAGCTATGTTGTATGGAGTAGAGTATTGGCCAGTCAAGAACTCTCACTTCCAGAAGATGAAAGTGGCGAAGATGAGGATGTTGCGATGGATGTGTGGGTATACTAAGAGAGGATTAAAAATGAGGATATCCGAGACAAGGTGGGAGTGCCTTTAGTGGAAGATAAGATGTGGGAAGCGAGGTTGAGATGATTCGGGCATGTGATGAGAAGATGCACGGATGCCCCAGTGCAGAGGTGTGAGAGATAGGCTAGGGATGGATTCAGGAGAGGTAGAGGTAGACTGAAGAAGTATTTGAGAGAGGTGATTAGAAAGGACATGACACAGTTGCAGCTTACCGAGGACATGACCTTAGATAGGAAGGTGTGCAGCACATGAATTAGGGTAGAAGGTCAGAAGGCAAGAGCGCGTCCATACTAGTAGCTAGGAGTGCATTGTCTTGTTGCCCTTACTAGTAGTCGTAGTACTACGCTTGTAGTTTCTTGTTCTTCGACTTTTGTTAATATCTGTTGTTTCTTGTAGCTCGATTGTAGTATTATTCTACTACTATTTGTTGTTTTTGTTACTATCTATTGTCTCTTGTACTTCTATTACGCCTTTTTCTAGACTGTTTTTGTCTTGAGCCGAGGGTCTATCGAGAACAGCCTCTCTACCTCACCTCTGAGGTAGAGGTAAGGTCTGAGTATACTCTACCCTCCCCAAACCCCACTTTCTGGGACTACACCGAGTATGTTGTTGTTGTTGTTTCATGAGAAAAAAATAAGTCCCTAAAATGGCTTGGACATGCCTCAGTTCTTGTCACTGAGCAGCTAGGCTTAGAAGAGAGACAATCCTCCTTTCTAGAGTTCAAATAGCAATAGTGCAACCAACATCCAGATATCCAAGCAATCTAACTAAATAGTGATTTTGGTTTAGTCTTAGCTTTAGGGTTCAGTTAGGCCCAAGGTCCATCTTCTTAACGCGGTAGAAATTTAGAGTTTACAAGACTAATCAGCAAGTTAGCTGTTTGTTAGATCTCGTCTCTGAAGGCAATTGCCATCTGAATTTTACTATTGAAGAAGCTTTATTGTGTCAAAGAGAGGAGATAGACAGAAGAAGTTCAATTTGATACATGTTGATTGGGCGGCTCGATCATACGAAATGTTCGATCGGCTCCATAGCAGTATGGAAGCAGGCAGGTAACCGTGATACTGAAGGTCTCCAAATTAGAAGGTTATTTCTCAATATTTGGTTCCAACTTCCATCAAAAGTGGAAGCAGATAGAATATTAAGATAAGGTAGTAGAAAAATGATATATTCTTCCTGCCATTTGATTGATGGGCACTCAAACCATTTGTACAGGAAGGACAAGAAAGAACTGTGAGTTGATGGTGAGCGTTATCGGTGTTCCCGTTCATTATAGTGTAGGTCTGTAGGAAGCTCTTCAAAGAGATCAGAGATCTTTGTGGGGTTTTTATAAAAGTTGATGCAAGTCTACCAAGATGTGCCAAGAGTGAAGACAGTAATGAAGAACGATGGCAGCATTCCGAAAGCAACAATATTTTGGAGATGTCGGTTTCAGTTATTAAATATGGATCTTGCCAACTAACGGAATTGTATTGGTCCTTGAACCAAAATCATTTCAAGGCTCTAAGGGAAAAGGAGGGCAAAAAGAAATAAGGAACATTCTATTGGAGCTAAAAGTAGGTGGAATGAGCAGACAGAAAATTGGAGATTTAGTAGAGATGAAGGTCCGCAATAAGTCAGGATATTACTTGGAGATAATGAGCACTGTTGCAAATTCAATTTTATTGGAAAAAATGAAAGTTAATGGATAGACTGAAGAATTAAGAAAGTACCATCATAGGACAAGAAATTAGCAGCTCTTTATCAGAAATACAGAATATTCAAAAGAAGAAAGACAAAAGTTAGGCGGTTCTAGTAAGCCCATACATAAATGAGACCGATCATCTCAGACCGCTTCAACTTGCAATATAGTTTTGATTTGCAGAAAGAAGGTGCTATGGACATCAGTGATTATAGGTTTATCAGTTTAATAAGCATTGTGCATAAGATTATTGTTGAATTGTCACCAATGCATTTGATAACTGAGTGGACAAGTAAATACCACCTTTACAAATGTGCATTTACAGAACAAAATCAAATTTGGATGCAAACCTTATAGCAAATGAAGCTATAGATTCCAGGTTTTGATCTCTTCAGGTTTAAAGCTGAGGTTGAACGGGTCATTGAAATAGCCAGTCAAGCATTTGGAAATGAAGCTTTCATCGATCCCTCCTTGGTTAGAGGCCTCAACCTGATGTGAAGGCCATTGACATAGTAGAAGATACTCCGGCAAACTGGTTCAGATGGATCGAAAGGAAGAGGAGTTTCATGACCAGCATCCATATCAGACGACACATTCTTCTATGGATTCATAATATTTTTCAGGACAGCATATTATGACTATTATTTGAGAGTTTCTCTGCTTTAAATCTGTGTGGGGTGACTATGGATTTATCTTGCAACCTTACAAGAAACATGTATCTTGCAACCTTACAAGAAACATTTATCTTGCAACCTTACAAGAAACATTCTTTAGGAGGTTTTGTAAACATTCTTTAGGAGGTAAGATTAATTCTTATGTTGATATATTTGGTTTCTATTAAAATAAATTAAAGAAGGTAACTAGTCTTATACTAATTATTGTCTCTAGTTTCTTTGAAATAGGGTTCTAGATCACTTTTGATTTAAGTTCTTGAACTGACTCTATTAGTATCATAATTAGTTTTAACCCGCTAATTTTTGAATACTAAGAGCTTGTTTGGCCTAGCGGTTGAAAAACTGCTTATTTAAGAAGCACTTTTATAAAACAACTTTTCAGAAAAGTGCTTTTGAAAAAAACAGTTTGTGTTTGGCTAATTCATTTAAAAAGTGCTTTTGATAAACAGATTGTGTTTGGCTAATATTTTTCTAAAAGAGCTTCTGAGAGACAAATTACGAAAAAGGACAGGTATCAATGGACTTTTACTATTAAGATTATTTTATCGAGAGAAATTATTTTAAATATCTATTATAAATTTTTTAATTCAGTTTTTATTTTTATTTAATTAAAAAGTATATATTATAAATTTTCAATCAATATTGTACATAGATACATAAAAAATATTAAATATTAATATAATATTAAACTAAAAAATATCAAGCAAAATGAATTCAAAAATTATTCCATAAATTAAATTACTACATATGAAAAAATTCACCATAAAATAAATAGTTTTTCATACATCACAAAAAATTTTGTCATGTGCATTTTAAGTTATAATGATATTATATTTTAAAAATTTAATATCTTGATCTTATTGAGTTGGAATTGAATTATAATATTATGAAATGTAAGTATAAAAAAACTAAGAGAATTATATTAATTGTTTGTTTGTTTGTGTTAATAGTATAGGAATAAGTAATTTTTTAACACATACACTCTCACTTTTAAGATAATACAATATTTTGTTAGTTGCATAAATAATCTAATAACATCTAATTTGTAATATTAAATAATATTGATATTTGTTATTTTTTGTTTTGTTATTATCTTTACCTACAAAAGTAAAACTTTCACAATAACAAAAACTTATATGTAAAATAATATAAATAAATAAGAAATTTATTTTTTTGTTACCTTTTTTTTCTGGGTTCACTAGCATATTAAATGCTTACCTAATAGAAACGTAAAATAATATATATAAAATATAAAATAATAATATATAAAACGTAAAATAAAATATAGAATTTATGGTATAAGAATGAAGAATAAAACTTGATCAAACTTATGAAATATGCTAATTAATTAACAAGGGATATATTGGTAAATATGTATAAATGATAGGAATATTTTTGTCTTGAAAAAAATCATTTTCTGCTTCTGCTTCTGCTTTTTTTAAAAAGCAGAAATTTTCTGCTTCTTCCCAACAGCAGAAAAACTGCTTCTGCTTCTATTTAAAAGCAGTTTTACTCGTTAGCCAAACACCTTGTTTTACCAAAAAAGCACTTTTTTCTAAAAAAAGAAAAGTGTTTTTTTGCCTCCCAACCGCTAGGCCAAACAGGCTCTAAGATCAATTAGGGTTCTTAGCACTTATTTTGAAATTTGGGGATTTTATTCTCGAATTTCACATATCTTTCAATTCCTGTCTTTAATCTTTGTATTTTCCCTTCCGCATTATTTTCTTGTTTTTATTCAAGTAATCTAATTCTTATCACCAAGGAAGGAGGAAAAGACAAATAATAGTCTCTAAGTTCAAGATAACTACAGATGAGTTGACTTAGCTGGAAAGATTCAGAGCTTTGCTGAAAATGGGAGTAAACAGACTCGTGAGCTAGTTCCTGTCACCCAGTGATCATATGCGGAGGCTGTAAGACTCATAAATGGTCTGATTTTTTGATAAAGACTCATAAATGGTCTGATACAGAGATCTTATTCAAGGCTGATAATGAAAATATGGCACTGAAGGTAGATGGGGAGTCTTTAACGCAATGTAAGAAGTACATGTTCACATGCTTAATAGCAAATGTAGACGGGAAATCAGAGATGAAGTGGAACACAAGTGACTATAACTTGGGCCAGAAGAAGCTGTGGGCTAGCATCAAAGATTGGGGTTGTTGAGATGATCAATGGAAGATTTCTTTTGGAATTTCCATCTGATATAGAAGTTGCCAGGGTTAAGATTGGTGAATGGAGATGGAAGGGATAGAAAATTAATCTTGTGAATTGGACTTCGCCGATATCAATGTCAGGAAAATGCAAGTTCCGGCGACTCAAGATGGGTTAGGCTTAACAATTTTCCGAAGCAACTCCGTGTGGCTTGATGCTAACGCTCACTTAATTAGGTTATATTGGGGAATGAAGCAAGGAAGGGGTATCACATATGTAAAAGTATATTTGCATACACTGTTACCAGTTTCAAAAAAAAAAAAAATTGTATATAGAACTTTCTAATACTTATTTTTGCTAATACGTTACAGTATTGTGCAGCAACTTGATTAGTTGAAGTTAAAATGGAAAAACAACTGTAGAACATGCAGAGGAGGAGGATTGGATTGATATGAGCGAGATTAACTTCTGAGGTGGCAAAACAATGCAACATCCTAACAGATATTATTGACTTTACTTTTTTTATTTGGAAGCTAACAATTCAAGATGACTAATGAGTTTGATCATTGCATCACCGTAAATAGCTCACAGAGCAAAATTCATATTTCTAAAGAATTAGATTATTTGAAGTTTGATATAAGAACTAAGCCAACAGAAACATGCATATCTGAAAAGTCTAGTAGGTAAATTATCAGTTAGACCATCCTAAGGGAGGTTTATGTAATAGAAGATTGACCAAGAGAAGGATCAGCATCATAGCTGCGAGATCTCTCAGGATATACCAATCTAGAGAGAAAAAAAAGTCAGAGAATTACCTCAAATCTGTTTGCAGCTGCAAGGAATATATCAGGTGATGGCTTCCCTTGTTTAACTTCTGGATCATCACCACGAACGATATGATGCATCAGTGAAAAAAGTTCACTGTGTCTTTGAGTTTTCAAATCAAAGTGCCGCTTGTGGGTACTGAAAATGCATTTATATTAGTTCACTTGCTGCATCTTACTTCTTAAACATTATTTTGGCTTATGTTAATTCCTACACTTCTACTTGCTATACTAATTATGCCACCAATGGTAAACTTTCTGGTGAACAAAACTAAAAAGAAGATGACATACCCCGTAGCAACACAAATTGGTATCCCATTTTCATGAAGGTGATGAATCAGGCGGCTGGCCCCTATAACAGGACAAAAAGTTAAAACAAGCAAAGAAATTCGTGTATACTAATCCAATTTTGCATCAAATGAAATCAAAAGATTGAAATGAACAATATGTAGAACATATATGCTAGTCTTCATACATGATATCCACTCTACTTCAGAAAAAACTGTTCTAAACTAACATTACTGGAAAGAACTTGAAAACATAATTATCCAAGATTTGGGAAATGAGGTCACAAATATGTAGCATATACATTCTACATAATGTTCATTTCAATCTTTATGCATAGGGACCTCTGGAATGTTGAATTTTTCGCAGCGAGTTAAAAGATGCACAAGACACATAATGAACAGTCAAACTAATCATTTACCAATGCGATGTTTAGGAGCAAAAAAGAAACCTCTGAAAATCATTTCTCATGTGTGCAGCAAAAGTTGTTCCAACTCTGAAGAGTATACCACAAGAGGGTAGTAAGGTGTTTTCCTTGATAACTAGGAAATCATATGTTCCAAGTCACTTAAAATTAGGCTTTTCTTTTCTCAAGTTTCAAGGTTTAAACCTTTTTATAACAACTCTGTCAAGGCTAGCTTGCAGTACACCTCGACTAAAATCCATCTCGTACCTGTTACCTCCCACTAGCACAGGTGCTGGATAACTCTACCCACCAAAACTTAGACAAATTGGAAGTTTCATCTAGGGTTGCCTCCAGTGAGATTCAAATATTAATTGATCAAGGTTGTTACTCCAGCTCTCAACAGCTAGGACATCCCCGGGGACAGTTTCAAGGCTTTAATATGCAAAATAAAGCACAAATGTTATGGAGGAACCTTTTATTATGCATCTAGAGATTACATGTCCCTGATTATATTTTGGGTGAAGAAAGAAAATCGAGTTATTTCCATCAAGTAAAGCATAGCCTCTCCAAAACTTTAAAACCAGTAAAAGTCATCCTCTATTGGTTGTTCTTCGTCAAATACCGTATAAGCTAGGCCATATTAGCAGGCAAAGATGGAGATAAAGAGTAAGGACTGAAACCCCATTAGCAGCTTGTAATGTTCACGCAATATGGGTGTCTCATCCTTAAGAATTGGTTACTTCCTCGGCAAAATTTGGAATCTTGAAGGATAAGAGCTTGTTTCAACAGAGATTCATGAGAACGTGATCCACCGCCACCACCACTCTTTTCTTTTTTCAGGAATTTCATAAATAGGAAGTTCAGAATCCAATTTGAATATTGAAAGGATTACCAGATATAACACAAAAAAAATTCACCTGTCCCTGCACGTCTATTTAACACTATTCAGAAATTAATTCGACATCTACTGGATCAATTATGCTTCCCCACAATTATACTTCCCCAATGCTTTTTGCACAAGTTATGGAGGTAAAAGTATATCTGGGAATTGAATACTCCAATACAGAAAGTAATAGGTAGAAACTAGTATGATTTATCGCAGATTGTTCTGGACCTAAAATTCATCATACAACCAAAAAAAATGATCTTGTTGAGAAATTGATGTCTTACTTCATAACTTTTAGGAAACAATAGCCTAACAAAGGGTTCAGTCCAATTTTGGACGCCTATATAGGAAGTAAACACATAATAAAATATACATATATATATATATATATAATATACATAAACGTTATAATATATGTCCATGTAGATAATATGCAAATCGGAACTCTCTTTTAAAGGGAAATCATATATAGCACGGTTAAATCTTCAGTCAAGACGGTTATATAGAAAGTGAAGAAATTGATTCGAATATTTGATAAAGTTCCACAAATTTATGCTATTTTAAGAAAAATAGTCAATTCCGTTTTACATCATGTGCAAATGTCTGCTATTCTTATGTACAGAACTGAGGAAGGGTGAGAAAGCTGAAACTTGAGAAATGAATAAATAAAAATAATCTGTCTCTTGTGCTTATTAAAATTGTACCTGGCATGAGGTCGCTTGTGGGAAACATTTTCTGCAACATTTCCTCTCTCTGTACAAGAAAATCTTCAGCTGTAAGTGAATCACTTATTCCTGTCTCTTCCACAAAGACCCTGGCAGCCTCTATTGCCTTCTTCCCCATCATCTTTGCCTTGAGTGACCAATCAAAAGTCTTATTATACCTAGCAAGTATAATCTCCTGGACCTCCGTATAGAATTTCTCGGTGTCTGATACACAAAAGAAAAGCAACAATGAAGCTAGTCAACCAAGATTCGTCTTCAAGTAGCATCTATTCGACTACACAAAGATTCACCGGTTTCTTTCCGATAGAATCTAACAAACGGGAAAGTCCTGGTAAATATAAATCTTCCCTTTGATCCCCTATGTTAACAATCTATCCTCACACCTTCTTCCCGTTACTTATTTGCTTTCATCCTTGGAAGCTCTTTTTTTCTAAAACAAACTGGAGTGTCTTAATGTATCATGTGATGGGGTATATCCATGTCAAATAATAAGCCATGCAATGCCAGCTGCGGTTAAACACATATGCATACCCAAGGGGCATAAACGCTTTGGCGGTGTGAATTTGTTTTGTGGTTATTTAAGTTATATAACTTGGGTAACAATAGAAAGTCCAAATAACAAAACACCTAGAGTAAAATACTGAATGACCTCACAAAAAATCAAATGAACCAGTCCATGCATCCTTTTCCTAAACTTTAACATCCCCTATAATAAATCAACATCAATCTTACTGTTGCTTTGAGAGAACAAGGGAACTAGATTTTATTTTATTTTTTGGTTGATAAAGAGGGACCTAGATTTCTCTTGAATATTGCAAATCTTACAGGTGCACAACAAGCTGTCTTAGGTATAAGAGTTGATTATAGTATTGTACATCTCTAAAAAATAATTCGTAAGAGATAAGACAATGCACAGTTGAAGGAACTTTCTCCGTCTGTACTATTGCTGACTTTTCCTCTACAGATGCACACCAGTATAAGGTTTTTACTGAATAAAAATCATAACAGCATACAGGCAGTGAGTAATATATCATTCACAAAAAGAATGCAATTCTCTGGTATGCTGATATGCTTTAGAACCACCAATCCTCCGTAATTTATTGATTTTTTCAAAGAAATATCGTTTACAGAAAGAATGCAGTTCTCTGCTATGGTGACATGCTTTCAGAACCACCAATCCACCGTAATTTACTCTTGATTCCTCTTAATTAGGGGAAAATATAATCAATGAACTAAGAAATGCCACTGTTTTCTTTGATAGGTAAGAAATATCTTAGTTCTTGAGTAGCTTATGTGCCAGATATGTGATGTTACATCAGAAAGACATAGACATACAGACGTGTACATGTGCTTGAGGAACACGCTTATCATACCATCTCCACTGGAATGTGGAGCGGCTTAGTGTACGGACAAAGAAAAGTAGTAACAGAATACAGCAAAAGACTCTTCCTCTGCATAAGAGATGGGCTAATGGTCACAGGGACTCGCTTAAAGAGACTAGAAATTATGGAGTTGTTCACCTATCAAATATAATTGACAACTTGTGGTATCACTACCAAAGGTAACTTCAAATTCCAAGTCAGATAATTCCTTCAAGCAGCGGCTGATTTATTTTGGCACACTGCATGCGCCCAACCATCTTCCAAGAATGCTATTTCACCCTTCAAAAGATTTTCTAAATTTTAAAATATGCCTTACATAATTACTTCAGTCCCCCTCGCCTTTTCCAATATATTAGCTTCCCCAGCCTATCTTTACAAATCCTGAATCTGCCACTGCTTTCAAGGTATAACATCAAAAGTTACAGTGCTCAACTCTTCATTTTCAATCAATAGTCCACTAGCATAATCATTCATCTCTTCAGAAAAATAAGGGTAGAACACATCACACTCAAATTTTGAATTTCACTTCCCCCAATTATCAGAAATTATACAAGAACAATTTAAGCAAACGATTGCATACCAAGATTACATCAATCCTAGAGAAACTACTTATAGGCAATTCCCACGAGCACACTCCCAGAAGTGGACAATTGAGACCCGAAAAAGCGTGGCATTGCATTCTCAGTTCATTCAGATTTGGGAAATGAAGTCACAAAAAAATTAAAGTAGAGGAAAGAGAGTAGGAGACCAAAATCCAAGAGAGATCTTATACATATTGATACCTAGAAGAAGGCCGTCCATGTCAAAGATTACATGAGTGATTGAGCCTTTTCTTGCAGATAAAGCATCATTGATGCCTTCATTCGCCATATTTGAACAACTTTTAGCGTACAACAACCTACAATCGCTTAAGATTCCGGGAGATCTGGAAACTTATTTTTGTTAGCCTCTGGGCTTAATTAATTTGGAGTAAATTTTCTAAAAAGTCACTCAAGCTTTGATAATTGTCTTCAAATATCACTTTTATTTTATTTAGAACTAAAATATTATTCAACTATCACTTTTTTCCTTAAAAAATACTAACACCTCAAAAGCCTCCTTCTATCTTAGTTGAGAAAATTGAATGGAAGGTGACACTTTAGTTTCAATATTAATTTTGGTGACACTTTGACCAGCCCAAGGTCAAAGACCACTTAAAATAAGGATTAATTTAATTGGGGGCTAAACTAACATTTTTAAAACTTGTTAATTTTTTTAAAAATACAAAAACACCCAAACAGTTTGAAACTTTTCAACTCCCCCAATTCCTCTTTCTTTTCCTCTCCTCTCTCTTAAACCAACGATCAAAAAAAAGAGATCAAAAAAAATTCTCTCTTCTCTTCTCTTCACTCAACTGCGAATTTGCTTCCAACTAAAGCTCTTCTTCTCTGTTCTTTTCACTCGACCTTTGCTCTTTCTCTCTCTTTTCAGGTAAAGCTCTCAGCCTTCTCTTTTATTTGGTTCAAAAAGTTGAGAAGTTAGGGTTTTTAAAAAAGTTAGGGCTTTGATTAAAGAAGAAGAACTGGACTGTGGGTTGATGATTTTGTTGTTTTATGCTTAAAAATGAAAGAAACCCTAATTTGTGGTATTTGTTTACACTTGATATGATTGTATATTTGTAAATAGTGTGTGTATCTTCAGTGAAATATGAATTTTTATTGTTGTTTGTTATTCTTGTTCTTCAACATTGTTGTGTCTGGTTGTTGTTCTTGTCTTGTGTTATTATTTTTGATAGAAGTAAATTTTTTGTTATTGTTGTTGTTGGAATCTGTTGTTACAGTTGTAGAAGGGTCTTGCATCTCAAAAAGTTAGACTTTTTGAAAATAATGCTTTGGTTAATGAATAAGAAGAGGACTGGACTTGAACTGAGTTAAGAAGAAGAAGATTTGAACTGAGTATTCTCCTCAAAGTTAGGGTTAATGTTGTTGTTGTTCTTGTTCTTGAACATTATGTTGGTGTTATTGGTGTTGTTGTATTGGTAAATGTTGTTGTTGTTGTTGTTTTGTTGATTTTATTGAATTTTGTTGGTGTTATTGATATTGTTTTATTGGTAAATGTTGGTGTTGTT
>QJPP01002056.1:363097-495113 GCA_003996215.1 Jaltomata sinuosa | reverse complement strand
AGTGCCGCGGTCTGAAATAATAGAAGCTGGGACCCCGTGCAACCGAACAATCTCACGAAGGTAGATCTGAGCTAACCTTTCTGCGCCATAAGAAGTCTGAACCGGCAAGAAATGTGCTGACTTAGTCAGCCTATCAACAATCACCCATATGGAATGAAACCCATGAAGAAGTACGAGGCAAACGAACAACGAAGTCCATAGTAATCCCTTACCCACTTTCCACCAGAAATGGGGAAGTTGCTGCATAACCACCAAAGTTCATGTGCTCCGAACTTAAACCTGCTGACAGTTCAAGCACTGATATATTGAACTTCCGCTATCCGCTTCATACACTCCACCAGTAAAGCTGTCGTCAAGTCTCTATACATCTTTGCTGTGCCAGGGTGAATTGAGTATCTAGTACAATGTGCCTCGTGAAGTATCAACTGAATCAAATCACTAATCCTCGGAACACAAAGGCGACTATCAAACCTCAGAACCCCATCTGAATCTAGAGTAGCCCGACTGGTCTCACCCTGAACAACCCGATCACGAAGGTCACACAACTGCTGATCCTCAAACTGACAGCTCTGAATCTGATCAATCAAAGTAGAACGAACCTCAACACTGGCGAGAACTCTGCTAGGATCCGACAAGTCAAGCCTAACCAAACGGTTAGCCAAGGACTTGATGTCCAAGGCCAATGGTCGCATCAGAGAACTGAAAGGAAGCTACGGCTACCCCATACGTCACTGCCCTTCCCGGACTTAAGGCATCCGCTACCATTTTTGCCTTGCCACGGATGATACAGAATAGTGGAAGTCATAGTCCTTCAGTAAGCTCGACCACATCTCCTCTGTCTCGAGTTCAACTCTCACTGACTCGTGATATACTGAAGACTACGGTGATCGGTGAAGATCTCACAGTGAACTCCATATAGGTAATGCCTCCAGATCTTGAGCGCGAAAACTACCGCCGCCAACTCTAAGTCATAAGTGGGGTAGTTGCGCTCGTGAACCTTCAGCTGCCTCGACGCATATGCTATTACTTGACCCTGCTGCATCAACACACAACCAAGACCAACCCCAGAAGCATCACAATACACGGAGAAGCTCTGACCCTCAACCGGCAAAGTCAAAACTGGAGCTGAAGTCAATAAGGCCTTAAGCCTCTGGAAGCTATCCTCACACTGATCCGACCACTGAAATGGGACATCCTTCCTAGTCAGCATAGTCAAGGGTGCTGCTATGGAAGAAAATCCCTCAACGAACCGTCTGTAGTAACCTGCTAAGCCTATAAAGCTGCAGACCTCAGTAGCAGTAGTAAGTCTAGGCCAATCACAAACCGCAGAAATCTTTCCCGGGTCAACCCTAATCCCATCCTTAAACACCACGTGCCCTAGGAATGCAATTGACTCAAGCCAAAACTCGCACTTTGAGAACTTGGCATAAAGCCGATGATCTCTCAAAGTCTGGAGTATAAACCTCAAGTGCTGCACATGCTCATCTCTACTACGCGAGTATACCAAGATGTCGTCTACAAAAACTATCACAAATGAGTCCAAATACGGGCCAAGAACCCTGTGCATCAAGTTCATAAAGGCTGTGGGGGCATTAGTCAATCCAAAAGACATCACTAGTAACTCATAATGGCCATAACGTGTCCTGAATGCTGTCTTAGGGATGTCCTCCACCCTAATCCTCAACTGATGGTAGCCAGACATCAAATCAATCTTCGAAAACACGACTGAACCCTGAAGCTGGTCAAATAAATCGTCAATCCTCGGCATCGGATACCTATTCTTCACTGTCACCCTATTCAGCTGCCGATAATCAATACACATGCGAATCGACCCATCCTTATTCTTCACAAAGAGAACAGGAGCACCCCAAGGTGACACACTAGGTCTAATAAACCCCTTAGCTAACAGATCCTTGAGCTGCTCCTTAAGCTCCCTCAACTCAGCAGGAGCCATACGGTAAGGAGAAATAGAAATGGGCCTAGTGCCCAGCTCTAGCTCCATAGCGAAATCAATATCTCTCTCAGGTGGAAGGCCTGGCAGGTCGGTAGGAAACACATCGAGGAAGTCTCTAACCACAGGAACAGACTCAGGAGAAGTGAGGTCAGCACAAACATCTCGGACATATTCTAGATAAGCTAAACACCCACAGGAAATCAACTTCCTAGCTCGAAGACAAGAGATGATCCCAGATGGTGCATGGCTAACAGAACCGTGCCACACAACCGGGGATACAGCGGGCACAACTATGGTAATGGTCTTGGCATAACAACCCAAAACCACACGGTGAGGGGATAACCAGTCCATGCCCAGTATCACATCAAAATATAGCATATCAAAAATCATCAAATCACCCCAAGTCTCTGAATCACTAATAGATAGCATACAAGATCTCACAATCCGATCCACTCCTAAAGAATCTTCTACTGGGGTCGAAACAGAAATAGGAACAGATAATGGCTCACTAGCCAACCCCAAACAAGGCACAAAGTAGACAGATACATATGAACAAGTGGATCCAGGATCAAATAAAGCCATAGCAGACTGATGGCACACATAAATCGTACCTGTAATCACAGCATCTGAGGCCTCTGCCTTTGGTCTCCCAGGGACCGCGTAAAACTGACGACGACCTGCACCTGCTCGACCGCTATCAATACCACATTCTCTGCCGCATGGAGCACCACCTCTACTCTGATGACAACCCCCTCTAGACGGGGGATGAACTGCTCATAAAGGCTCGGCCAACTGAACTATACCCTACTGAGGGCAATCTCTAGCAAAATGACCAATAACACCACAAGTAAAACAAGCCCCTGACGGCCTACTCAGTCGAGATAAACCAGCAGATCCCGTATAACCACCACAGCCTGATGCCCCAGAAACTGTACCCCTCGAACACTGGCCGCCATAGCCCTGATGGCTGCTCTGACCCTGCTCGAACTGGGTACTACCAAAAGTCTGAAGGGAAGCCTGAACCGGTCGGTTGGACTAACCGTGGTGCTGCTGTGGGTGATAACTCCGGCTCCACTGGCCAGGACCTCTAACACTATATCTGGAGCCACTGTAGACACCCTGATGTCGAGGCCTCTTATCTCTGGACCCCTTATCATGTCGCTGTAAGTCCTTCACAGTACGGGCATAGTCTACTATAGCCTGAAATGACTGACCATCGGCAATCAATATCTCAGCTGGCTGCCTGTCTCAGGCCTCAAACCCCATACAAATCTGTGAATCCTATCTGCCCGGTAGGAATGATCATAGCTCCGAACGGCGCTAGCTAATGAAAACGGGTCTCATACTCTGAGACAGTCGTAGACCTCTGCATAAGGTGAGTAAACTGCTCCCTGCAACGCTCACGATCACTCTGAGGTAGAAACTTGGCCATAAAGGCCTCATTGAACTCAGACCAGGTCAAAGGAGGTGACGATGGTGGTCTACAAGAAACATGAGCCCTCCACCATAACTTCACTGGGCCCTCTAAATGATAGGTAGTATAACCAACCCCGTGAGTCTCCAACAAACCCAAATGATGGAACATCTCCTCACATGTAGTAATAAAGTCATGTGGATCCTGTCCAGAGTAACAGCAAACCTCGGAGGTTCTAACCTCAAAAACCTACCCAATGCCTTCTGCTCTGACTCTGTCATAGCTGGGCGAGGGGCAAGAGGCTGTGCAACTGATGGAACCAGAATGACCTCCGCACGGGGAGCCGTAGTAGAAGGCTGCGCTTCTGAGCTCTGTGCACCCAGGGCTACCCCCTGAGCGGATGTCTGCGCTACCTCAGAAGGTCGCTCTCCAATCATACCCAAAAGCTGTAATAGTAACCCCCGAATATCTGGAGACTGAGCTGCGACTGGAGCTGGCACAGAAGTGGGCACTGGAGCTGGTACTGGAGCTGGCGCTAGAGCTGGTGGTTCCTAGGCTGCCCCCTGATCCACATGCCGCTCGGGGTCTATCTCAACTCTAGCAGCTCTATCAGGTGCCGCTGCTCGAGGGCATCCTTGGCCCTTAGCTGGAGTGGGAGGCTCGTCTCCGCGTGATGCCGATGGTCTCGTACGAACCATCTGCGGAAGGATGAAGTAGAACAAATGAGATTTCCAGAAACTTCAAGGGTTCTACGCACGACACAGAAGCAATGAAAGACTCAAATTTCCTAAAATGCCACTGTAGCCTCCCAAAGATAGAGTACGGACGTCTCCGCCCCGATCCGCAGGACTCTACTAGACATTGGCTCTTATACCGATGACATCGGTGAACCTAAAGCTCTGATACCAAGTTGTCACGACCCGATTTCTTGGTCATGATGGCACCTACAACCCCCCAGTAGGCGAACCAATTCCCGTAGCCCAGGACAGTTAGTAATGGGCTACTATCTAACAAATAAGCATAAGTATAGTTTAATAAGCAAAAGTAAGAGAGTAAGATGAGGAGAATAGATAACAGGAGTATATATATACATATGCGGAAACTAAACCAAACCCCAAGACCTGGTATCATAGTATAGAGCCAAAACTACATACATGGAGTGCAAACGATCCAAAACAATATATACAGATGTCTCTGAATGGTAATAGAGTACATGAAGCAAAAGATAAACTAAAGCTAAGCTCCGATTGCCAAGAGCTCACCCTCAGTCTGAAGTAGTCCCCAATAGATCTCCAAGCATGAATCACAGCGATCTAACGACGATGGCCCACGCTAGGATCTGCACCCAAAGATGCAGGGGGTAGGGTGAGCACCAAATGCGAAGCATAAGGTACCCAGAAGGTATCATAGGCCGACTGGGCACATATAAGATAAAAGCGTAGTAACAGACAGAATAGAAGCAAGCAGTCACAGAAAACAACGAAAGGTACATAAGAACTAGCCTAGAGGGGAATCAACAAAACCACATGTGAGGCCAGTAAGCAGAATATAGACACCATAGGCACAGGTGAAAGTAAGAAATAATGCACCTGGGGTCCTTGCAATAACAGTGTAGACATAATAAGTTTACGAAATGAACGGTATACCGGTAACCTCAAGTGTAAGAAGAAGAGAGAAAGAGTAATGATAGGCATGCTTAGAGACATGAATCAAGCCCAACTAATCATATCAATCTCAAATCCAGCAACTAACAGTCTAGCAGTAACCAATTTCATAATTAACCGTAACAAGGAACAATTCTACAAGTAAATAGCAAGAGTCTACCTACAGTCCCCCGGCCGCCCATACAACCGAGGAACACAAACAAGTGAAAACAAACCCTCCGGCATCCCATACTACCGGAGCGTACAATCAACAAACAACAAACAAGAGTGGAGCCTCAAAAAATGAATGATATGATGCATGAAGATCTCAAGTGAAATGGTATCTCTGTATATACCTCCTCCGGTGCCGATCCGACCCAGCCGGTAGGTTCCATGGTAGGACACTGCCCGTATACCTCTACTCCACCGTATACCTTTCCTCCGGCACACGCAGCCCGCTGCCCCAGGCCCGGATGGCAAGGTCCATGGTGGTCCCTGACCCCATACTTAAACTCAGTACCAAAACATGTCATCCGGAAGCAGGTCCGGGTTCAAGATAGTAGGATAATATCTCAAAAACCCCTCCAAGGGTGCCCGAGCATAACCGGGTCTAAACAGTAGAAAGTCATCTCAGGTGCTCGGTCCGACCGAGGATAAAATTATCTCAAGTAGCAAGAAAACTCAACTAGTACCCTGACCCTGCCGAGTCTAGCGTTAATCGTAAAACTGGTGATTTAAAACATAATTTTACTTTCTTTTACCCAGGAATATTCACAAGTTAAATCAAACCATTCCAAATCATTTCCATCAAAAACTGTCCGAGACTAGCCTAGACCAGTGTATAAAACTCCCAAATCTGGAGTTTTATAACTCTAAAACTTGGCACGATTGGACTACTCGTAACGAAGGACTCGGTCATTACAACAGATACCAATTTACCCATCGTTCATCCCCGAATGATCAAAGTCAAATTTATAGAAATAAAAGAAGAAAACTGTAGTACCTGAATTCTCAAACATTTGAGGGTACTTGTCGTGTATGTCCTTCTCGGTTTCCCAAGTGGCTTCCTCAACCGAATGATCCTTCCACTAAACCTTTACCATATCAATCATATTTGTCCTCAATCTCTGGACATCCTGAGCAATAATCAAGACTGGTTCCTTTTCATAACGAAGATCTTTATCGAAAAGTACCTCTTTCCACTTGATGATGTAGTCCCCATCCTCATGGTATCGCTTAATCATGGATATATAGAATACAGGATGGACTCCCGACAAACTGGTGGCAGTGCTAACTTGTAAGCCACTGGCCCTACAATCTCAAGAACTTCAAACGGACCGATGAACGACTAAGCTTGCCTTCCTACCAAACCGCATAACTCCCTTCATTGGTGACACCTTCAACCATACCTGTTCACTAACCTGAAATTCCATGTCCTGAACATTACATTATGCATATTCCTTCTGCCTGCTTTGGGCAGCAAGTAACTTGGCCTGAATGCCCCTTACCTTTTCCCGCGCTTCCCTTACCAGTTCCACTCCTAAAGGCTTTACATCGCCTTCCTCAAACCACCCAACAAGTGATCTGTAGCTCCTCCCATACAATGCCTCGAATGGTGCCATGTCAATACTGGAGTGATACCTATTGTTGTATGATAATTCACTCAACGGTAGAAACTGGTCCCAATGACCCCCGAAGTCCATCACACATGCTCTCAGCATATCCTCCAATACCTGGATCATCCTCTACGACTGACAATCAGTCTGAGGATGGAAAGATATGCTAAAAGTGAGTTGTGTACCCAACTCTTCATGTAGCTTGCCCCAGAAATTGGAAGTAAACTGTGTACCCCTGTCTGAAATGATGGACAGTGGCACCCCATGCAATCTCACAATCTCCTTCACGTAGATCTTAGCCAATTGCTGTGAATTGTAATCTACCTTTACCGGAATGAAATGAGAAGACTTGGTCAGCATGTCAACAATTACCCAAATTGAGTCATACTTCCCGAGTGTCTTGGGAAGACCCACCACGAAATCCATGGCTATCCTTTCCCACTTTCACTCTGGAATTGGCATTCTCTAAAGTAGTCTTGCAGGTCTCTGATGTTCATACTTTACCTACTGGCAGTTCTGAAACTTGGACACAAAATCAACTATGTCCCATATCATCTCGGGCCACCAATAACGCTACCTCAAGTTCCTGTACATTTTAGTCACACCCAGATGAAATGAGTACCGCGAACCATGAGCTTCTATCAAGATTTTCTAAATTATATCATTAACTCGAGGAACAAAAATCCTCCCCCAGAAATTTAACACTCCGCCAGAGTCTAGCATAACGTCTCTGGACTCCCCGGATATTAACTTACCTCGAAGCTTACTCAGTTTTGGATCCTGAAACTTTTTGGCCTTTATTTCCTCTATGAAAGTGGCTTTGACCTCAATAGTGTCCAACAACCCACCCTGATTTGAAACACCTAAGTGCATGAGCTTGGCCTCCAAAGCCCGAATTTCCTTACCTAGTGGTCCTTTGGACACCCCCAAACAAGCCAAGCTACCCATGCTAACTGTTTTTCGGCTTAATGTGTCTGCCACTATATTAGCCTTACCCCCAAGGTATTGAATAGTCACATCATAGTCCTTCAATAACTCCACCCACTTCCTCAGCTTCAGATTCAAATCCTTCTGAGTGAACACATGCTGTAGACTGCGATGATCAGTGAACACTTCACACCTGACACCATAAAGATAGTGTCTCCAAATATTTAGTGCAAAAACCACCGCTTCCAACTCTAAGTCGTGAGTCGGGTAATTCCTCTCATGCTTCTTTAACTTCCTGGATGCATAGGCTATCACATTCTTATCCTGCATCAACACAGCACCCAAACCAGAATGTGAAGCATCACAGTAAACAATAAAGTCTTTACCTTCAACCGGCAAGGACAATATAGGAGTCGTGGTCAAAAGTGTCTTCAGCTTTTGAAGGCTCTCCTCGCAATTGTCGTACCATAAGAATGGTACATCTTTTTGTGTCAGCCTTGTCAGGTGAGTAGCAATAGAAGCAAAATTTTGAACAAACCTCTGGTAGTATCCTGTGAGCCCAACAAAACTCCTCACCTCAGTCACAGAGCTAGGCCGGGCCTAACTCTTGACTGCTTCAATTTTTGGGAGATCCACCATCACCCCCTGTTTTGACACTACATGCCCCAAAAATGCAACTAAAGTCAACCAAAACTGACACTTAGTGAACTTCGCATAAAGCTTCTGGCGGCTCAAGATATCCAACACAATACAGAGATGAGTAGCATGCTCCTCCCTACTCTTAGAGTAGATCAAAGTATCATCGATAAACACAATCACGAAGGAAACCAAATATGACTTTAACACCCCATTCATCAAACTCATGAGTGCTGCCGGTGCATTGGTTAAACCAAACGACATTATTAGAAACTCGTAATGCCCATACCCAGTCCGAAAAGCAGTTTTTGGAATGTCCTCAGGCCTAATCTTTAACTGATGGTACCCTGATCTCAAGTCAATTTTTGAAAATATCGATGCGCCCTGAAACTGGTCAAACAAATCATTAATACGGGGTAGGGGGTACTTATTATGGATGGTCATCTTGTTCAACTCCCTATAGTCTATGAACATCCGCATACTACCATCCTTCTTCTTTATGAATAAAATCGGAGCACCCCAAGGCGAAGAACTGGGACGTATAAATCCCTTATCTAGGAGTTTCTGCAGCGAAGTCTTAAGTTCCCTTAACTCTGCTGGAGCCATACGATACGGAGGAATGGAAATAGGATGAGTGCATGGCTCCAAATCAATACAAAAATCTATGTCCATGTTCGGAGGCATACAAGTCAGGTCCGCTGGAAATGCCTCTAAAAATTCAGAAACCACCGGAACTGACTCAATAGACAGGGACTCCACACTATCATCCCGGAGATGAGCTAATAAGATTAGGCACCCCCTTCCCACTAGCTTCCTAGCCTGAACATACCTTCCCACTCTAGTCTATCCTTACCCGGAATTTCTAAAGCCACAGTCTTGGTGTTACAGTTCAACACAGTTTGATAACGAGATAGCCAAGTCATACCCAAGATAATATCAAAATCAGCCATATCCAGAATTGCCAAGTCTACCCAAGTATGCAACCCCGCAAACACCACAGAACAGTCATGATAAACATGAGTCACAATCATAGACTCTCCAACCAGGGTAGAAACATGGATAGGGGAATCAAGAATATCACAAATTAGGTCCAGACCCAACGTAAAACTCACAGTTACATAGGAATATGTAGAACCTGGGTCAACTATGTCACGACCGGATTTCTCAGGTCATGATGGAACCTACAACCCCCCAGTAGGAGAACCAATTTCCGTTGCCCAGAACGGTTAGTAATGGGCTACTACCTAACAAAAGCGCACCAGCACGTAGAAATAAGCGGAAGCAAAACTCGAATATAAATACATAAAGGAAACTACACCAACCCCAAGTCTTGGTATCAATAGTACAGAAGCTTCTGAATACAAGTGCTAGAAGTAACAAAATACAATACAAATTTGCCTCTGAAAGTACAAGGAGCAATAGTACAACAGATGAGATGTAGACAAGCCTCGACCGTCAGGTGCTTACCCTAGTCTCAAAGATCCAAAAGCTGCACGAGTCTCCAACGTGATCAACGACAAAAGCTCAGCTAATATCTGCACTAAAAAGTGCAGAAGTGTAGTATGAGAACCAAAACAACAGGTACTCAGTAGGTATCATCGGCCGACTGAGCCCATATAAGATATAAAAGCAGTAAGTAACAGATAGAAAGAAAGCAGTCACAAAATCAATAATCAAGGCCTAAGGAGTTAGCACAGATCATCCATAACAAAGATCTTCAAGTAACACATGCTAGCACAGAGATACAATTACATAAAATCATAGGTGAAGGAAAGGAGAACGCACCTGGAGTCCTTGCATAACAATCCAAGTAAGTAGAGAGAGAGTTGAGAAAATGGCAGTATACTGGAAACCTCAAGAAAAAGGTAAAGACGGAGAGTAGTCTAACATACTCAAAATGGAATCAACCAGTATAAGGAAATCATAACACCAATCCAATCACATGATAGCATAACCAGGGAATCACCTCACAAGTACCACCCTAGGATGAAATTACTAGACCATAATAATCGAGAGATACCACTCAACTTCGCACAAGAATAGAACTAGAGTCTCATACTCTGCTCAGAAGGCCACACAAAAGTGGCTCAATAAGACAGGAATCCCTAGCCCTCAGAATAATCAGACATCCCACAACCGAAACCTCAACAGGTTAACCATCACTAATCCTTCACTAACCGAGTGCCAAGACAAGCTCTAAATAAAGAGAGGAGTAAATATAGTTTACCTACAGTCCCAATGGCCACCCATACAACCGAGGAACACAATCAAGTGAAATCAAACCCTTCGGCATCCCATACTACCAGAGCGTATAATCAACAAATAGCAAATAAGGGTGGAATCCAATGCATGATATGATATGATGTGTGAAATAGAACCTCTGTATATACCTCCTCCAGTGCCAATCGAGCCCAGCAGGTATGTTTCATGGAAGGTCTCAGCCCGTATACCTCTACTCCATCGTATACCCTTGCCTCTGGCACACGCAACTCAAAGCCCCAGGCCCATAGCGGCAAGCTTCATAGAGGTCCCCGACCCCATACTAAAACTCAGTATCAAGATATGCCATCCGAAAGCAAGTCCGGGATCAAGATAGAGACCCAGTCTCGAATATGCATGCCCAGACCCTTTCCAGGACTAAAGTAGTAGAAAATGCCTCAAAAACCCCTCGAAGGGTGCCCGGGCGTAACCGGGTGTAAAACTGTAGTAAATCAAGTCTAGTGCTCCGCCCCGCAGAGACTAGTATCACTAATAAAATCAAGTCTGGTGCTCTGCCCCGCAGAGACTAGTATCAGTAGTAAAATCAAGTCTGGTGCTCTGCCCCACAGAGAATAATACCAGTAATAAAATCAATGCGAAAACATCCAAAAATCCCTTTTTCTACCATCAACAGTACCAAAAATGGGCCACAGGGCCATGCAAATTTAGGAAAACTGTCAGTAGTGGCTCACAGCCAAAACTATAGTAAAACATGCAGGGGAAAACCTTTTTCATGGATGATATGCTCGCACACAAATATAAAAGTTGCCAAACGGTTCACAACAACTCCTATCAGCCCTGTACAGGCCCAACAGCTACTCAGCAGACATAACCAGCCTAAAAGGATTATCTCTATGTTCGGGACTTGCGGACATTCCCCAATAACCCACCATCTATGTTCCAGTGTCAATAAAAGGCCACACAGGAACACAAGGGCAATATACAATACTACGTGAATACTATAAACAATGTATGAATTAAACAGAAGAACAAGGCAGATAAGGTCTGGGGTACCAACCTATAACAACCCACCCAAAGATGGTAAGATAAAGGGGCTGTCCAAAGCCACAATATCCAAAACACCACTTCGTGGCTCGGAAAGCTTTAAAAATGATAATAGAAAATGTAATTATGAAGGAGGATCGTAGGGGAGAGACTTCCTAGACAAAAATATTCAATATCACATTCTAAACAACCTGCCTCCTTGAAGGAACCACAACCGGATCCAAATTCAACAAGAAACTACTAAAAGATATCGGCAACAACAACTTTTCATAACTAGAAGATTAAAATCTTGATCCAACAAATAGATAAGTGTACGTGATCCATACCTCGCCAAAAGAACTCCATAGCTACTGCTGAATACTCAGAAAACACCTGCTAGCTCGCTGCATCAACACCAACAAAGATACACCATCAAATTGACGGGACAAACTACACCAAAATGAATAGCTCGCGACGTAGAGCAACTTCTGAATTGAAAGGATCAACGTCCATAGATTATTTAGGGACTTTCCCTCTGATTTTCAGAGAATTTTGGGTGAAAATAATGAGTTAAAACGAAGGGAAATCAGCTTTTATCAAGCTAAACTGACTTAGGATGTGGGCCCCACCTTGACGTGTCTGCTTGCACAGTCTTACGAAAATGTGAATATCTCTCTATTCTAAAGTCGTATGGATGAACGGTTTAGTGTGTTGGAAACTAGACTCATAGACCTTAGATTTTGTATATTGGGGGCCTAATAACTCCTTATATATAAGGATAAACACCCAAAGACATTTAACCCAAATTTGAAGAGAATTCCTTAAAGGAATTTACAATAACTTTTTTCGACTTTTGTTTCGCAACTTGCTTGACTTCAAAACTTATCATACGACTATTTTGCGATTATAATACCTCATAACACATCCTTATTAGTATATAGAAACTATTAGTCTTACCCCAAAGGCACGGGTTACTTTAAACCTTCCAAATGGATGAGGTGTTACACGAGGCATTTCTTTAACTCGAACTTTCGAGTAAGGGATTCCTTTGACCTAGAACCTTGGTTTAGTTCTTTGGTATTACCAAGAATGTTGACGGAAGTCAACGATTTCCAAAGTTGAAGCCCTAAAATGAGAAATGGCCATAAAGACCAAACAAATGGCCCGCGCACTGAACTACCCGTCCCGACAAGCCAAAAATAACTTGGGCCGCTACAAGTAATCTCTAATGGTACAAGAAAGGCGAAAATGTGTAAATGACCAGAAGGGTCATTACATCATCCACTACTAAAAAGACTTTCGTCCCCAAAATTTAGGAAGGAAGAAAATACAGAGATTTAAGAAGAGCGGATACAACGCCCGCACTACTCTCTCAGACAACCCGGGTAGCCTCCACGACCGGGCGACACCCAACAGAACAGAAACAAGCCTTAATTTCTTACTAGCCAAGCTAGATTTCAACCTCCAAAGATCTGCCAACCCAAACTAAACCTCGATAATCTTAATCGAAAAGCACCTACACAACACCAAAACCAGAGTACCAATATCAACACACAGAACTCGAATTCTCAAAACCATACCAAGTTAATCCTTTAGAACCATAAATAGGAAGCTTCATACAAGTCGAACACCCAAACAACCCTCGAAACATCAACTGACACACAAGAGATCCATAGTTCCTACTTATACTTTACAATGAACGAAGTCACCCATTTTATTCAAACTCACTTTAAGACAAGATATAGGCTACTAGCCCTAGCCATCCAAGATAACAACCCGTAGCATATCATTGAAAATGAAACTTACATGCCCTGACTGACCATCAACCAATAAACGAACACTTTTGCTAACATCGAACTTGCTAACTGAACCATGCCAGGCCTGAATCAATTGAAAGTGAATGAACTAGGGCAACCTGCCCAAAAGACCCAAACCAAAACCATAATCCTGCAAGAAGTGTGGTAAGTCTACCACGAAGTCTGTAACCATGAGCCAAGCTCCCAACTCTAGAAAACACTGCTTCTACTCCAAACACTCAAACAACATTTGAATATGAAATCTCCTTACGAATCTCACCTCAGGAAGAAGTCCACCATGCCACGAATATCAAGTCCAAACACCCCGAAGGCAAAGGAAAAAGGTGCCTGGGGTTCAAAGTTACTATCTAGCCATAGAAATTTTTGCATATACTTTCAATTCATTCATTTGGCTCGAATCAACCGCTCTACTGGTTCTTCAATCAACCAACCACTTCGAAGCATATATCCTAACAAACTTCTAGTCCATACTGGCCGAGTCTAACAAACACTGGAACCCCACATAAACAACAACTCTTGAGGAATCAATTAAATAAGCTTTCAAATCCTCGACAAACGAATGGCGATTACTAGTCTCTACGTATCATCAGAACTCAAAATAGCGTTGCTAGTCTCAACCTGCACAAGCTGACCACATAAAGCATACACCACTGCTGAAGCTCAAACTTACGCCGCTGAGTCTGTCCAACCATGGTAGAAGGACCTCGTACTAACTAGAACACTGTTGAAATCTAGATTATCCTACCTCCTGTAGAGGTTAGCCAAGGACTAGGTGTCCAAGGCCAATAGCCGCATCCACAACTTAAGTAAAGAAGCTAAGTTGCCCGCACCCACTGCCTCCTAGCACTAGGATGTTGCAACCAAATAAAAACTGCCACGAACCATCCGATGCAACCTGCCAAGCTATCATTCTGAACCCCAACATTCAAAACTACCAACTAAGCCTTGGTCGAACTCGTATGCTGCCAATGAACCCTTAATAACCCAATCCAACTAGGCCTGAATATGCGAGTTGCCAACACCACAGTTGCTACTGACACAAAAACCAATCGATGGAAAACCCACGACAATGTGTAGATGGCTGAATCGAATCACCGACACACAATCCTAAAGCAAACTTTCATCGCCATCTCAGGCAACTATGAGGACACATAAACACAAACAAAGCGTCATCTTCTTTCTTTTTCAACTAAACAAAAATGCTTCCTTATCACATACTAAACCTTACAAATTCTTTCTCGAATAAGAAACTGAAGCCATTACCTTACTACTCATAGCTACACGTCAAATTCAATAAGGCAGGAGAAGAATGGGCTGGATGCCCAACTCACCTGAAATGCTTACAAATACAACCCAACCACGAGGTTACGATCAACACTTAGTCGGAAGTGCTAAAGTCAAGACTCAATCACGATGCCAACATCCAGAGCTCATCGAAAGAACTACGATCAAGATACATTCCAACTGGAGCTAGGGATACAACAAAACACCCAACGGACCAGGAAGTGGAGTAGACTATGGGAACAACCCAAATACCTGCCAACCTCCTAAACTAATGAACAAAGAGAGTCGACTCTAGAAACTCGGGAGAGCAAACCAATCTATGCACACTAGCATAACTAATATCTCCAAACTGAGGCAAAATCTCAACTTCGGCCCAACTAATGGTAATACACCAAACCATCACACGAATATCTAGCCACGCTAGATAACAGCCTAGGCAACAACCATCTAGAAACGCTCAACAAGGGCAACTCAACAAAAAGTCCAAAATCACAATGAAATAGGGATAACCCAATTAGAAACAGAATAACAAGAACTACCCATGAGCAACAACTCCGGGAAAACACCTCTCAAGGCTAACTTACCCCCATCCACTACTAAAGAATAAACTACCAATAAAATAACATATCGATACTACAATTCGGGAAGCCAAACAACTTAAACAAGTAGCAGGTAGGCATATAAGTAATTACATGACAGAAGGGATAGAGTCGCAATGACTAACATAAGTCGAAGGTAGCAAAAGCCTAACCTGGAGCAATAATATTAGGAACCTCTACCTCTTGCCCACCAAGAGGAGCATCAAGCTGACGGGATCTAACTCTGGACTGAGTAGTCGAAACTGAAGGCCCAACCAGCCCTCGCCAGGGACAAGATCTATAAAGGTGATCAATCTATCCACAATGATAACAACTAGGTTGTCTGGGATACACAATCATGGGGTAATTCCTAGCAAAGTGCCCATGCTCACCACACCAAAAATAGCCTATACCAGATGAAGTCTGATGGGAAAATCTCACCTCGTACTCCAATACTGACATACAACCCTGCTAATGAACTAGAAGCTCAACCCTAACTGAAGCACCACTCACAGAACCAGGTATTGAAATACTCACCGGAGGGCTCAGAGTCCTAGCCACTGTGTCCTGAAGAACTGAGGTAGTTATAAATCCAATCGGAGGTTGGGCTGACCCCACAACCCCTATTTAGTGTGGTAAACCCTCACTCTGTAGTCTTGGCACTAATGGAAGCACTGAAGCAACATGCACAGAATCCTCGGCACCAACCGCTATTGCACTCGTATGAGGCATCTCAGAATGAATGAACAATCAAAGTTTAAGTGTCAATAGAGCCAGGAACGCACGATGAGGAGCTAAGAAGATGAAACTTTTCCTAACAATGCCCTGTAGCCTCCCACAGATAGGATATGGATATCATCGTACCAATCCACGAGACTCTACTTAGATACTTGCTTCTGTACCATGACACCGGTGAACTTAGAGCTCTGATACCAAGATGTCACGACCTAATCTCTCAGGTCATGATGGCACCTACGACCCCCCAGTAGGCGAACCAATTCCTGTAGCCCATAACGGTTAGTAATGGGCTACTACCTAACCAAAATGCACCAGCACGAAGAAATAAGTGGAAGCAAAACTCGAATATAAATACATAAAGGAAACTACACCAACCCCAACACTTGGTATCAATAGTACAGAAGCTTCTAATAGAATACAAGTGCTAGAAGTAACAAAATACAATAAAAATTTGCCTTTAAAAGTACAAGGAGAAATAGTACAACTGATGAGATATAGACAAGCCTCGACCATCAGGCGCTCACCCTAGTCTCAAAGTTCCAAAAGTTGCACGAGTCTCCAACGTGATAAACGGCGAAAGCTCAGCTAAAATCTGCACCAAAAAGTGCAAAAGTGTAGTATAAGCACAAAAAAATGGGTACTCAATAGGTATCATCGACCGACTGAGCGCATATAAGATATAAAAGTAGTAAGTAACAGATAGCAAGAAAACAGTCACTAAAGCAATAAGCAAGGCACAAGGAGCTAGCACAAATCATCCATAACCAAGAGCTTCAATTAACACATGCTAGCATAGAGATAAAATTACACAGAATCACAGGTGAAGGAAAGAAGAACGCACCTGGAGTCCTTGCACAAAAATCCAAGTAAGTAGAGAGAGTTGAGAAAATGGTGGTATACCGGTAATCTCAAGTAAAAGGAAAAGACGGAGAGCAGTCTAACATAATTAAAATGTAATCAACCAGTATAAGAAAATCATAACACCAATCCAATCACATGATAGCATAACCAGGGAATCACCTCACAAGTACCACCATAGGATGAAATAACTAGACCATAATAACCGAGAGATACCACTTAGCTTCCCACAAGTATAGAACTAGAGTCTCACACTCTGCTCAGAAAGACACACAAAAGTGCCTCAATAAGATAGGACTCCCTATCCCTCACAATAATCAGACATCCCACAACCGAAACCTCAACAGGTTAACCATCACTAATGTTTCACTAACCGAGTGCAAAGACAAGATCTAAATAAAGATAGGAGTAAATATAGTCTACCTACAGTCCCAATGGCCGCCCATACAACCGAGGAACACAATCAAGTGAAAGAAAACCCTCTGAAATCCCATACTACCAAAGCGTACAATCAACAAACAGCAAACAAGGGTGGAATCCAATGCATGATATGATATGATGTATGAAATAGAACCTCTGTATATACCTTCTCTGGTGATGATCGAGCCCAGCAGGTAGGTTCCATGGAAGGTCTCAGCCCGTATACCTCTACTCGCACCGTATACCCCTCCCTCCGGCATACGCTGCCCGGAGCCCCAAGCCCGGAGCACCAAGGTCCATGGAGGTCCCCGACCCCATACTAAAACTCAGTATCATGACATGTCATCCGGAAGTAAGTCCAAGATCAAGATAGAGACCCAGTCTCAAATATGCATGCACAGAGCCAATCCAGGACTAAAGTAGTAGAAAATGCCTCAAAAACCCCTCCAAGGGTGCCCGGGCGTAACCGGGTCTAAAACTGTAGTAAATCAACTCTAGTGCTCCGCCCGGCAGAGACTAGTATCAGTAATAAAATCAAGTTTGGTGCTCTGCCCCGCAGAGACTAGTATCAGTAATAAAATCAAGTCTGGTGCTCTACCCCGCAGAGACTAATAACAGTAATAAAATTAGTGCGAAAACATCAAAAAAATCCTCTTTTCTATCATCAACAGTACCAAAAATGGGCCCCCAGGGACATGCAAATTTAGAAAAACTATCGGTAGTGGCTCGCAGCAAAAACTGTAGTAAAACATACAGGGGAAAACCTTTTTCATGGATAATATGCTCGCACACAAATATAAAAGTAGCCGAACGGCTCACAACATTTCCTATCAGCCCTGTACAGTCCTAACAGCTACTCAGCAGACATAACCAGCCTAAAAGGATAATCTCTATGTCTGGGACTTGCGGACATTCGCCAATAACCCACCATCTATGTTCCAGAGTCAATAAAAGGCCATACAGGACCACAAGGGCAATATACAATACTACGTGAATACTATAAACAATGTATGAATTAAAAAGAAGAATAAGGCAGATAATGTCTAGGGTACCAACCTATAACATCCCACCCAAGGATGTTAATTAATGCAGTTATAGCCTATATACGCAGAGTCTAGGTAGGAAAAGCCATAACCTACCTGTCATCCGATGACTAGCTGCGGGAATGGCATCGTCCAGTCTCGAACTGCTTCAGGTAGATCCGAATCACACAAAAATACTTTCAACTAAAGCCCCAAAGGTGTCTCTATGAAGGCTGACCAACCAATGTAATGGAACAATTGCTAAAATAGACGAGGCTGCAAGAACAAGCTATAGCCAATTGATAATGTGTTAATGTCACACTCGCGACCAGCCAACTCCAAAGGATAAAATTAAGCCTATAACAATAAGAAATGGAAGCAAACTCCAACAATAATATGTTAACCACATCTCAAAGGAGCGACGAGCTCCCGAGGCACTATTTCAAGGCGTACTTCACGTTGTCCAATCCAATCACTATCGTATGCGATCCCAAAAAGAATCTCACAATTTCCCAATCCCTCCATCACCTTACCACAACCATAACACCACAACAATAACAAAACATAATAAGATAAAGGGGCTGTCCAAAGCCACAATATCCAAAACACCACTTCGTGGCTCGAAAAGCTGTAAAAATGATACTAGAACATGTAATTACGAAGGAGGATCGTAGGGGAGAGATTTCCTGGACAAAAATATTCAATATACCCTTCTAAACAACCTTCCTCCTTTCAGGAACAACAAACGGATCCAAATTCAACAAGAAACTACTACAAGATATCGGCAACACCAACTTTTCATAACTAGAAGCTTAAAATCTTGATCCAGCAAATAGATAAGTGTACGGGATCCATACCTCGCCAAAATAACTCCATAGATACTGCCAAATACTCAGAAAAGACCAACTAGCTCGCTGCATCAACACCCACGAAGATACACCAGGAAATCGACGGGACAAACTACACCAAAATGACTAGCTCGCGACGTAGAGCAACTTCTGTTAAACTTCTGAATTGAAAGGATAAAAGTCCATGGATTATTTAGGGACTTTCCCTCTGATTTTAAGTGCATTTTGGGTGAAAATAATGAGTTAAAACTAAGGGAAATCAGCTTTTATCAAGCTAAACCGACTTAGGATGTGGGCCCCACCTTGACGTGTCTGCCTGTGCAGTCTTACGAAAATGTGAATATCTCTCTATTCTAAAGTCGTATGGATGAACGGTTTAGTGTGTTGGAAAATAGACTCATAGAACTTAGATTTTTTATATTGGGGGACTAATAACTCCTTATATATAAGGATAAACACCCCAAGACATTTAACCCAAATTTGAAAAGAGTTCCTTAAAGGAATTTACAATAACTTTTTCTGACTTTTGTTTCGCAACTTGCTTGACTTCAAAACTTATCATACGACCATTTTGTGATTATAATACCTCATAACACATCCTTATTAGTATATTAGACACTATTAGTCTTACCCCAAAGGCACGGGTTACTTTAAACCTTCCAAATGGGCGAGGTGTTACACGAGGCATTTTTTTAACTCAAACTTTTGAATAAGGAATTCCTTTGACCAAGAACCTTGGTTTAATTCTTTGGTATTGCCAAGAATGTTGTTGGAAGTCAATGATTTCCAAAGTTGAAGCTCTAAAATAAGGAACGACCATAAAGACCAAATAAATGGTCCGGGCACCGAACTACCGGTCCCGACAAGCCATAAATAACTTGGGCCGCTACAAGTAAGCTCTAATGGTACAAGAATGGCGAAAATGTGTAAATGACTGGAAGGATCATTACAAAATAGTACCTGTGATCACCATATTTGAGGCTTCCGCCTTGGTCCTCCCTAAAAAAGCATAGCAATGTGCTCAATTATCTATATGGGAAACATCCCAGGCTGGCTGCGCTGCACCCCTTCCTGCGCCGTCGTTCCCCCTGTCTCCCCGGCCTCCCTAAAAATTAGCTTGCCCACCCTGTGGACGACCCCTAGCATTACCGCCTCTGCCTGCCAGGACCACTGCTTTAAACAGCTGCTGACCCTGATTACATGTCTGCCTATGTGGACACTCCCTCTTAAAGTGGCTCAGATCACAACAATAGAAGCACCCACGGTCAAGTGTAGGTCTGCTAGCTTATGTATAAGATGATCCCTGGCCTCTAGGAGCTGAAGACTGAGGCCCCTGACGACCACCTGTAGTAGCTGGCAAGGCTGACTGAATAGGACAAGCCGATTAAACCTGCTGACTCCGGCCCCTGGAGTATGAACCCCCATAGTTTCCCTCATTCCAGGGCTTCTTGGCTAAAACCTTAGCTTGCCCCTCTAGTCTAACTCCCTCTAACTTCTTCACATAATCCACCATATCATTAAAGCCCTTTCCTGAAGAAGTCATATGCACTAACAGTACTTGCAGTTCAGTATTCAGACCCTTGACAAACAATTGGACCCGTTCCTCCTCGAACCCCAACATCTGTGTAGAAAAATGAGAGAAGGCATGGAACTTGGCCTCATAAGCCGAGACCGACATGCCACCCTATTCTATGTTCAAGAACTCATCTTTCTTCCAGTCCCTCAAAGTACGGGGTACGTACTTCTCCAAGAACAATGCATGGAACTAATCCTAAGTCAGTGGAGGTAGAACGGAAGACTGACACTCAACATGAGACCTCCACCACTGCTTGACATCACCCTGTAGCATAAAAGTGACAAATTCAACCCTACGCCGATGTACAATACCCAACTTGTGCAACCTCTCATAGCAATCCAATATGAACTCATAAGCATCTTCCCTATCCATACCTTGCAACGTAGGGGTTTTAGCTTGATAAACTTGGGCAGCATCTCATGCTCATTCGCTATCATCACTAGGCCTAGCATTGGCCTGAAGAAATCATTCGTGATCAAAGTTGCATCCATCCTAGGCGTTGGAGTAACCGCTGGCAAGTATCCAAGGCCTGATTTGCATAAGCTGCGGGTATGGCTCCAGCACCAACCAACCCACTCAAAATGTACCAAGCCTGCTGAAAGGCTTCCGGTGTCATAGCAGGAAGGCCTGCACCCCCAACCGGTGCCGCCTCTATCTGCGCCCCTTCATTCTTTACAACCACTTCTTCTACGTCCTCAACAACATGCTCCTAGGGTAGGGGAGGGGTTACCTCGTGTGCATCAGCAATAGCTAGAGCCCTACCCCTGGCGGGTGTTGCTCTATCTCATCTTCTGCCCCTTCCCCTGCCTCTACCATGGACAGTCGGGCCCGCTGCTGGGACCGCTTCTCTAGCTCCATTATTCCTTGTGTTAACCATCTGCGGACATAAGAGTGAATGAGTTTAGATACCAATTTGTATCACCAGATACCAATTGGAATCAAGTTATAGCCCGAAGGAAATAAGGAAGAGATAGTTTTTCCTAATTCCCCATAGCCTCCCAAAGAAAAGTACAGACGTCTCTGCACCGTTCCACAGGACTCCACTAGACCTATTTGGTATGCTGAAATCAACGAACCTAGGGCTCTGATACCATATTTGTCACGACCCAGACCAATGTGAGTGGCATTCACCCAACCCCCGAGTAAGAGAACCATCACTGCCCCGAACATAACCGTTCTAACAACTCAAAACCAAGTGCGGAAAGTAAATTAGAATTCAATAATTTAGGATAAATAATTCATTAACATTAACCTGCGGAAATTATCCCTAGAACCTGAAAGTCGCAGTACCAAACAATCTACCAATGTCTAGAGTACGGGGATGCAACCCCAAAACATAAAGAAAATAGTTTAAGCCCGAAACAAATGGACTACAACTCTAACGATAGATCCAAGGCAGCTTGATCGAAATGCTCACCCTTGAATTCTGGAACGCTGGTACTACAAATGAGGTCGCATCTCAGCCGCTGGAAGATTTCTTGTACTTACAAGAAAGACAAGCAAGTACAGTATCAGTACACCACCACTATGTATTGGTAGGATCATCATCTAGTTTCCAAATAAATAGTGTATAAGCAGTACAACAATATCAAGTAAAATGTATGGAAGACATGCAACAATATTAACAGGATCCCCATAGACTACTAGCCTCTGCCTAACTTGTTCCCGCATGTAATCCACCCATCATAACCATAAGCAACAGTCATATACACATAACCATCCTTTCTGCCTAGCCCGGACCCACCCTGGATCCCTTCTAGACAACACCCAAGTGTTAACAGACAACCCGGCCTAAACAAAGATCAATTCAACAGATACAACAGAATTCCCGATCACTCAAGGACCACCAGTCAATATCATAATTCAACAAACAGCCCAGCTCACTCACAGAACCAATACCAGTCAATGCAATACAATCAATAACAATTCAATGATACGTAAAAGTAAACCCGTACCAGGCGTGGTACCCGAGCCAATCGTTAGTAATTAGTACCAGGCGTGGTACCCGTGCTAACTGTTTGTTATACCCGTACCAGGCGTGGTACCCATGCAAACCATTAGTATACCTATACCATGCATGGTACCCGTGCCAACCTTTAGTATACCAGTACCAGGCGTGGTACCCGAGCCAATGGAATGTCAACAATCCACAGTCAATATATGAACACACAACTTGTAAACCAACAAGTACACATCGTTCAACTCACAAACTGTAAAGCAGGACCCTTAGACATTCTACACAATCCCTCTAAGCAATGCAATTCATACAACCACTTAGATAAGAGTACAAGCACATACAATATTTACAGAAATCGTAAGCCATCAACTACCTCAAAATGATGTAAGCTCTATTCAACCCGAGCTTTCCCGTGTTTCGGATTCCTTTCTCAAGATTTCATGTACTTGTATGTTATTTTAGACCAAGAACGAGAAATAGGGAATTTAACAATCTATGATCATAAAATCTATGAAATTAATTTTTACCCTTATCTCGAGATTTCCACAATTAATTTCCCTAGTTCTATCATTTTTACGGATAAAAATAGGGAATTTAACAATCTATGATCATAAAATCTTACTTTTAACAACACCCAAGAACATTCAAGTCTAGAATCCCCCTTCTTCCCTAGATTCTACCATTCCTAGGTTATTCCAACCTTTCCCCAAGTTCCCTCCTAGCAATTCTACCGCATAAGAAAAGTATTACGAAAACTGGGGAGTAGAAACCTTACCTTATGGAAGAAAACAATGGAAAAATGGAGGAAAAACACTTGGAATCGCCTTGCCCTTCTCCCAAAATGAAATTGTGAAAACTGAATATTTTGGGGAATGTTTCGGCTTTAATTCCCATCAAGCCCGCTATAGTGGTATGTTATGCTATAGCGGTTCTGCTGTAGCGGAGTCGCCCGCTAAAGTGGAGGCTGACCAACGTTGACCTCCACTGTAGCAGTAATTTTTCTGCTACGGCAAAGTGTCAACGGCTATAGCGGTTGACACGGCACAGAAACTTATAAAACCTCCAAAAGCAGTCCATTTTACAACACACTTATTTTTCTGACGTCCTGAAACAACCCCTTCACGTCGACCTCAATTTTGGGAGTTCTACTTACCCAAATTCGATTTTAAAAAGTCCCCCGGACTCCTCTCTGTGTTAGCGGCAAGGAAAACTATGTCAAAACAACACATCCGACCCCATCCTTAATGGATGGCCCTAGACCATGCCTCAATCCTAAACTTGCCGAGACTAGCCTAGCCCAGAATTTAAAACCCCCAAATTCAGAGATTTCTAACTCTAAAACTTGGCACGATTGGACTACCCATAATGATGGACCCGGTCATTACATAAGGGATGCAAAGACATGCCATGATATGTTGTATGTTATGAGTGGTATGCAATGTGTGGTCAGTGCAATAAAAGTAGACAACCTAGAGGAACGAATTCATAGGCCGCCCCGTGGGCTCACTGAATCTCCCTGTAGACCATGCTTAGGTTCAACTACATATGCAGAAAGTAAAGAGATAAACCCAGGAATAGAGTTGCAGGTTGCTCCATAGGCTTCCCGAATCACCCCACAGGCCACCCTTAGGTTCAAATATGAATATAGAAAGTAAAACCTGGATATCTTCTCCTCGGGCATACAAGTTTAAATATTCAGTAAAACAATCTAGAACACAAGTCTCCTCGACATGCAAGTTTCTAAAATCAGTTTTTCTAAACAAATAGGCCAATTTCCCTTTTGAAGAAGCCAAAGTCGTTTAACATATTTCATAAATCCTCTTTTTGATCGAAAACAATATTTCAAAAATTAAGTCAATCATATGCCATGCTAAGGTATGAATAAACAACAAAAGAGCATGACCAAGCCAAACATATCATATATAAGATAACCAAAGTCTAAGCATTAAAGCAAGGGGACTAGCCTAAGGTAGGTTCTATCCGAAAAATGCCACAATAACTCCCAAACATAAAATAAACCAGAACTTAAAACGGTCTACTAACCTGAAACATAAGTTAAATCCAGCAACAAGTTAAAACTATGCTAGTTCTAGTCACTAAATGAAGTCATACTAAAACAAGCCACGAATCACAATTTAAGGAAGAAAGGGGAGATTTATACTGATCTAGTGCCCTGCATCCAAAGCCTTGGGCCAACAATATACAACATACCAAACTAGTAGGACCACCCCCCAGTTTGGTATCAGAGCTATGGATGATTTAAAACACATAAAAAGAAAGATAAGAAAATCAAAAAGAAGATTAGAAAAGCTATACCCGGTTTATAAACAACTTAGTATTACGAAGGAAGATAATAATAAATTACAAAAGATAATAGATCTTATATCTAGGACAGAATATAAATATGTTAAATACTTAAAATATAGATATCAAAAGGAAAATGAATAGTAACGAATATAAACAAGAACTCAATAGAATAATTATAGAAAAAAGACAAGAATTAGAACATAGACAAAATAGACTTCACTACAATATGATTGCAGGAGTTTGTAAAGAATCTTTAAAATCACAAAGAAAAACTATATTTTATTTGCAACTACAAATAGATAGTCTAGAATATAAATTACAACATAATCTATAAGATGAATAAAGAAGAATTTGCTATAGATGAAAAAACATATGAAAATCAAGATGGATTAAAAATAAAAATAGTATTTTCAAATCTAGGAAGACGTTATAAAAAGGTAGGAGATAATTTAAGTTTAATGCTAGAAAAGGAATCTTTAAGATTAGAAGATAGTTTAACGGCAATGGTAAGAGTAGCTAAAGAAAATGAGGAAATAGATAGAAAAAAGGAAATAACTATTATTAAACAACAAGCAAAACAAGAAATACAGCAAATTGAAGAAATAAAAAATGAAAAGATATTAATGTTGGAAAAAGAATTAAAAAGGTTAAAAGAATTATATGAGGTAAAACAAAAAGAAAAAGAAATAGAGACAAAATTAAGAACAGAAATAGAAAATTTTAAAGAAAAATTACAAATGGAAGAACCAATTAAAGAAGAGATAGATATAGATGAAATCAATGAAGTAAATGATGAACAAACAGAAAGAAATTCAGAAACAAGTGAAACTTACACAGAAATGATAGCAAATATAGAAAAAATAGATGAAGATATTGAAATAAATGCAGGGGATATCGAAAAAGATAAAAAACAAGAAGCTAGTACATCAGGAATTAAAAACCCGAAAATATTAAATCCAATATACTATACAGTTGACTATAGAGAATCTGATAGAGAAAAGACTTTATGGGATAAAAGATTAAATAGAAAATGGACACCAAAAACAACTAATCCAAATAATAATTTCTTAGAATTAGATTGTGTAGCAGATGTAAACAAAACAATACAATTATGGATAGGAAATATAGCAAAACAATTGGTAGATAATAAAATAAGTATAGCAGATACACCAGGATACATAGAACGAACATTTTTAGGAACAGTAAAACTATGGTTACTTAATTTATCAGAAGATTATCAACAGGCATTAAGAAATAGTAAAAATATAAATAATGAAAATGCAACTACATCTATGGATATCTTATATAAATATGAGATAGCTATAAGAAGTGAGTTTAGCAGCACAACTTCAGAAGTAGAAGAACAAAATAAGGATAAACAATTTAATAGAAATTTAATGATAAAATTAGCAATATGTAATATGTGTTACATAGATGAATATACATGTGTATTTAGAGAATATTATTATAAAGGTAAATATACGCCAGAAGAAGCAAAAGAAATAAGAAAATTATATTTTACAAAATTACCAGAACCATTTAGTACAAAAATAATAAAAGATTGGAACAATGCAGGGTTACAAGATACACTAGGAGCTATGGTAAAATTTTTGCAAACATGGTATTCAGGAATATGTGAAAAATACAAAACAAAAATGAAGATGGAAAAAACTATAATAAAAAATTTACAATGTTGTAGAGATAAGATAGCACCTCAATTTGGATGTACAAATAATTATTATAAAAAGAATAGAAAACCAGGAAAGTTTAAAAGATATAAAACCCAATTTAGAAATAAAAGGCCTAGGAGACAATACTATGTAAGAAATTATAATAATAAAAAACAATTTAGACCACAAAAGAAAATAACAGAATGTACATGTTATAATTGTGGAAAATTAGGACATTTAGCTAAAGATTGTAGATTACCTAGAAATCCTAAAAGGAAGCAAATAACAGAAATAATAATAAATAATGAGGAATATATGCCATTAGAATATTTAGACTATGAAATAAGTGATAATGATAGCATATATGAATTATCTGAAAATGAATTATATGAAGAATCGGAAAACGAAGAAGAATTGGAATTAGAAAATGACTGAAAAAGAAGTAGAAATAATAACAGAAGAACATATGGATGAAGAATCTTCAGAGCAGAAAGTAATATTTGATATAAATATATTTGAACAAATAAAAGGAAAAGAATTAGATCTAAGTGTAGATAAAATATTTAAATTACCAAAATTAAAAAACATATTTAAAAGACAAAAAGAAGAATACTATGTAGTAAGTCAAAAAGAACACATAATAGACTGTAAATTTACAAAAGGAAAAGCAAGAATACCAATAATAAATAAGAAAGTAATAAATAAAGAAATACAAGCAATTCAAACTAAAGAACCAATAAGATATGTGCATCTAGGAGGAACAGAAATACTAATAAAAGCGTGTTTCAGAGAAGGAATAGATACACCTATAGAAATATACATAGCAGACGATAGAATAATCGAACCTATAGAAAAAAGTGTAATAAGTGCAGTAAAAGGAAACCTAATATACCAAAAGTTCAAATTCATAATAAGTGCAAATTATTCAGTAGCAATAAATGACCGTAACATAGATAAATCGTTAGTATTATATTGGAAAATGACAGGAATTGAACTAGCCCCAGGCAGTAAAATATTTACAGCAAGATGTAAAAATTTATATGTCCTAACAACTAAACATAAAATAACGGCAAAAAATAAAATCAATAGAATAAAAATAGAGAATCCATTTGAACAAATAGTCTCAGTAATAGATAACAATGATTATAGTTATAAAGAAATAGATGCAGAAGAAAACTTAGAAATTATAAGTGATAGGATAAGCACATCTAAAAGAAAAAGCTATGGTGATACACCACAATCATCAAGAAATTCGGTAACAATAAAAGAGATAGAACCAAACCATTATTATATAACAGGAATATCAGAGCAAAGAAAATTTATTATAATAATAAATACAGGACAAGAAGAGAATTATATAATAAGAGAATTAGTAACAGAAGAAGAAATAAATAATATAGAAAACACGGATATACCAAAAGAATTTACAGCTTTTAGAGAGTCAGTAGAAAAGGAATTAATTATTGGTGGAATACCAATGGTAATAAAATTTAAAATATATCAAGGAAATAATAACATTATATTAGGCATAAAATGGTTAGAAGAAATGAAACCCTATAGATTAGAAGATACACAGTTAACTATTACATATAAAGGTAAAAAAGTAATAATTAAAAGAACTATGTAAATGAAAATCCATATACTTGCTAAAATAATAGTACCGGGATATTATAATAAATATTATACTCCAATGATAGATACAGGATCAGAAGCTAATGTATGTAAGCATAATTGTTTACCAGACGAAAAATGGGAAAAGTTAACCACACCAATAGTAGTAACGGGATTTAATAATGAAGGGAGCATGATAAATCATAAAGCAAGGAATATAAAATTACAAATATGGGATAAAATATTAACTATAGAAGAAATATATAGTTATGAATTTACAAATAAAGACATACTCTTAGGAATGCCTTTTTTAGAAAAACTATATCCACATATAATAACAAAAACACATTGGTGGTTTACAACCCCATGTAAACATAAAGTAGCAGCTAAAAGAGTATATAATAAAATCAGAAAACCTACCCCATGGATAAAAGGGAGTGAAAAAATTACTCAAAAATTAGAAAATATAAAGACAAATGAGCATAAAATAGAACTAATTATATTCTCTATAGATAAATTAAAATTAATCCAAGAACAATTAGAACTATTATATAGTGAGAATCCATTAAAAGGATGGGAAAAACATAAAACAAAAGTAAAAATAGAATTAATTGATGAAAATAGTATAATTACACAAAAACCTTTAAAATATAATTTTGATGATTTAGATGAATTTAAAATGCATATAAAAGAACTGTTAGAAAATGGATATATACAAGAAAGCAATAGTAAACATACAAGTCCAGCATTTATAGTAAATAAACATAGTGAACAAAAAAGAGGAAAAAGTAGAATGGTTATTGATTATAGAAATTTAAATGCAAAAACTAAAACATATAATTATCCAATACCCAATAAGATATTAACAGGTAGATATCAACATTTTATGGATAATTATTTTAACCAATTAGAAAATTGCATAGTATATATAGATGATATACTACTATATTCAAGAACACAGGACGAGCATATAAGATTATTAGAAAAATTTATACATATTGTTACATGTTCAGGAATAAGTCTAAGCAAGAAAAAAGCTGAAATAATGAAAAATCAGATAGAATTCTTAGGCATAGAAATAGATAAAAATGGTATAAAAATGCAGCCACACATAGTACAAAAAATAATAAATTCTGATGAACAGATAGATACAAAGAAAAAGTTACAATCATTTTTAGGATTAGTAAATCAAGTAAGAGAATATATACCAAAACTAGCAGAAAATCTAAAACCATTACATAAGAAATTAAAGAAAGATATAGAATATCACGTTGATGATAAAGACCAGGAACAAATAAGAAAAATAAAATCATTATGCAAGAATTTACCAAAACTATGTTTTCCAGACGAAGGTAGAAAATTTATTTATATAGTAGAATCAGATGCAAGTGAAGTTAGTTACGGAGGATTATTAAAATACAGATATGATAAAGAAGAAATAGAGCATCATTGCAGATATTATTCAGGAACATTTACAAATCCTGAAATAAAATGGGAAATAAATCGTAAAGAACTATATTCAATATACAAATGTTTGTTAGCTTTTGAACCATATATTGTATATAATAAATTTGTGATTAGAACAGATAATACACAAGTAAAATGGTGGTTGACGAGAAAAGTACAGGATTCAGTTACTACAAAGGAAATACGAAGACTTGTATTAAATATACTGAATTTTACATTTACAATTGAAGTTATTGGTACTAATAAAAATACAATTGCAGATTACATATCAAGACAAGTCTACTCAAACTGAAGAAGTTATTGAAAAAGCTACTATGATATACTTAAAGTTATGACGACTCTCTGCAAAGAGGTCGATAACTTAAACAAAGAGATATTACAAATTAAAGCTAGCCAGCAGCATGGTAAGTATGCGGATCTATGTCGATCGGAAGACATTAAAATTCCAGAGCTAAAAGGTGACGGTGGGAAACACCTAAAAACCCAAAAAACTTTGATTTATGCAGGTGAAACATCTACCAGCAGGGCAGCTACAAAAGAAGAAAGAAAATATGTCAGTACAAATCTAAATAAACTATTTGAAACTCCATATATTCCGACTCCAAAAAACCAAAGAACTCCATTTATACCTCCACAAATAAATACATACAAAGAAAGCCTCAACCAAGATAAAAAGACCTACAACCACATAACCCAGTCATATATAAATAATATCCACAAAATCCAATTATTTCTAAATAAAAATCCAAGATCCAAAACTACCACTAAACCAGATGAAGACTACATAACCCAGAGCTTACAAGGATATAATAAGCTAATAGCACAGCCAAAAACTAGTGCGAATCTAGTAGCGACATGCTACCATTATGGGCTATTACATACAGTATATACAAGCACAGGAGATGAAATAGCTAAATTACCTGAGCTACATAGAGCATTTACGCAATACAAGAAAATAACTAAAGGAACATTATTTTATATCAGGATATATTCAGCCACAGCCGAGATATTATACGACGAGATCAAACCAGTTATTCAAGTTATCAAGATAGGACTCACACGAGATATGATTATACCGGAGAAAATAGAAGAACATGACGAAATAACTAGAGAGGAAATACCAGAATTTTATGCAGGGAAACGACTTATTGGAATAGCTACAATATTACAAGAATTATCGACAAATTATATGCACAGGAACCCTATATGGAGCTACTACGCAAGAGAACAGACTATGATATATTCAACTTGTAGAGAAGAACGCATTAATGACATGGAAGAAATAAGACAGTGGGCATTTAGCCTATTGAGACCAGAAGAACAGCCATTGACGCGAGCTATTAGAAAAAATTTTATTTCAGAAGAGTTGATGACAAGATATTGTAAATTAATTAGTCAAAAATATCCAGACCACAAATGTTCTAAGTGTCAAGGAGACAATAATTTAATTCCAGAAGTACAGCTGGAGTAATAAGAGAAATCTAGAAGACCCGAGATAATATCAGAAGATAATGGAAAGCTAGTGAAAAGCAAAAGATAATGGCGCAGAAGATAGAAAGGAAAGAATGTAAAGTATTTTGTTTGCTTGTAATGCTGTAAAACAAACAATAATAGATTAGGACATAAAGTATTTTGTTTTTATAGAATAGGATAGACAAGTGTAAAGTTTGCTTTTTGCTTTTTGACTTTTGTACAAAAAAATTTTCAGCACATGTGAAAAGAAAGTGCTAGTAGGATTAGGTGTAAAGTAGGAATAGGAAAAGGAGATTAGGACATTTGTTAGAATTCTCCTATAAATAGATAGTTTTAGAATTAGAAGAGCAAGACTTTCTCGACGGAAAGCAAGCCTTCTTTGTACACAAATAAATTTTCAGAAATAATATAACAGCTTTCAAGCATATATGGAGCAAGATAAGAGCAAGGTATATTTGTTCATAAATATGCATAGCTAAATTATTGATTCCTAAATATCATAGCATGCATAAATAAGTTATATTTGTTATTATTTGCTAGAATTATTTGAATCATAATTTCGAATTGTTGACATGAGGAAACAAGGGAAACAATCCGAAAATAATATCCAGAGGTTGAAACCAAGGCGAAAGTATGAGAATGCCGTAATGGGAGTAGACAGAGTGGTATTATCTAGGAGGGGAAAGTACCTTGAAAAGTACGGTGTTAACAATAAGAGAGTATGGTTAAAATAAATCTAGTGATAATAATCAAGTGTAATGTTATTAACATGCTATGGTATGAGGGAATTAATCAAAAAGCAAAGCATAAAAACATGAACATGAATGACGAAATAATACCTACTTATTTCACATATTTGCATAATGAAGTAATTTATGATTATAAAATATTGATTTTGTATGTGCTTAGAGATATAGAAATTACAGATATAAGGAAACTAATATGGGAAAAAAATATTTAATAACGAAGACCTAGAACTAATAAATCAAGAATGGTATCAAATAGAGTTGCGCGAATTAGACTTAGAGCTAGGAAATCTTGATATAAACTGCCTAGAGATAGACTCAGATTAATGGAAAAATATTTAGGGAACCTTGATATAAACAACTTAGAAATGGAAAAATATTTTGAAGTATGGCAAAAAATAAGTAGTATTAATTATAAGATAAAATTTGTTAAGAATCCTAGAAAACTAAGCAAACTATTTAAAATTCTATACAAAAGAACTACACCATATAGAATCCCTAGAATTATTCTAGATAAAATAGCATGAAAAGAAAAAATAGTAGGACCACCCCCCAGTTTGCTCTGATACCAAACTGGGGGGTGGTCCTACTATTTTTTCTTTTCATGCTATTTTATCTAGAATAATTCTAGGGATTCTATATGGTGTAGTTCTTTTGTATAGAATTTTAAATAGTTTGCTTAGTTTTCTAGGATTCTTAACAAATTTTATCTTATAATTAATCCTACTTATTTTTTGCCATACTTCAAAATATTTTTCCATTTTTAAGTTGTTTATATCAAGGTTCCCTAAATATTTTTCCATTAATCTGACTCTATCTCTAGGCAGTTTATATCAAGATTTCCTAGCTCTAAGTCTAATTCGCGCAACTCTATTTGATACCATTCTTGATTTATTAGTTCTAGGTCTTCGTTATTAAATATTTTTTCCCATATTAGTTTCCTTATATCTGTAATTTCTATGTCTCTAAGCACATACAAAATTAATATTTTATAATCATAAATTACTTTATCATGCAAATATGTGAAATAAGTAGGTATTATTTCGTCATTCATGTTCATGTTTTTATGCTTTGCTTTTTGATTAATTCCCTCATACCATAGCATGTTAATAACATTACACTTGATTATTATCACTAGATTTATTTTAATCATACTCTCTTATTGTTAACACCGTACTTTTCAAGGTACTTTCCCCTCCTAGATAATACCACTCTGTTTACTCCCATTATGGCATTCATTCTTTCGCCTTGGTTTCAACCTCTGGATATTATTTTCGGATTGTTTCCCTTGTTTCCTCATGTCAACAATTCAAAAATATGATTAAATAATTCTAGCAAATAATAACAAATATAACTTATTTATGCATGCTATGATATTTAGGAATCAATAATTTAGCTATGCATATTTATGAACAAATATACCTTGCTCTTATCTTGCTCCATATATGCTTGAAAGCTGTTATATTATTTCTGAAAATTTATTTGTGTACAAAGTAAAATGAGGGGAAAACGGTAAAAGTAAATACAAAACAATGGAAAAGGGCTACTCTATTGCGTAGTCCTCTCCTAATTCTATATTAAGGCTTCCTAGTCTAATCACCCCCAAACTCCCACTTGCCTATGCTAAGTTAAGGCTAGGAATTATAAACCCACGAAAGTTACACCAAGTATTTAGGAAGTAGCTACGACCTAAGCTGAGGATTCTCAAATGATATCCTACTCTAAGGCCTCTAAATAAGCTATAAGAATTAAATACCTAACACATTGTATTCAATCCACAATAACCCATCCACAAGTAGCAATCTACCATACAAATACTGATACAAGCTGAGTTTCCTTAAAACCTTGCACACAAAGTCGAGTTATGGAGTTTGTAGACTTTTTATCGAGTCACTAATTTAGAGACTTCGAGGGTGCTTGGGATGAAGAATTGACGATCAACAACTTGCTCAAATGAATGAAACTCATGATAACCATGCTAATAATGAAGAAATGAGCTAAGTATGCAAATGGACATTTTATGAATTCAACAAAAGTAAGACAACAAAACAAGGCCCTTAATTTATTAAGGGTATATTTTTATTAATAGCTAGTGTATTTCTTTTCTATCCTAGTATAAGTAGTAGCTTTCTTATTTCAAAGTTAGATTATGTTGATTAGTGAATACTAAATACTCTTTGAGATTTTGTGAGCTTGTTAAAGCTTTTGATTGTGTTTGATTTGGAAAGAAGGGTTGCTTGGGAACCTAATTCCCTTGAGGTATTTCTCATAGGTTAGGTGATTATTTGAATAATCGAAGGAGGTTTTTACTTTAATATAGTATTGGTTGTCTTTGATTTCACTTTTGTGTCCACCTTTCTATCCTTTTTTATCTTTAATTTCCTTGTTTCTTTGGTTCCTTTAGTTCTTTGTCTTCCAAGTATTTGTTATTGTATCAATTGATTTTAGATCTTGGATTAGATTTGCCTTGGAATTTTGATATTATAAAAAAAATAGTCCAAAAATCCAAAAAAAAACTATTTTTTTTAATTATTTTTTATACTAGATTCTTGTTCCCTAGTATTATTTTAGTCTAATTTCGAAGTTTTAAATGATTTTGAGTTTTGGAAAAGATTCTACCAAGGAAGGTCTTGAAGCTTTGAAGACTTGAAGAAATTGCAAGTGAGTCTTCTTGATTAAGGGTGCAATCGAGCTTCTTAGTGATTGGGGTTTCTTCTTTAAGTCGAGGGGGAGTTAATCCTAAAATTTGGGTAATTTGATGAAGAATTGAAGAAGGGTTTTGTTCTTGAAGATCTACAAGTATTCTTGAAGAAGAAGAATCCAAAAGGTACATTTGATCTTCAAGGTTCTTGAATTGTTGGCAAAAAAAGTATTTGTTGGGTCCACAAGTGGAAATTATTTGTTGGAAAAAAAATCGAATTTTGAAAAAAAATCAATTTTTTTTAGAACAAAATTCCACGTGGACCTGCCACATCTGCAGACAACTGCCACATCAGTGCCACGTAACTACCAGCTAAGCAGCCGTGCAGGCAGACTTGCCTAGTCGCTCCACGTGGCACGTGGAGTACAACTTCAGAGAGCACATCTTGTGCAGGAAATTTATTTAGACCCAAAAATAATTCTTAGTATCACATTTCAGCCCCCCAAACCTTTTTTTAAATGTCAGATTGGTCCATCAAAACTTTTTCTGATTGTCAGATTTGGTCTGTTTCTTCCCCTACACTCATTTTTTCTTTAAAATTCTCAACTAATTATCATTTTAATTACTTGTTGATTAGTTCTTCATCCTCATCTCATTTGTTTAATTCTCTAAAACTAATTAACATCGAGTAATTCCTTTTACTTGCTTGATAATTAGTTCTTGAGTCCAAAAATTTTCTTGCCAATTTTTTCTTTACCTTTTCTTGCTTATTTACGTTGAAAGTTCTTGGATCCCATCGGTTAGCTTTTGAGCATTCTTTCTCGAGTCAACAAGAATCCATTCTTGACCTTAAGTAGAGATTGGACCCTTGTAACTCATTGGACTAAACACAATACAATCATTGACCGAAGCAATTTGTGAGGCAAACAAAGGTGTGCATTCTTGAGTGATTGTTAGTTGTGCTTTTACATAACCTAACGTGTTTGCTTTCTTTGATTGAGTGTCTTAAATAGGTATAAATGGTGAGTCATGATGAGGAACACCGAGTTCCCATCGAGGAACCTAATATGCATAAATTGTTGACCTCCGTCACCACTCTCTCTACCCAAATGGATCAGTTGGATCGATTGACTACTCAAATGAATCAATTGGTACTTCTCTTTCCACCTACTTCTCCTAATCCTCATCGAGGAATTTTTGGCACTTCTTTCAAGTCCCATAAATATGAGAGATAAAAGACTGAGAGGAGTAAGGGAGTGCAAAGTGGGAACTCTGAAGTGAAAAAAGAAGAGAATTTGTGGAGTGAAGTGATAGAGTTGCCACAAATTCCCTCTAGTTTTTTTGTTTGTCCTTCTCTTATTGGTATTTATTCTTTTATAGGTACACACATAGAGAATGGAGGAATACAACCTCCCGACAAAGAGCCTATAATTAAGGATATGAAGAATGTAATAGCCTATTAGGTCAAGCGGTTTGACTTGCATGAAAATATGAGAGCAGGAGCTTCGCCCCAAGGTAAAGAAAATCCTTCTTATGAGCTTCAAGGTAAAATTGCTAAACTTGACACTTTAGAATTTTCTAATGAAGTTCTTGGATTCCTTGTAGTAGTATTGTGTGGCAGTGCTCTGTTTCTGTCTGTCTGTCTATTGTTTGTTACTACATATTGCTTCCTACCGTCTCTTGTTTCTTTTATCTTGTTTTTATCATGTATCATTGATATGCCCTTTTTAGCCTATTTCTAGGCTTTTCTTTTTTTGGTCTTGAGCCGGGGGTCTATCGGAAACAGCCTCTCTACCTCACCTCTGAGGTAGTGGTATGGTCTGCGTACACTCTACCCTCCCCAGACCCCACGCTGTGGGAATACACTGGGTATGTTGTTGTTGTTGTTGTAATAAAGTGTGCATGGTAGCTTGTCGTCATATGAGTTTAATGAGACTTTATCATGTGAAGAGCTTAGAGGCTCTTTCTTGTTTTTTAATAATGTCACTTCTCAAGGTGTCCATACACTAGTTGATCCTATTGATGACCGAATTAATTTTTCTTGTAAGATCAATTTGTGTGCACCTAGTATTGACACTTGTGATGTGATTGATAATACCTTATCATGTGAAACTTGTGTTGATCAACTTGTTTGTGATTCTAGTTCGCTAATTGAGAAATCTTGTGATGTGATTAGTGAGCCTCAAATTAGTGATGATGTTGATAAAGTTGATCATGTGAATAGGAGTGACTCTTTTAATATATCTCTTGTTGAAGATCCCATTCCTTACTTTGCTCATAAAGATTATGTGATTGAAAATACTTTGAATGAGTACATTTGCCTTTTTGAGAATGAGATTATATGTTTTAATTCTTTATCTTTGATTGATTGTTCTCTCTTTAAGTATAATGTCTTGTTTGATGATGATAAGATCATTCCTAGTGTAGTGCCAAGTGGTGTTAAAAATGATGGTGATATAGTTCTTCTTGAGGGCTATAACTTGTATAATAACCCACTATGGGATGTTTAGAAAAAAGGTGACAATTGTTTTAAAATGGTTACATCTTCTTTGAGTGTTCTAATTCTTCATAATGTGCTTGATGATGTTCTTGAATCTAATAGTGAGCTTACATATGTGGTTACTTTTCATGAATTTGTTTTGAGTTACACCTTTCTTTACTATCTATTTGCATATGATGATGCGTGTACTTGTGTTGCGGGTACATCTTATGTTGGGCGGAGTTTTAACGGGGTACATGGGTGTTCTCTTTATCAAAATGGGTGGATAATGTTTCCTTTTGACCCCAGTGGCATTTTGAAAGTGTGTACTTTGGCCATGTTACTATCTTGGAGGTGGTCTTGTTTAAAAATAGAGGATCAATTAAGTTGCATGTTCTTATAGAATCAATATGGCATTTCTTGCTTGTTATTTTGAAACCATTGATTCTTTTGTTATATCCTTTGTTCTCGATCATTGTAATAGTCAAGTACTTTGTGCTCCATTTGAAAGATTGTTCTTGATGAAAATAGTTGATTCTTGGTTATATAATAAGTTTGTGCATCCTTGGCATGGTGAGAGGATTGATAGCACTAACACTAATACTCGTTCCTTGAGGTCATTGTTGTTTGTTTTCCTTATGATTTTTCTAGATTTGGATTCGAGGATGAATCCTTTTCAAGAAAGGGAGAATGATACAAGCTGAGTTTCCTCAAAACCTTGCACACAAAGTCAATTTATGTAGTTTGTAGACTCTTTATCTAGTCACTACTTTCGAGACTTGGAGGGTGCTTAGGATGAAGAATTGACGGTCGACAACTTTCTCAAATGAATGAAACTGAAGATGACCATGCTAATGAAGAAATGAGCTAAGTATTTAAATGGCCATTTCATGAATTCAACAAAAGAAAGACAACCAAACAAGACCCTTATTTCATTAAGGGTATATTTGTAATAGCTAGTGTCTTTCTCTTCTATTCTAGTATAAGTAGTAGCTTTCTTATTTTCCTAAGTTAGATTATGTTGATTAGTGAATACTAAATACTCTTTGAGAGTTTGTGATCTTGTTGAAGCTTTTGATTGTGTTTGATTTGGAAAGAAGGGTTACTTGAAATCTAATTCCCTTGAGGGTTTTCTCATAGGCTTTGTTCTTATTTGAATATTCGAAGGAGGTTTTTACTTTAATATAGTATTGGTTGACTTTGATTTCACTTTTGTGTCTATCTTTCTATCCCTTTTAATCTTTAATTTCATTGTTTCTTTGTTTTCCATGTATCTGTTATAGTGGAAAATACCTTATAAGAGCTAAGTCTAAAAGTAGGTAAGTCGTGACCTACGTGGAAGCCAAACACGCTCTCACAATCCATAAGACTGGAGCCTATCTCCCCCAGAAGCCTCCAAAAGATGTCACGATATCATAATCATGATCTAGGTGTCAAGATAAAAACAATTACACCCATATTGATATATGGAAATTCAGGCCAAAAATCAAGTCAGAAAATAACCATCAAGGCCCGCGCAATGAAATAGAAAACAAAATTCACAATTATGTTTACAACGGGTTTATAAACCCATGCCCAAAATTTGAGTGCGAATGGGACTCATTTTGGGACCCAAAACAGTCCTGAAGTCCTCTTTGATAAAGAATTCAACACAAGGAATCAACGAAAAAAAATGGAAAGCAACACGAGTTTAATGACGGAAAAGAGAAGAGGAATTCAAGAAAACATACCAAGATAATGGAGAGTGAAAATTAGTCTCAAAACCAGCTCTTGGAAGCTCAAAACAATGGAGAATTTTAGTTATAATGGAGGAGAAAACGAAGTTGAAACTTTATTTAAAGCTTCCAAGCGAAGCCTGTGCGCACGCGACCAGGCTACCACGCGGCCAAACGCACATGCATGCACAAGGAAGGCAGAGGCCAGGCCAGGCACCACTGTAGCGTGCATGGGGGTTGGCCACCATGCGCGCGGGCACACGCACGCAGCCAAGCCACCACGTGGGCGAAGGGAAAAGAGGGGAAAGGCCAGTGCCTTCTACGTGCACGCAGCCTACTCTCCGTGCATGCGAAGGTTGGCAACTACTGCAATAGCAACCCGCAATAGCAGCACTTTGGCAACTTAAAATGTCACCGGATGGACTTTTTGGATTCATCTGGGGTCCCGCAGACACAAACAAACTATTCTACCCTACAAAAAATGGCATTCCAAACTCAACAGAATTGACAAAATTCCTAATCGAGATCGTTTTAACAAAAAGTGGGCCCCATGCCCAAAACTAACTTTTACCAAAATGGATCTCAATAGCCCAAAATGAGTCTAGAAGCCTCAGGACCCAAACCAAAGGTCCCTCTAGCCCAAAGTCAATGTTTTGGAGCTAACACCGCTAACGGAATTTCCATCCGAGGTCGACTTCTCCTAATGTTGACCAAAGTCAACTCTACCGGCCTTAAGAGTTGCAAGAAAGGGAAATACGCTTAAAACACAAATGAACTACCTGGGAACCAAACTGTTAGTCCTAGCAAGTCATAAATGACATGTAGCTACTATGGGAAAGCTCAAAACATAGAGAAAATGACCTAGAGGGTCATTACAACATCCACTACTAAAAGAACTTATGTCCTCGAAAGTTAAGGAATAGAAAGCACCTAAAGACTCGAAAATTGAAAGATATTAGGTCTTCATGTTGAGCAAGGCTTCCCAAGGAGCCTCCTCGTCTGGATGATGCTACACGGGGCTATACCAAAGGAAAACTACTTAAACCTTAGGTCCTTACCATCCGAAATAGAAAAGCAACAAACTCTAACTCAAAAGCCGAAAAGATCGGTCAACTGAACCAAATACTAAGAAACTCAACTGGGACGCACCGACACAATACAGATACCAAGAAACCAAGAAGACCAACACACAGAGCTAGAAACTGGACTAACTCAAAAAGCTACCCACATAACACTCTAACTCATGAATCCTCTGATCTGCATAACCCTTATGCCTATACTGAACCGCACAGACCCCCTTTTGGATCATCTAAACTCTTAGCCATAAAGTCATGGAACAAGTCGGTCACCCAATTTAGCTTCAAAAACACCACAAAACCACTGGGAACCTATACCTCATACCACACTTAACCTCAAATGAGGTCACCTTTATACTTAAACTCTACCCAAGCCCAGCACTGGTCCTGCTAACCTCTGAAGCCCATAACACCTTCCCGTAGAATATCCTCGAGAGCTAGAGTAGTCTGCTCTGACTGACCACCAACCTGCGGATGGATACCTCTACTAAGATAGACCTCGATACCCAAACTCATATGAATAAACCATTGTAAACTCAACTACACTAGGGTCGGTAATGATATTGACAAACATCCCGTGTCGAAGGACCATCTCCCAAATGAAGACCACAACCAACCTCGCTAAATTGTGCCAAGTCTGAACTGGCCAAAAGTGAGTGAACTAGAGTAGCCTGTCCATGATGACCCAAATAACATCCAATATCTCCAAGGAGAGTGGCAAGCCTATCATGAAGTCCATGGTCATTAACTAAACTCTAAATTCTAGGAAACCGTTGTGCTCCTAGTACTAAACACACCATCTGGATTTAAGGTCACCCTACTAGTCTGGCCACTCAAAAAGAAATTTGTCATGCCGTGAAGCCCAACTCAAACCAACACATAAGCAAAAGAAAGGATTCCCGAAGCCAAAGGTCATCACTTAGTTACTGGAAAACTTAAAAACTCTAAACCCATCGTCTTCCAGCTTAAAACATCTACCCTGTTGTACCAGCACACAAACCACGAATCTGAAAGCATCCCTACATACCAAAACTTCTAGCCCTTAACTGGTAGATCCTAAACTAACACTGAAATCCATATGGCTCGACCTTTAGAAACTCATAAAACCACCAGAGGGTAACAATGTAACGAATCAATCTAACCATGGATGTCACAAGCGAAAGGACCTTTCATAAACCATTTGAAGTGACCTGCTAGCCCACAAATATGAAACCCAACTCGATATACCGATCATGCTTTCGTCGAATCCTCTAGTAGATTGATATGTCTATGATGAACATCATGGAAACTGAAGCCAAATAGGCTCTGAATACATAGCTCACCCAATCCATAAATTTTACTAAGCCCTAGGTCAACCAGGGGACATAACATGGAAAAAATCATAATGGATGCAACAAGCCCTATAGGTAGTCCTGGGAATGCCCACCACCTCGATCTTCAACTAGAGGGAACCTGACCTTGAATCTATCTTAGAAAAATGCCACTGCACTCTATAGTTCGTCGAATGATTCATGAATATGTAGCACAAATGCATACCCTCAGTCGCCACCTCAGCCAACTGTCGATAATCCACACACATATGCAAGGAGTCATCTTCTTTCACAAACTAAGAACACCCCCAGAGATACACTGGACCTGACAACCTCTTTCTCAGAAGATCTCGAAGTTGTTCCTTTAACTTTTACAACCCAGCTGGTGTCGTCCGATTCAAAAAGAAAGGAATGGTCAAGTGCCCAACTAATCGTAAATTCTAGAGTCGAACACAACAAAAATCAAACTAGGAATAATGGTAGAAAAGATCCCTGAATACTCGCTAACCATAGAAACTGACCCAAGTGAGAGATATTGGCACTATTACCACAAGATTAAGCAAGGTGATCCAAGGACTAATAGCAATAGATAAAGAGATAACTTACCCCAACCTAGAACTACAGCAAAATTCATCAGTTAGGATGATAAGGTCGACCCACACGTCCACACCACAAGATAATAATATCCCAAGGCATAACATACTCGATCCACTACTAAAAGAACCCCTTTACATGGCAGCTATACGTAGAAGCACCAATAAGAACCATATAGCAACCAAAATACGAAGCAAAGTAAGCAGATAAATAACAGTATGTAGATCCCATTACAACCAATAAAAAGGTTGGCTGGCGATGTCAGGGATCATACCTGAAAAAAAAGCTACCTAAAGCCTCAACCCTTGCTCATCCCGAAGAAACATCCGAATGGATGTGACCTGCCACGGCCGCCTAAACTTCCTGGCTGAGAGTCACCTCTAATAATATAGGGACTACCCCTAGAACTAGGTACAACGCCTCTAGATGATAGCCCCGGAACCCTGATAGGATGTAGATTCCTAAACATGGGACAACCCCTAGCAAGGTGCCCCAACCTACCGCACATGTAACAAATTCTCCCTACTATGGCGACCCAGCTGAACCAGACTAGCCTCCACATTCCAAATACCCACAAAGCAAACCTCGGAACATCTGACCTGAACCCTGGCTGCTCTGCCCAACTTGACCTGAATAACCGAATTCGAACCTGATAGCACTGTATGAACTGACCTGCTATGCTAAGAATAATATTGTAACCCACAGTCAATGCTTTTATAAGCCCCATGATATAACCCCTTTACCATTCACACGCCATCAACCACCTGAAGAAAAGTAGTCCCAACCGAGACTAAGTGCTCTGCTGTCAAACGAAGCAGTGAATTAACCCTCTGATAGATCTCTACACTCTTTCATACTCTATAGGCATAAACATGGTGGCACACCTAGTTAACCCGTAAAACCTTGCGTTGCACTTTGAAAAGAACATGGAACCCCGCTGAATACTGGAAAACTCATCCCTGACCATGGCATAGCATAAACAACCTGAACATGTCCCTGTCTGTGACACAACCTTCCAAAGACTCAGAGTCCTAGCCATGGGTCCTGACAACTTATATGACTACAAAACCCACCGAAAGTTGGGTGGGTCCTAAATCCTATGGCTAAAATGGTATGCCCTTAACTACCATTGGTGGATCTAGTGAAAGTTCTATAGCAACAGCCACACGAGCCTCATCCTCACTCACTGCCATAAACGTCTTAATCATCAATGAAGGAATGAAATAAATGAAATTCTAAAATTGATAGAGTAAAAAATGCACGATAAAGAATCAAAGAGATAGAAATTTTCCCTATGAATGCCCTATAGCCTCTCGCAGATAGGATACAAACGTCATTATACTGATTTGCGAGACTCTACTGGACGCTTGCTCTTGTACCAATAACACCTGTGAGCCTAGCGCTCTGATATCACTCTATCATGACCCAATTTCTCTAGTTGTGATGGCATCTACTATAACCTACCAGTAGGTAAGCTAAACCCTTAGCCCAGAACTGCAAGTAATGGGCTAACCCGAGAATGAAACAAAAGCAGAAGATAATTAAACAAGCATAAATAGATAGGTAGGAAAAAGAAAGAAAACATATAAGATTTTCTCCAAGACCTGGTATCAATTGGTACAAGAGCTACTACAACATAAATGTGCTAGATAAGCATAATAAATACAGAGTACTCTCATGAAGTAAGACCGAAGAATAGTCAAAAAGTAGAAGGAGATGGGTTAGCTTTGGTCACCAAGATCCCACCTTGTACCTCTGATCACCAACACTACTTGAGGATAGTGCAACGACGATAACCCACACTAAAATCTGCATCAGAAAAAGATTCAGAAGTGTAGCATGAGTACCAAAACCACGCGGTACCCAGTTGGCATCATAGGTCAACGAGGCCCTAATATGATATAAGTATAAGTAAATGTGGATGTACTAAAGGTAAGAAAGAAGGGTTAGAAATAGGTTAACCTGCCAATGCTAGATAATTTATGAGAAGGCACGAGAATAACTCAACAAGAAGTGTAAAGCAATTGTCCGACTAAATACGATAGAGAATAATATAAGATACATACCTCGGAAGATATGAATGTCAACAAGTAAAGCCAACTGGACCCCTTTAAGACTAGAAGGTACAAGAAACACTAAAGAATCCAACTGGACCCCCACAAGCCCGGAGGATACAAGCAGCACGCAGTACTAACTAGAAATAAACCAGGTGGGAAGAGAAGATATGCAAAGATGTTCCATGGAATATGGTATGAGATGAGTGCAATGCGATGTTTGGCCAGTGTAGTAAAAGTAGACAACCCCGAGGAACGAATTGACAGGCTACCCCATGGGCTCTTCGAATCTCCCCGTAGGCCACTCTTAGGTTCAATGACATATGAAGAAAGTAAATAGATAATCCCAGGAATAGATTCGTGGGCTACCCCATAGGTTTCCCAAATCAACCCATAGGCTACCCTTAGGTTCAACTACGAATGTAGAAAGTAAAACCCGAATATGTGTTCCTCGGGCATGCAAGTTTAAATAATCACTAAAACCGTCCAGAACACGGGTCTCCTCGGACATGCAAGTTTATTAAATTAGTCTTTCTAAACAAATAAGTTTATCAAATCAGTCTTCCTTAACAAATAGGCAAATTTCCCTTTTGAAGAAGCCAAAGACATATGGAAATGACACCCATTTTTGGCCAAAAATTCGGTCAGAAAATGACCCTCGGGGACCATGCGACAAAACAAAAAAAAATCATAATTATGTTTGCAGCGAGTTTATAAACCCATGCCCAAAATTTGAGTGCAAATGGGACTGATTTCGGGGCCCAAAACTGCCCCGAAGTCCTCTTTGATCAAGATGAGTTTAATAACGGAAAAGAGAAGAGGAATTCAAGGGAACTTACCAGGATAATGGAGAGTGAAAACTAGTCTCAAAACCATCTCTTGGAAGCTCAAAACAATGGAGAATTTCGATTATAATGAAGGGTAAAACGAAGTTGAAACTTTATTTAAAGCTGCCAGGCCAAGCCTGTGTGTATGTGGGTAGGACAGTGTGCATGCGTATGCATAAGTCAGGCGGAGGCCAGGAAAAGCGCCACTATATCGCGCACGCGGGCAGGACACCATGCACGTGGGTACGCGCATACAACCAAGCCACCGCACGGGCAAAGGGTAAAGGGGGGGCAAGGACAGCGCCTTCTATGCACACGCAGCCCACCCTCCGTGCACTCGAAGGGTTGGCTACTACAGTAATAGAAGCACTTTAGCAACTTAAAATGTCACTAAAAGGACCCTCGGGATTCATCCAGAGTCCCATGGATGCAAACAAACTATGCTACTCTACCAAAAATAGCATTCTAGACTCAAGAGAATTGACAAAATTCCAAATGGAGATCATTTTGACAAAAAAATAGGCCCCATGCTGAAAACCCACTTTTACCAAAATGGAACTCAATAACCCAAAATGAGTCTGGGAGCCTTGAGACCCAAACCAAAGGTCTCTATCCCAAAGTCAATGTTCCGGAGCTAATAGCTCTGACAAAATTTCTATATTAGGTCGTCTTCTTCGAATATTGATTAAAGTCAACTCTACCAGCCTTTAGAGTTGCAAAATAGGGAAATAAGCTTATAACACAAATGAACTGCCCAAAAACCAAAATGTTAGTCCTGACAAGTCATAAATGACCTATAGCCACTATGGGAAAGCTCAAAACACAGAAAAAGAAAGAAAATAACCTAGAGGGTCATTACAGATACTAGCGTAGTATATTCGTATACTATGTTGCCATTATTAAGGAACCGACAAAAGCACTCATCCATTCCTAAATTATACCAACATAGTATCTCGTATGGTATCAGGGAACACTAGTAAGTTCCTTAATGATACCAGCGTAGTATATTCGTATACTGTGTTGGTATTATTTAGGAACCAACAAAGCACTCCTTCATTCCTGAATGATACCAACATAGTATATTCACATACTGTGATAGTATCATAAAAGTGTGCTCTAGTCATTAAATATAAAGTCTGCTTAGCTCAATTAGTTCTCAATCCTAAATGATATACAACAACAACAACAACAACAAACCCAGTGTATTCCCACAGCGTGGGGTCTGGGGAGGGTAGAGTGTACGCAGTCCATACCACTACCTCAGAGGTGAGGTAGAGAGGTTATTTCCGATAGACCCCCGGCTCAAGACAAGACAGTCTAAAAATAGGCTAAAAAGGACGTAACAATGATAGAGGGTAAAAATACAAGATAAAACTACAAGAGACGATAGGAAGTAGTATGTAGTAACAAACAACAGACAGAAACAGAGCACTGCCACCAAATACTACCAAGAGGAATCCAAGAACAAGAAACTATAGGCGTAGCCCTACGATTACTAGTCGGGACAATAAGGAAAAACACTCCTACCTACTAGCCTACACACACTTCTACCTACTACTCTTCTACCCTAATCCGCGTCCTCCACACTTTCCTATCTAGGGTCATGTCCTCGGTAAGCTGCAACTGCGCCATGTCCTGCCGAATCACCTCTCCCCAATACTTTTTCGGTCTACCTCGTCCTCTCCTGTACCCATCCATAGCCAACCTCTCACACCTCCGCACTGGAGCATCCGTGCCTCTCCTCCTCACATGTCCGAACCATCTCAACCTCGCTTCCCGCATCTTATCTTCCACCGACGCCACACCCACCTTATCTCGGATATCCTCATTCCTAATCCTATCTCTCCTAGTAAACCCGCACATCCATCGCAACATCCTCATCTCCGCCACCTTCATCTTTTGAATATGGGCGTTCTTTACTGGCCAACACTCAACTCCATACAACAAAGCTGGTCGGACCACCACTCTGTAGAATTTGCCTTTAAGTTTAGTAGGCACCTTCTTATCGCACAAGATTCCAGATGCGAGCCTCCATTTCATCCACCCAACACCAATACGATGGGTGACATCCTCATCAATCTCTCCATTTCCTTGGATAATAGACCCAAGATACTTGAAACACCCTTTCTTTTGGATGACCTGTGTATCCAGCTTCACTTCTACATCATCATCCTGAGTCGCCTCACTGAACTTGCACTCCATATATTCAGTCTTGGTCCTGCTCAACCTAAACCCCTTCGACTCGAGAGTCTGTCTCCAAACCTCCAACTTAGCATTAACTCCTCCGCGAGTCTCGTCCACCAAAACTACATCATCCGCAAATAACATGCACCATGGCACCTCACCTTGTATTTGCCGCGTCAATACATCCATTACCAAGGCAAATAAAAATGGGCTAAGGGTCGATCCCTGGTGCAACCCCATCAACACGGGAAATTGCTCTGAATCTCCTCCCACAGTTCTAACGCGAGTCTTGGCCCCCTCATACATGTCCTTAATTGATCTGGTGTACGCCACGGGTACACCTCGGGCCTCCAAGCACCTCCAAAGGACCTCCCTAGGTACTTTATCGTACGCTTTTTCTAGATCGATGAACACCATGTGCAAGTCCTTCTTCCTTTCCCTGTACTGCTCCACCAGTCTTCTAAGGAGATGAATAGCTTCTGTAGTCGAGCGTCCTGGCATAAAGCCGAACTGGTTCTCTGAAATAGGCACGATCTGTCTCAACCTCAACTCCACCACCCTCTCCCAGACCTTCATAGTGTGGCTTAGCAATTTGATACCCCTATAGTTGTTGCAACTCTGAATATCACCCTTGTTCTTGTAACTAAATTAAAGACTAAGTGTCAACACTAGGTGGACATAAATTGATCTTCCAAGAAAATCAATTTTGTCATCAATAGGATCAACTAGTGTTGACACTTATGCTAAACAAATACATTATAACTAAATTAAAGACTAAGTGTCAACACTAGGTGGACATAAATTGATCTTCCAAGAAAATTAATTTTTTCATCAATAGGATCAACTAGTGTTGACACTTATGCTAAACAAATACATTAACAATGACATGCCCTAGTTAAATGATAAATCCTAATTTAGTAACTAAAATTAACAAAGATAAACCCTAATTTAATAACTATAATTAATTAACAAGAAAATTAAAATTACTTACCTTGATGGACCCCCACTGGAGCAGCAACAGAGACGGCGATAGGCGGCAGCGGCAGGCGATAACAAACTTCAGCAGCAGCAGCGGCAGCAGCAGCAGCGGCAGGAGAAGCGGCAGCAACCTTCAGCAGCAGCAGCGGCAGCAATGTGCAGCAGCAGCGGCAGCGGCAGCAGCAGCGGCAGCAGCAGCAGCGGCAGCAACCTCAGCAGCAGCAGCGGCAGCAACCTCAGCAGCAGCAGCGGCAGCGGTGGAAGGCACCAACAGCGTCAACAGCAGCAGCGGGAGCGGCAGCGGTGGAAGGCACCAACAGCGTCAGCAGCAGCAGCGGCAGCGGCAGCGGTGGAAGGCACCAACAGCGGCAGCAGCAGCGGTGGAAGGCACAACAGCGGCAGCAGCAGGGGAATGTTTTCGGAGGGAGGGGGCGCCGGAGGTGAGGGTGGTGTGAGTGTGAGTGTTAGTTAGGGTGTTAGGGTTTTTAGGTAATAAAATTAAAAAAAAAAAAAAAAACCGACCACTTGAGGTCGGTATTTTTAAAAAATAAAGTATTTTTTGATAAAACCGACCACTTGAGGTCGGTTTTTTTTAAAAATAAAGTATTTTTTGATAAAACCGACCACTTGAGGTCGGTTTTTTTTAAAAAAACTAAAAGTAATTAATAAAAATTATTTAATCATCAACATATTTCATAAACTCGGATACATTATTGATTCGTTACATTACTCAATGATTATGCTACTATACAATGTATTTCATACTACTTGAATGGATTATCAATCGATTAATTAATTAGCTTTTGAATACGTACTATATATGTACATCATGACTAGACGAGACATATATTTAAGACGACAGCCCAGTAATATATAGGACTTGGTTAATTATATTACTCAACGATCGTCATCGTATAGTACCTCATATGTACGTAATACAATGTATTCCACTAGCTACTTGGATGAATTGTCGATTAGTTAATTAGTTTTTGAATATGTACTATATATATAAACATACATCACTAAAGACGAGACATATATATTCAAGATGATGGACCATTTAATATACAGGACTTGATTAATTATATTACTCTATGATCGTATATTACCTCATATATGTACGTAATACAATGTATTCCATAATACTTGGATGGATTATCGATTGGTTAATTAGCTTTTGAATACGTACTATATATATACGTACAATATCGCCACAAAAAAATATATATTCAAGACGACAGATCATTACTATATATATAGGACTTGCTTATTTACATTACTCAACAATCGTATATTACCTCGTGTGTACGTAATACAATGATATTCCACTGCTTGGATGGATTATCGATTAGTTAATTAGCTTTTGAATACGTACTATATATATACGTACAATATCGCAACAAAAAAACATATATTCAAGACGACGGATCATTATAGTATATAGAATAACTTGGTTAATTATATTCAATGATCGTATATTAACTCATATGTACGTAATATACAACATATTCCATACTACTTGGTTATGGATTATATATCGATTGGTTAATTAACTTTTGAATACGTACTATGTAGATACGTACATCACTAGACGAGACATATATTCAAGACGATGGATCATTATTATATATAATATATAGGACTTGGTTAATTACATTTCTCAATGATCGTATATTAACTCATATGTACGTAATATATGGCGTATCCATACTACGTATTTGGATATGTATTATCGATCGGTTAATTAGCTTTTGAATACGTACTATATATATATATATACGTATATACATCACTAGACGAGACATATGTATATTCAAGACGATGTATAAGTTATGAGGGAATCTATGTATTATCTTATACAGGATATAGAAGGTGGAATAAGTAATACTTGTATAATTAATACATGAATAACTAATCTCTACATAACTAATACATGTATAAATAATATATAGATTACCTCATAACTAATATCTACATTACTAATACCTATACAACTTTAACTAGCTACCAAACGACCCCTTAGTGTTATACACAATAGAAAAATAGTGATTATTACAAATATTTTAAAGGTAATACCGACATCCGGAGGTCGATTTTATTCAAAATAATTAAATAAAAGTAAAATACCGACCTTCGGAGGTCGGTATTACCTTTAATTTTAATGAAAATAAAAGTAAAATACCGACCTCCGGAGGTCGGTATTACCTTTAATTTTAATGAAAATAAAAGTAAAATACCGACTTCCGGAGGTCGGTATTACCTTTAATTTTAATGAAAATAAAAGTAAAATACCGACCTCCGGAAGTCGGTATTACCTTTAATTTTAATGAAAATAAAATTAATTATGTTAAATAAACAATACCGACCTCTGAATGTCGGTATTAATATTATTTTTATTTTATAATATAAATAAAATAATTAAATAAAAAATAAAAAATAAATACCGACTTCGGGAAGTCACTATGAGAATAATTTAAGGTAAATAAAATCAATTATGTAAATTTAATATTACCGACATCAGGAAGTCGGTATTAATTTATTTTTTTGTTTTTTATCTTTCAAAAAACCGACATCCGGAGGTCGGTTTATTTTAAAGTTATTAAAAATATTTCTTTTTTTCATTTTTTTATATTGAATTGAGATAAATTTAAATTTTATTTTTTATTTACTAATTCGATACCGACTACAAGAGGTCGGTTTTTCTTTATTTTATTTTTTCTGGGAAGTTTCCGACCATCGGAGGTCGGTATTTGGTTTTCCCGCATTTTTTTTCCAAATAAACCGACATCTTGAAGTCGGTTTTCTTAAGAAAATAAAATATTTTTTTGTTTTTAACAATACCGACTTCCGGAGGTCGGAAATTACCGACTTCCATAGGAGGTCGGTAATTTTGAGGTCGGTATTTGCAGTTTTTTTAGTAGTGATCTTCCTTTTTCTGTACCAAAGAATGGGAGGCTATTGCACTACAATGGTGCAAATTATCAGTTAGCTCAAAGCTCACAGTTCTCTTCCTTGTCACCAGATCCTTCATGAATTTAGCATATCCAGGCATCTGCTCCAATGCTTCAACTAAAAGGATACTGACTGAAAGTTGTTTCAGTATGGAAATGAACTTGTGAAATTTGTCGTCCTCAACCTTTTTCTTCAATCTCTGTGGGTAAGGTGGAGGAGGCAATGACATGGGCTTCAAGACCGGTGCAACATATTTGTTCTTCGTTTTTGAATTAGAAGCCTTCCTCTCACTTGGCCCTTCACTGCTATCCTCTTCCTCATATTCGACCACAATCTCAGCATCATCCTTTTCAGACTTGGCTGGCTCATCAACAACTATAGGCATAGGAGGGTCAACAGTCTATTTTCTGCTTCGAGTAGTCACAGCCATAACCTGTTGATCATTCTTCGGATTCTGAATGGTGTCACTTGGGAGAGTACCCTTTTGTCGCGGATTTATGCTGGTAGACATCTGGTGTATCTGAGTCTCAAGATGCTTTATGGATACAAAATGAGCCTCCACTTTCTGACTCATACCTAAAAGTTCAGCGCGCATCTCCTTCATGCTTGCATCCATAGAATCAACCTTTTGAAATACTTTGTTGAGAAGCTCCCTCATAGATGGTTGTTCAGGTCTATCTTCACAATTCCCAGGAGGGACATACAGACCGCCTCTATCATTCTTGTATCCATACCTCTTGTTCCAATCACCATTTCTACCTCTGCTCCTATCTCTGTAACCAGAATGATTGTAGTTTCCATCTCTATCCCTGTTCTGACCTTGATTTCCCTGGCCATTGGCCCGAAACCTTCCACTTGATCATTCAGATAATTTGCTTCTTCATCAGAGTCGTACTCATCTTGCCTTAGTGCTCTACCTTATGTACCAACAACCTTCACCTTCTCCAAACCACCATTAAGAATTTGTTTTGCAATTATATCAACAGTAGTTTGCAGAGATGTGAAGTTCTATTTAATTTCCTGGAATTTTTCATGGTCACTGGATTTCCCAACTGCATAAGTTCCTGCCAAGCTTTCTGTATCTCTTGTATGCCATGACCTGTTAGTCTTGGTAACCCTATCAAGCATCTCAGAGGCTTTTACATAAGTGTTCTCCATGAATGCTCCCCAGATTATTGTATCTGCTACCGCCTTAGTATTTGCATTCAATGCTTTGTAGAAGATTTCCATCAAGTGGTGTGAAGGGATTCTGTGATTTAGAACTTTCTTCAGCTTCTTATTGAACCGCAACCATGTTTCATACAAAGCCTCCGTGGGAAGCTATTTGAAATTATAAATCTCCTGCTTTAGCTGCAACATCCTTGATGGAGGAAAGAACCTTTCTAGAAACTTATTTCTCAGCTCAACCTATGTGAATATAGAAGCATCAGGTAGTTCTGCAATCCAAAGTTTCGCTTCTCCAGTCAATGAAAATGGGAAGATCCACAATCTGATAGTATCCTGATCCACTCCTGGAAGGTTGTAGGCCTTGCAGATCCTTGTAAAGTTCGATAAGTGCAAGTTAGCATCATCCATCAGCTTGCCAGCAAATAATCTCTTCAGGTTCAGCAGCTGAATCATAGTGCTAGTAATATCAAACTTTACACCATCGGGCATCGGTGTCAACACTATAGGGCCTGTTGTCCCAGCCTTATCATCATAAATATTGTACCGTGGGACGTGTCATAGTTGATGCATCTGTCTGCCTCTATTACCTCTTGGTGCTACTATAACATGAGGTGTATTATGTCGGGCTGCCTCATCTCCCGCAGCTTGTTGTCGTGCTTGCTCAGCTACCTCATTTCGAGCTACAAGATCTGCTGCAATTTAAGCATCTTCTGCAGCAAAGACGTCTTCCCCTGCCTTTTTCCTTTACTCTTCTTCGGCCAACAACTGAGTTGTGACCTGTTTTGGTGTCTCATAAACTCCCTCTTTAGCCATGTTTCTTAGAGTTCTAGAGAATTGAGGATCGTATTAGATCAAGAGATTTCCTTGACTCCTTGTACTGGTCATGCACAAGTGTGCAACCTGCATAATAAAACAAAAACAACAAAAAAAGTAAAATCAGGAAATAAGGACTAATAGTGAAATAAACACAATCTCACTTAATCCTAAATCGTATTCCCCGACAATGGCGCCAAAATTTGATACGCCCAAATTATAACTTCTTTTAGAAGCATAAGCAATCGTTGTTCAAATATAGAACCCAATGAAGGTTGGGGTCGATCCCACAGGGAATATGGTAGGACTATGGTTGATTAGTGTTTATTTACGCTGCTAGCCATTTATTTCCCTCGGAAGGGGTTTTTGAGTAATAATTATTTATCGTAACTTAAATTCGTAACAAGTAACAAATAACAGTTTCAGAAGTTGTTATTAATAAGAGAAGTGACGAGGGTAGTGTTCCCCATGAGATCATAACTTAGTAAGGCATTGTACTTAGTAAACTAGCTTGGTGCTTAGCATGCAGAATCGGTAAGTTAGGTTCACCTAAATAGTTGGTCCCTCAGATAGATGAATTTCACCACACGCCCTTGGTCCGGCCGCGAGTGTGTGCTTTACTAACCCTTACCCTGGATCCCAGATTAGCTATTCCCGGACAAGGTCAAGCTATTAGGTGAGGGTTGGTAGCCTCAAATCTCCGTTGTTGAATAATCCTTTTTCCCATTTGTTACCTCCTTGGTCTGGAAAGTAAGGATAAGGCGAGTTCTAATGTTGTACACCATTAAAAATCAATCAAAGCGAAGGGAAGAACAATATATGCATAAATACCGCCCTAGAATTACCAAGTACTTCGCCTACTTCGTCAAAACTTCATGGTTCCCACAACCCTAATTGTGGATTTAGCTACTCATGTTCATAAGTTAACAATCAAGATGTGTTGGAACAATCATGAGTAGATACTTACAAGAAGAAGTAAAGAAATTCGGAATCTTGAATAAATCTCAAGAACACTTCAATAAATCAAGAACAAACTTTAATTCTCAAGAACTTGTATTATGATGTCTCCAAAGCACAAACAAAATGTAACAATATCAAACAATGTCGGGGACCCCAAAATAAAACCTAAGGGGAAGTATTTATAGACAAAAAAGACCAAATCCTAACTTTTCTAGGATTAACTGGACGCGATACTTCCAACGGGATGCCCCATGGGCTGTCGTGGCTGCGACGGGCGTCGTGGGTGCCCATCGGGCTTCTTCATATTTGAGCTCCAGGTCTTCTGCCTTGATTCCATGGGCTGATGCAATGGGACATCGTGGATGCGACATCCATCATGGCCATCTTGTCGGCTAGTAAGCTTTATCCTTAATCTCTATTTGGCTTGATTCAACGGGCTCTGTGACATCCCGCCGTGTCTCTTACGGGCATCGTGGCAGCTCATCAAGTCTTGCCTCTCAGCTTCAGTTCCACTAGTCCAGTCCGATGGGCTCTGTGACGTCCCATGGCTGGACCGATGCCTGTCGTGGTAGGTTATGGGAGATGACTTTTGCCTTTGGTTTCTCTGGTTCCTTTTGACGACCTCTCCCACGGGCCGTGGTGGATCCCACACCCGTGGGGCATGACTTTTTCCTAGAAATCTACAACTTCTTGGTAGTTTTATCTTTCTAACACTTTTCCCTGTACATTCAACAAATGACATCAAATCTAACAAAATGTACTTAAGAACTCCCACAAATCCTTAGTTTTAAGCGTCGAAAGTGCCGTGAAATCCCTGCACATCAGTACCATAAATTATACCCATCCAAATCCCGCACCTTGGTACCTATTCATTTGGTCTCCTATACACAAGTTATGTTAATCCTCCTCTTTCTCATAATCTTGACTAGTTATATGGACTTTCCTTGTAAAGTCCCGATGTTCCAAGACCCCATTCTCAACCTAGAGGTACCCTTAACAAACTTACCCCTCCTGCCCCCCGCACCTTCCCCCATCCCAACCTCGACCCTGACCCCAATCCCGAACCCAACCCCGGCCCCCATTGAAGACATGACCTTATTCTACCATCATCCACCAAAGCCACTACAGAAGTGTAAGCTAATCAGGGATATTCTAACTAAAGCAACTAATCTACAAAACAACTAGAATACAGGAAATGAAAACAAGATCGGGCTAAAATATACTATCTCAATTTGGGAAAAATCGAGATAACCAAGAACAAAACTAATCAAGAACTACAATACTAACAAGATCTAATAAACTAAGAGAAAGAAAATAAGATACGAAAATAAAGAGGTAATAGTGCATTTTCCAGGACAACTATAAGCAAGAAGTAGGATAAAAGTAAATAATCTACGAGTCAATGGTCACCTTTCTCACTTGACCATCCTTTTTCTTCAGATCTAAAATTATAATATAGTATAAGGTACAATGTCCAAGGAAGTAAGGTGCAAAACTAGGGATTCAATAAAAGAAATCAAGGCAAAAATACGGCTACCAAATGAAAGACCACAGGCTCAAAGGGCTAACTAATGGTAATAATATCTGAACAGGCTAAAATTTACAAGACATATCAAAGAAAGCCTATTATCATCTTCTAAAGAGAGCAACACTTTTTATTTCACTTCAATAATAAGTAGGGCAAGTTCTAGACTAAGATGCAAAATATAAAATATGTAAAAAAAAAATACTCACCTCACATGGTACAAGTCTCAATCAAGATGGATAAATTCCACTTCTAAGACAGACAGGGTCATAGCGAACTACAAAATAAGAATATCCTATATACAGAGTCACTACCCTCAGCCGAGGTGTCAAAAGATTTGCTATTTTATTTTATACTCAAGCACTTACAAGAAAGTACTACTCAAACTCAGGCCTAAATTGCTAGTATCAAAAAAATCAAAAGGTCTTTTCTTTTCTCTTCAAAAAAAAATAAAAAAACTACTCAGTTCAAAGAGTCCCCCCCTCGGAAAAGAATCAAAAAGAAAAATCAAGGGGTGGACGAAGTATGCCTCTACTAAAGAATAAAAAAAAACTATCCTAACTAAAGAAAAAACTTTTTTGTGTTTTTAAGCTTTTTTTTCATTTTTTTCATCTAACTTAGCAACTAAAAAATGAAAAAAGCAAATCCTATAGCATACTTCACCTTACATTGCTTCCCCAAAGTAATAAATAAGATAAAAATCGAGTTTAAAAATACTCTCTAAGGCCCTCTAGGGCCTAGCTAACAACATGCTTTCTTCACAATGAATCAAAGGGGCGAACGACCACGCACTTAAACTTAAACCATGCTTCTTAGCTTCTAAATTTGGGTACTCAGACTTTTTCAAACCTACAAAACATAAGCAAAACAAAATGTGACACTATAAAAGTAAAAAATAAATTAAAAAAAAAAGATGTTACACTATTACAAATTGGGTTGTCTTCCAATAAGTGCCTGATTTAACGTCGCGGCACGATGCAATCAAGTTCATCACTTTTTCCACTTTGAACTTATAAAGTGCACCCCTAATTTGCATCAAATGTTCTGCTCCGCTCAAGTGACTGTGGTGTAAAAATATGAAAATCAAGCAATATATATCGCATCTTGCACTTCTTGGCCCTTAAATGAAGAATGTCATTTTATCTTTTTGGCATGATAAATTTTAGAATATAAGGGCCTTGTTCCTGATCCGCACACTTCTCTATTGGTTTGGAAGACTTAATTTTCATGTCACCAACCAAACACAATGTCAAAAAGTGCTTTGAGTGAGTTCCAACATGCCTCAACTTTAAAACTTTATTTTGTGCGATATTCTCACTTTTGCACACCTCTTCAACATTGGCATCAATCGAAAGAGAATAGTTGAATAGTCAAAATTCCTCTTTATGCTCCACAAATTTTCCAGTATCATTACAAATTCCATATGCAACTTTTATTTCTGAAAGTTAAGCCTTAAACCTTTTTAAGGCTTTCATGCTTTCCTCAGTTTGCTCCCACATCAGTGTGGTGTACTCCTGTATTTGTCTTATCAAATCACTTGTCTGAGTATGAATTTCTACATCCTCCACTTCAGTACCCCTGTCAATATCATAAACAATAGAAAAATCATAATAGGGACTCGGGAATAGGGAATAAGAGTAAGGACACTCATATCAATGACCATTTAGACACCCACATATACTAAAAAATATCCTACGAAGGATTGAGTTGGTACGCACAACCCGCTCAAAAAATTATGACAATTTATATTCAAGTGCGGCCCTCCATAGTAAATACGAGAAATACTAGCAAATAATTACTAATTATTCAACCAGTTTCTATTCCAAGATGCCATGTCAAGAAGTGTAGAATACTACTAAAAAATATTTGTACAAAAATAAAATAAAATTAAAAAAAACTGAAATAGATAAAAATAAAAAGTCTAATCTAGATAAATAGTTAATTTCTAAGTCTCCGACAATGGCACTAAAAACTTGTTGCGTCCAAAAGCACACATAATTGTACGCAATCGTACAAGTAATATAGGATTTTAAGTTCAAATATGTACCCACAAAGACTTATCGATTAACTATTTACTAAATTAAATTAATTTTAATTAATTATTCAAGCGTAAAAACTCAAAGATGAATTTATGGTTAACTAATCTAGAAATAAAAAGAAGTTAGTTAATGAATAATTAACCAGACGAAGAGCAGATTCTTATGTAATCATCAGATGAAATCAATCTAGGGTTATGGATTCGCTAGCAATCATGTTGAGTAATCACTTGAACTGACTCTGATTTTTTATCAGGTTACTAGTTGCGGGTTGATTATAACCATATTGAGCATTTTGCCAACAACACTAGGTCTCCTCGACTATTTCTAATGCCTACATTCCTATGGTCATCGGTGGATAGTGAAGGGCATGTGATTTCTCTTTCGTATTAACTAAGCAAGGCTAATGGGTATATTTCTATCCATGTTAGCGAATCGTTCCCCTTTTCTTATAAGATTCACAACCAAGCCCTACTTTTTCTTATTACACATGTAAATATTCTATTCTTAGTCGAATGTACGTGCCATAAATAATATTTGAATGGTGATCAAGTAAATAAATAATTAAGCTCAAGAAAAAGTAAGTAACCATACGAGCCATAGCGCGATGATAAATATCTTAACAAATCAATTAAAATTTATACACCAACAATCATGAAGTTACCATAATCCTAGATGAGAAGTTTAACTCCACATAGACGTGGAAAAATTACAACAAATCATTCAAAGAAAACATAAAAATAAATAAATAATAGAGAAAAAAATATAAAATCAATTTTCTCCGGACTCTACGGAGGCTTCTAGCTCTTTTTAGGTCAAAAGTTATGAAAACAATTATGTTTAGGATGTATTTATAGAGTATGGAGAAATTTGGACTTTTAAAAACCCAATCCAAGTTAAACCAGGAGCTCTAAATTTCTTCATCTTCACACCATTTTAATCCTACACATAAAAATTATCATATTAAGCACCAAACAATATAATATATACTCAAAAGATAATTTAAAATACTAAAATGTGAGGTAAATAATGACTAATATATGTATTTTTGGCCTCACATCGACCGGATACTCCTGCAACAAGGTATGTATATTTGCATATTGTGCCTTGAGAAGTTGTAACATAAATTCTTGTGGTTGCAGACATAGCAATAGTTCCTAAGGCACTTGAAAAACATTAAGTTAGTCAAAAGTGAAGAGCAATTTACATAAACATGAAGATGACAGAAATCCTCATCAGCATCAACATGTTTCCTCTTGTTTTTCTTACTTTGTTCTATTTCTACACTTTCCACTTCATTATATGCATGTTTCTTCTTCTCCTTCTTCTCAGTGTCTTCAGGTTCTGCTATGTTGTTGGCCACAACACACATGCAAGTGTACATGATTACAAGTAATATATAGTGATTGTAAAATAATTGAGTTTATTGATTCCACAGGGACTCAGTTGCTGACAAGTTAACACTATGTTATTATAGTTGTGAAAATAAGTGTTATCTGATTCAAGAATTGAATGTTTGTTTCGCTATTAATTCTACTAATGCACTTAAAGTAAATGCAAGTATGATTTAGGAGTTATTCACATAGTTATTAAGGCCTAGGGTTATGGCTATTACGTAATTGTCACGACCCAACTATCGAGCTGTGCGGGCACCTACTCTATTCCACCTAGATAGGAGAACCCTTACAACCCGAACCAACAAGAAATGGGAAAAAGAAGTAAAATCATGAAATAAACCTTTTTGAAATACAAGAAACATCTTTTACAATATTTAAAGAATAAACCATTATAATTTGAAAACTGCCCTCCCCAGAACCTAGTCTAAGCCTGTACAAGAGCTACTACAAGGGTGATACCAAAATAAAAGAGGACATAACTCCCACCATATAAACAAGGAGTAGGATCTGCTGGAGATCAACATCATCATGTACCTATGAAACATCACCAACCCTGCAACTAGACTATACCCAAAAAGGTATAGCAAGAGTAGATCATTACAAATACACGTACTGGTAGGCATCATCGATTGACCCGAATCCACTCATACCTTCATATAAGAAATCAAGAGAATGCACAATTAATTACAATACTCGACCCTTCAACATTAAACTTACCAACAACCCAATGTCAACCCAAGCCTACCTACCCCTTAGACTTCCTAAGTCACCTTGACACCTAGACTTCCCAGGTCACCTTGACACCTAGACTTCCCAGGTCACCTTGACACCTAGACTTCCCAAGTCACCTTTTCACCTAGACTTCCCAAGTCACCTTGTCACCTAGACTTCCTAAGTCACCTTGACACCTAGACTTCCCAAGTCACCTTGACACCTAGAATTCCCAAGTCACCTTGTCACCTAGACTTCCCAAGTCACCTTGACCATTGCCAACATCTATGTCCATACCCGGACTACCATTTCTTTACCCAAGTCAACCACTATGACTCAACAACCTAGAGTAAACCCCACTACTTAGTGACGTAGACCGCACCTGTCGTACCACTACCTACTAGTACAAAACCACCCCAATGACCCCCAGGGCCATACTCAACAAGTAACAACAGCCAACATTATAACCAAACCACAAGTCTCTTCCTTAGCTTATCAACCGCATGTAGCAAGTCTAGCTGACATTGACAATTCTTTGTGACAACCAACATACATCTTTTTTACATAACCCAGACCAAGCAAGGATCCCTAGAACATTATCTATGCCCATAACATACGGCCTCGGTTCACAAAAGAACCCCCTTGTCACTTGAGCACACTAACCCGGCCCTTCAAGGATCAACTATACGCCAAATAATAATAAATCCTGGCTCTCTCAGGAACCTAATATGTAAAGAACAATAAGTACACCCGCACTGAGTAAAGCAGTGCAACATATAATAACAGCCAATGGTACAACTCCAGACTCTCAGTCTACCTTTTTACTTATCAACCACAGAGAACAGGTTCAAAAATCATTTAACAACAATAATAAACATAATATTTACCCTTTTTCATTACCCGGACCAATCAAGGATCCCTAGACCAACACCTAAGTGTTTACATGTGATGCCCGGTCTCCCCAAGACCATCCCCCACATTTAAGTGTAACAACCCGTCCTCTCAAGGACCAATGTAATCAATCACAGATTTAACACTCAACCTGGTCACTCATGGAACCATCGAAAGAAATACCACCAAAACAATAAACAATCCCCTACTAGGCGTGGTACCTGAGCCAACCAAATAGTAACCTGTACCAGGTGTGGTACCCGAGCCAACCGTTAATATCCCGTACCAGGCGTGGTACTTGAGCCAACCGAATGTCACACAAAATCCACAATCACAAACAATGAACAATCAATACTTATAAACCAACAAGCAATAACACCTAGTTCATTTCATAAGACTAATGACAGGACCCTTAGACATTCCTAATCATTCTTTAAGCATGCAACTCATACAATAATTAGACAAAAGTACAAAAACATACAATGCTTACGGGAATAAATAACCATCACCTACCCCCATTCCGGGTAAAATAACTTCACCTTGAAATCCCATCCGAAGACTAACCCCAATTCACCCCTTAACACATACTAGTAGGTACGTCCAATCCTGACCCTCCTTCTAGTACCAAAATACAACATGGGGAGAAACCTACCCTAACCTTGGTGATTCAAACAATTACGATATTCTAGTTTCTTATAACAATATTTCAGAGAATCCCCTCTTTAACTCGTGGTTTAATTATCCAAGTTCTCGGTTCCCCAAACTTTCTCGACACCCTAGTACTCAGATTTTATCATCACACAATACCCAATTAATCATAACAACCCAAAATGTCACAACAAATTATCGCAACTCAATCAATTCTAGATTAAATAATCCAACCACAATAATTCTCCTCCAGACTTCGTGCCCGAGGACCTAAACATGGATTCTCCTTTTCAATTATACAATAAGTAGGAACTAGAAGCGAGTCAATCTACTTAATAAAGAAAACCTAGCCTACATGGATGCCAAGCAGCTGCACAATGCAATTTTTGGCTCCGTGAAGGTGTTCCTTGATGGATGACAGGCCCAAAATCCATGGTTTCACATCCTTTTAGCCAGAATCTCCCCTCCCCATGGCTCCCAAGACTTAGAGCAGCCAAGGAGGGTTCTTGGAGTAACCCTTGTCTGTTTTAGGGCTGAATGGGAGAGAATGAAAATATAAAACCCATTTTTGAGTTTTCTAATCCCGTCGCTCCGCTATAGCAGTCTTCGATCTGCTATAGTGGTTCCACCGTAGCGGAACCATCTGCTATAGCGGTGCTGACCAGTGTTGACTTCCGCTATAGCGGTAATTTCTCCTCTATAACGGAGGTCGCTATGGCAGAGTGGTAGCGGTTGACATGGGATAGAATGTCGTAAAGTCCCCCAAAAATGCCCATTTTACAACACACTTGATTTCTCAATGTTCCAGAATAACCTCTTCACGTCAACCTCAATATCAGGAGTTCTACTTACCCTAATTCACTTCTGAAAAGTCCCCCGAACTCCTTTATGCCTTAGCTACAAGGAAAACTAGCTCAAATCATGATACATTTTCCAATCCTTACCTAGATTACTCTAGACTACACCTCACTCCAAAACCGGCCAAGACTAGCCTAGCCCAGAATTTTCAACTCCAAAACCCGAAAGTTTTCTGACTCAAAAATTAGCACAAAAATTTTACCCGTAACGACAAACCCGGTCATTACAATAGATACTAATTTACCCATTGTTCATTCCCGAATGATCTCTAAGACAGAAAGGAGAAAAAGGATCCCCCCCAAACCTTAACACTCTACCATAACAGCGTAAATATAACCTTACACAACCCACCGAGACTTCCCAATCCCTTGGTCTACTCCTCTTAATTAAAATTCAACTCACTCCCACTCTATCAAGGAATTCTTTCCTTTTATTGCACAAGGCTAACTAGATTACCCCTTCCCGAGTGCCCAAGAAATCTGGGGCCTTGTTGAAATAACAGAGCAAAAGAAACTCAACTAACGAACAAAAACAATTTTCCCATGCCAAGGGGACTAGATCCCACTATGGCGACCCCTCTCCCGCTATACCCGGAGTTCTTCTAACTCGAACTCCATTCTGTAAGCTTCCTACGGGGTACTATGCCCCTCACATATCATAGTATCACCTTACTCCTGTCAACACTGTACCCTGAGACACCACGTATCTCTAAACCACGCAACAAAAAAGTTTCATTGAACTCATCCTAGCTTGAGGTTTTGTCAACTCTCGTCTTAGGGGGAATTCTACCCGGGCACTTAGACCCTAACCAATGTTATGGCGAGCACACCCCCACCACTCAATGAGCAGTAACACAGGTATTATCATGACCGACGAGAGGAATGACAATGTTAAAGAATCCATTTAGTAACCCCACTCCCTCAACTGACCCTACCACTAAGGATCACCAATAATAAACCAGCCAATAATCACCCTCATAACATAAGCCTATGAGCAATGTCCAACACTACTCAGTTAATTACGAATCATTTTTCCAAGTTCTACATAGGTGACTATTCCTACCAATGGTAAATCAAAATTTCACCAATACCTCGGGCTATCATATCTACCCTTTCCTCTTATCGCTCATGGATGCTAAATAATTTCTGCAATAGCTCACATCTCAAATAGCGATTTAAAATGACCCAGAATGGAAGACAAATCAGGGGGAAAATAGGACAGGGATTATGCCCTGCCCATCCCGCTATAGCGACTTGCACACCGCTATGGTAACCCCCAAAAGTAGTAGCCCAGAAAATTTACCATTTTCTAAAAAATTCTCTTATTCCCCTTCCATGTTCTCAATGCTGGCACCGAAAACGCGTTATGGTCTTAAAACATAACCTCAAGACCAACCTCAACTATGCATAGTTGAGAATTTAGCACTCCATTATCATAAAATCAGACACAAAACACACCAGAATCGTGCACAATAACACATTCCCGCTATCGCACACTACTAGTCCTATTTTTTCCTTTCTATGATTTCCAACCAATCTTGACTGTCCCAAAACTGGAGCTTCCCCACAGTCATTAAACCTTTTTTGTTCCCTTATCATCTATACCAATGGTAAGTCTATACCCGAATGTAATGTAAACCATTCTAATTGGAGCATACCGCAATTTATCACTAAAGCAAATCACAAATTTTAAAGTCAAAATAAATTTACTGAAGTCACGATCACGAGTTATCACAAAAATTTCCTTACCAAAATTCCCGCTATCAAGCAATAATAACCCTTTTTCCCCATAGTTCTCAACCAATCCCGACTGTCCTAAAACTGAAGATTCCCTACAGTCATAAGCCTTGTTCCCTTACCATTTTTACAAATGGCAAGTCCATTTTCGAATTGTAATACCATTTTACTGATCAATTCAAGTACATATAGAAAGTTATTATCAACCCAACAATAACAACAACAACATACCCAGTGTATTCCCAAGCACACAAAATCAAGTTATAACCTTTCCCTGACCACAATATTCACAGCAATTCAAACAATTGCACACCACACATTTGCAGTCATTCAAACAGCATCAATACACATAAGCACAATATCAAGTCTCAAGCTTCAACACTCAACCAAATCAGTTTCATTACCTTTTATTCGCTTCATGGATGATCGTTAGCCAATTCATCCATCCTTTACATAGCCTCCCTGGCCAGATACCAATTGGAACCTTCCCGGTTCCAATTTCCCTTGTTTGTCTTACCGCAACCGGAGTCCAATGACATCATTCACTTTGTTGAGATACCAATTGGAATCGAGAGATACCAATTGGAATCGAGAGATACCAATTGGACTCAACCCATACAAGCAAGTGAATAAACTGCACGAAAAGGAATGAAAGAAGATAGATGTTTCCTAGAATGCTTCATAGCTTCCCAGAGATTAGATGTGGACGTCAACACACCAATCTGCAGGACTCTATTCGACATTTTGCTCTTGTACTAGGAGATCGGTAACCTGGGCTCTGATACCATTTGTCATGACCCAACTATCGGGTCGTGCAGGCACCTACACTATTCCACCTAGATAGGAGAATCTTTACCACCTGAACTAACATGAAATGCGAAAAAGAAGTAAAAACATGAAATAAACCTTTTTGAAATACAAGAAACATCCTTTACAATATTTAAAGAATAAACCAATACAATTTGAAAACTACCCTCCCTAGAACCTAGTCTAAGCCGGTACAAGAGCTACTACAAGGGTGATACCAAAATAAAAAAGGACACAACTCCCACCATAGAACCAAGGAGTAGGAGTTGTTGGAGATCAACATCATCATGTACCTATGAAACATCACCAACCCTGCAACCAGATTATAACCAAAAAGGTATAGCAAGAGTAGAATCAGTACAAACACACGTACTGGTAGGCATCATCAGTTGACCCGAATCCACTCATACCATCATATAAGAAATCAAGAGAATGCACAATTAATTATAATACTCGACCCTTCAATGTTCACCTTACCAATAACCCAATGTCAACCCAAGCCTACCTACCCCTTAGACTTCCCAAGTCACCTTGACACCTAGACTTCCCAGGTCACCTAGACTTCCCAAGTCACCTTGTCACCTAGACTTCCCAAGTCACCTTGACACCTAGACTTCCCAAGTCACCTTGACACCTAGACTTCCCAAGTCACCTTGACACCTAGACTTCCCAAGTCACCTTGACACCTAGACTTCCCAAGTCACCTTGACACCTAGACTTCCCAAGTCACTTTGTCACCTAGACTTCCCAAGTCACCTTGAGCATTGCCAATATCTACGTCCATACCCGGACTACCATTTCTTTACCCAAGTCAACCACTATGACTCAAAAACCCGGAGTAAGATGTAGACCACAGCTGTCATACTGCCACCTACTAGTACAAAATTGCCCCAATGACCCCCTGGGCCATACTCGACAAGTAACAACAGCCAACATTATAACCAGACCACAAGTCTCCTTCTTAGTTTATCAACTGCACCTAGCAAGTCTAGCCAACATTAACAATTCTTAGTAACAACCAACATACATCCTTTTTACATAACCCGGACCAAGCAAGGATCCCTAGAAAACAATCTATGCCCATAACATACGGCCCAGTTCACAGAAGAACCCCTTTGTCACTTGAACACAGTAACCCGGCCCTTCAAGTACCAACTATATGCTAAATAATAATAAATCCCGGACCTCTCAGGAACCCAACATATAATAACCCAACTTAGTGTGTGGTCGCGAGACCTCCATGGACCTTGCCAATCCGGACTAGGGGCTATGGGCCGAGAGTGCCAGAGGAGGGGTATACGAGAGAGTAGAGATATACGGGGGAAGCCCTTCCATGAGTCCTACCTGCTGGGCCTACGGGGATGGAAGAGGTTCATACGATACCACTAGCATATCATATCATTCATTTTTGCACGGTTCCACCCCGTGTTTACTGTTTGCTGAGTGTACTCTCTGATAGTATTGGATGCCGATAGGGTTTGTCTTCACTTGTATGTATTTCTCGGGAGTATGGGCGCTCATTGGGATTAAGGTATATTAGTGTACTCGTTTCTATTATAGTTAACTGCTAGTTTAATTTTTGATCATCCTTACCTTGTGAGTTGTATTATTAGCATGTTTATGTTTAGTTGCCTTTCCTTCTCTCCCTTTATTTGAGTTACCTGTACACCGTCCTATTTGTTAATCTCTCTTTATTTACTATTATTGCAAGGACCCAGGTGTGTTCTCTATTTTTACATCTGTGTTCTGTGATACATCTTATGTGGCTAGCTTAGTACACTTGTTTTCTTTTATGTCTTCTATCTGTTGCTAGCTTCCCTGTAGTACACTCTATTTTCTTATGTGACCCTTTTCCTTCCTTATTTTCTATCTACTGCTTTTACATTTTATATGTGCCCAATCAGCCTATGATGTCTATTGGGTACCGGTTTCTTATTCAATTAGTGCTCATACTACACTTCTGCATCTTTTTGGTACAAATCCTAGTGTTAGCCATCATCATTGATGTGGAGACCTCATGCAGCTTTTGGGATATCCGAGACATCGGGTGAGCTCTTGGCGACTGGGGTGTTGATAAGTCAGTAATCTACCAACTTATTGAGCCTATATCCATGAACTATTGCTATGTTTTGAATAGATTTAGAGGTTTTTATGGCCTTTATTGATGTCTATGCAGGTACTTTTGATAGATGCTGATAAATAAGAAAATGGACCCAAAAAGTGTTCAAAAGGAGTAAAGTGTGAAGTGTTTGGAAAGGCTGAAGATTCTAACAGGATATGCGGTGGCCACGCGACACGTACAGGCCGAGAGGCTAACCGCACCTCCTCCGCACAAGATCATAAAGTCACTAAAGAGTCTATCACGAGGTGCGGTCGCTGTGCGATGCGCACATCCTGAGGTGCAAACCACACCCTCTTTGAACGGAGCTCCCAATTCTAGCTGAAGTCACTGGTTCAACCAGAGGCAGTGTGAGACACGCACTTCACAACGTGCGATCCACATATCGCACCACACACCTCCCGAAGAGAATTTTTGTCCTAATTTTTTAGTGAAGTTTTGGGAAACTATAAAAGGCCTATTCAGGCACAATTATAAATAACTTTTTTTCATTCTGAATATTTTGAAGAGTTTTTAGCTTGGAAACTAAGTTTTTCACCTCCATTGAGAAGAGGTTTTCAATCTAATTCTCTTGGTTAACACTTGTGTACTAAAATTAAAGCTAGAACTTGAGATTTAGCTCTAATGAAAGGGATTTTGAATTACCCAGCTAGTATCTCTTTCCCTCTTACTATGAGTGGCTAAAATCTCTTGTCTAGGGGTGTATTGATGATGGGTGCTTAAGAAATAGGTGTGGGTGTTATCTATTCTTGCTTATAATTGCTTAATTGACATGGGTCTAGTAATCTCACCAAGTTTTAATCCTAAAATTGGTGGTTGCAAACATTAATTTACATTACTTGACTATGTGATTGCTTGAGAAAGGATTTCATAGTTGTGGATGTGAAATTACTAGTGGGAACTTGGGATTCCACTCAGATTTGAATCTAGGAAAAGATCTTATCATCGGATTCTCCCATTTAAGAGTCTAAGCTATAGATCGTATGACTTCCTCAAGTTAGATTGGTTATTTATTGATCAAACCAATGATGCTCTAAATGAGATCATCGGATATAAGATTGTTGATCGAGAGATAAGCAAATCTTACCCATGGCCAATGTTATTCATGTCATTAAGCGAGAATAGGTATGAATTGATAATCACCATATCCCATAACCAAAGGCCCATCGGATATGCATCCTTAGTCATCTAGTCAACTTGGCACACCCACTTTAGTTTTATTGTTTTTTCTTTGAATTAAATTGTGATTGTAGTGACAACATTCCCAATTGCCCCATTCTTTTACTTGTTGTTTTGAGAAATTACTCTCACCTTAAACTCAATCTATTATAATTGATATATAGCTACCCCAAGTCCCTTGGGTATGACCCGGACACTCGTTGGGTTTATAAATTTTGTTTTGCTGCACGATCGTCGTGGCCTCCTACTTGGAGAGCACAATTTGAGAATTCATCAAAATAGCACTGTTCCCGGGGACTTGAGTTGATAGCTATTTTTTATTGTTATTTTGAAGTCACCTTGAGAGTACTTGCTTCTTTTACTTTTGTTTGTTGTTTGTGGTTGATTGAACAGGCTAGCTATGAACGAAGTTGATGACAACAAGAACATTGATGGCCTCAATAATGCCAAAAAAGCTGAGCCTATGATGCAAGGGGGTGTAGGTGCAATCCGCCTACCCCCCACGGTAGGAAATGTTGTTTTTTCATAATAGCACCATTCTCCACTTAATCCAAATGAAAGGTCTATTTGGTGGAGCAGCACATGAAAATTCCAAACGGTATATTCAGAACTTCGGGGAGATTTGCCAACCATACATCATTCAAAACATCTCTCAGGAGTCCATCCGGTTGCGCCTATTTCTCTTTTCCTTGATGGGAAAAGCCACGGTGCGGTTGGAAGAATTGCCGGACAGATCTATAACATCTTGGGCTGAGTTGGTCAAAGTGTTCACTTTGAGATTCTTTCCTCCGTCTCGCATGATGCAACTAAGAGACAAGATTACCAACTTCAGGGAACTACCGGATGAACTATTATATGAGGCTTGGTTGCGCTTTAAGAAAAAGCTTGTTTTGTATCCAAATCAGGAGCTATCGGACAATGTATTGCTTCAAAGTTTCTATCGATCATTGAACTCCTTGAATAAGACAATGGCCGATAACCTCGGAGGTGGAACCTTCATGGATATGCGATTTCCCTTGCCTCATCCTTCTTAGAATGGATGACAAAAACCAACCAAGCTTGGTATACCCGAGAGGTGGATTTGCCAATATCAAAATTAACCCCATCCATCTTGGCAAATGAGATAAGAAAAAGGGGGGAAATCCAAGATAAAATAATGGCCAAAATGATGAACCAAATCAATCTCTTGGCAAATCATGTAATTGGTGAAAAAGGAGTGAATATCGTGAATGCGCCGGAGATAAAAGCTAATGATGAAGAGCTCATGGCTATTGTAGATAGTAAGCTATGTTATGTGTTGGCGGGTTCTCATCCCGGGTACTATCACCCAAGGGAAGAGAATCAAGGTTGGATAAGAAATGACCAGGACAAGTATGGTAAACAACACAACTATCAAAGTCCTTATGTGCCCCCAAACAAAGCTAATCCCTTCTATCAACCGACCACAAGTAACCCCGAACATTCCAAGTTAGAGGAAACGTTGTCCTTGGTGCTAAAAAAAGTGGACACAACACACACCGAGGTACATGAGCTTAAAAGTGATGACTCAACACTTCATAGAACCGTGAGTTCTCATTCAACCTCCATCAAGCAACTTGAAGCCCAAATGGATCACCTTTCCATTCAAATGAGTTCGAAGATGAAAACATCACTTGTTAGTAGAGCCATTACCAACTCTAAAGGTGACGTGCATGTCATGGCCATTGTTACTAGGAGTGGATGAACAACTGGCGAGATAAGAAGGCCTATTGTAGAACTGGTGAAAAAACCAAAGGAGACTCCCAGGGATCCAACTTTTAAACTTAGAAAAACTGCTGAAATTTTGAACTCCCAGGGATCACGAGTCAAGTCCACGAGCCATGGAAAGTTCCACGAGTCATGGATAGGACTCTTGATTTCAGCCTTGCAGACCACCCTCAAGTCTGAGAACCACGGTTTAGTCTCACAGTTCGTGGTAGCTTCCACGGGTCATGAAACCAACCCGTGGAACTCAGACAGAGAGTAGTTATTTTCCCAGAAACCATGAATTGGTTCCACAACTCGTAGAAGTTTCTACGGGTCATCCTGTTTAGTCGTAAGAACTCATCTGAATCTTGAAACTTTGGCTCAGGAACCACGACCCCAGTCCACAAGTCGTGATTAGTTCTACGGTTCATGGAAGTGACCCGTGAAACCTGAAGCCGGGTTTTAAATTAGTTTTTTATTAATTAAGTCCCAGGGGTATTTTAGTTATTATCCACCCTTTTAACTCCTAAATGATGTTATTTTGACTATTTCAAGAAGGGTTTCCACCCTCATTAGCCTAAGTTCCTTCTCAAACTTCATTCATCTCCCAAAAAGGAAAAGTTCTTCTCCAAGCTCCAAATCTCAAGCTCCAAGTTCAAGTCTGTTAAGTCTCTTCAATCCAAGTGGGTTAGCTTCAATCAAGGTATGTGGGTATCCAATAATGGGTTCCTTTCACCCTTGTTCCCAAAATCCCTAATTCTTACTTTGAATTATGAACTTGTGAAATTAGGGTTTTGATCTAAATTGGAGAAAAACTTATAAAATCAATTTCTAAGCATCAATTCATGGTTTCTTATGGTTTATTTATGATTTGATTAAGATTCCTTATTTGGTTTCAAAAGCCCATGCATTAAAGTTGATTTCTAGTATGATTCCATTGAATTGCATATTTTCAAGTGAAAGTTTACATGTTTAGATAACATGTCATCATGTATTTATGAAATTGCATGCCTAATTCTTCAAGCATGAATTTAAGAATGAAAAGTATGTTTTAAATTATGGCTATGCTAAGCTTCAAGAACTTATGATATGAGAATTGCATGATACCCAATGTGTTTTCATGCTTTTCAACAAGATTTGGCATGAGATTGTGCCACTATGAATTTATGAGCTATATGTACATGTTTTGGGAGTAGTATTTAGCACCGAGTGACGAGGGTTCAATTACCCAAGTTCAAAACTATATTGCCAGGGTAGGTTATGAAATAAAGTGCCATATGGGCTTATGAGAGTGAATTCAAATCTTGATTAATGGTGTCCTTGCCTTAGTGGGGCATACGACAGCTTTGCCAACTAGGGTTATATAGTTGGGTATGGTGGCCTATACATTGGCAAGGTTCGGGCCAGCTTTGCTAACTAGGGTTATATAGTTAGATTCCATGTAGCTTGCATGGTCTATTGTTGGTTATAAGAAACTCCCATATGAATGTTTTCATGGTTTTCTAAGCTTTATGAAGTCCTACTTCAAAATTTGACTTTTACCTCATGCTTTACCCTTTCATTGTGATATTTGCTTATGATACCCTATTATGTATAAACTTTGTCTAAAGTATATTTAAAGCATGTTTCCATCATATTTATGCATAATCTGCATACTCAGTACATCCTATAATACTGACGCATATCATGCACTGCATCCTTTGATGATGCAGATTCAGGTGTACCTCCTCAGGCTTGTGGCTTGAGCTTTCCGGCCACTCCCAGACAGCTATTGGAGAGTCCTCTTAGGTCGAGGACTAGTTATGTTTTTAGCTTGTGTTAGCTTCTTATTTTTTTACTTCGAGTTAGCTAGGTCTTGTCCTAGCAACTCCTTATGATATGAGCAGAGGCTTTTCAGACATAGATAGTATTTGAGTCTTCTTATGGATCTTGTATTCCTATTTGACTTGATTATCCATTTATGCTATTCTGACTTTATCTATTATGCTTCCGCTTATCTTTTATTATGCTTGAGAATGCGATGACCAAGGGTTAGCTTGGGGCACTTGTGGTCCCAAGTCCAGTGTTACGTCTAGGGGTAACCTCGGGGTGTGACAAACTTGGTATCAGAGCCTCAGGTTCAAGAGTCCTAGGATGTCTGAAAGCTGCATCGAGTAAAGTCTCTTTCATGTGTGTGAAGCGCGCCACACATATGAGAGGGAAATTATGAGATGTATTAAAAAACTTCACTTCTTTCATGATCACATCGTGCGATAGAGATTAACTCTAATGTTCCTCTAATCCTTATCATGTACGTTTCAGATTATGCCTCCTTAATATGCTACGCCTCCCCGAGCCACTTGGAATGTTGCTCCTCCCGTTCCGGTCCCTGATGTCACGAATGAGAAGTTCAGAAATGCCATCCATTTGCTAGCCCATACTTTGGCCACTCAGGCCAATCAGCAGGCTCCTGCCCTAGTCCATCCTTAAGGTAGGGTAGCGGCCTGAGTTCATGACTTCATTCGAATGAATCCACCCGAATTTTGGAGTTCGAAGGTGAGTGAGGACCCGCTCAACTTTATTGATGAAGTGAAGAAGATCTTTGAAGTTATGCAAGTGGTTGGGGTCTATTGTGTGGAGCTTGCATCTTATCAACTCAAGGATGTAGCTCATATTTGGTTCACGCAATGGAAGGAGGCTAGGGTGAGGGACACGGTACTCACGACTTGGGAGTGTTTTGAGAGGGCCTTCCTTGATAGGTTCTTTCCCCGAGAGTTGAGGCAATCGAAGGTGGAGGAATTTGTGAACTTGAGACAGGGGTGGATGTCGGTTTAAGAGTATAGTCTGAAGTTCACTCAGTTGTCTAGATATGCTCCCTCTATGGTAGCGGACCCGCATGATCAAATGAGCAAGTTTATATATAGAGTTTCTGATATGGTGAAGAAAGAGTGTAGGTCTGCCTTGTTGATGAGTTATGTGAACATTTCCTAACTCATGACTCATGCTCATCAGATTTAGGGTGACAAGATAAGGGAGATGGAAAGGGAGAACAAGAGGGCTAGATCTGAGGGATCAGGTTTTGGTCATCATAGGTCCGAAGGTGGACATCACTCCTTGTTCTAGAAGAAGTCATTAGGCCCCATTCATTCTTTTTCTAGTTCTCCTGCCTAGGCCCAGAGGCCTTGTCATGATCAGGGTGGTAGAGGATCTGGTTCCTATTCCCAGTCTCAAGGTAGTGTTGCTAAGGGATCTTCCTACCTAGCTTGTGGTAAGTGTGGGAAGAGTCATTCTGGTGAGTGCTTGGCCAGTTCAGGTGGTTGCTTCGGATGTGTTCAGGTCGGACATCGTATCAGAGATTGCCCTTCAGCTAAGAAGGGGCAGGGAGGTAGTAGGGATCAGTCTACTCCATTAGGCCCAGGAGGTCGACCAACCCAGCAGGGCACAGCTTCTAGTTCTAGTGGTCAGCTCCAGAACCGTCTTTATGCTATGTCCTCCCGTCAAGATCAGAAGAGTTCTCCAGATGTGGTTACTGGTATGTTGAAAGTCTTCTCTCTTGATGTGTATGCTTTGTTGGACCCCGGTGCCTCCTTATCTTTTGTAACCCCTTATGTTGCTTGTAAGTTTGATATTTGTCCGGATCAGCTTTTAGAACCCTTTTGTGTATCTACTCCTGTTGGTGAATCAGTCCTAGATGAAAGAATCTACCAAAATTGTCCTATCTCAGTCCTTCATAGAGTCACCTCAGTAGATCTAGTAGAGTTGGAGATGACAGAATTTGATGTTATTCTTGGCATGGATTGGCTACATGCTTGTTATGTTTCTGTTGATTGTCATACTCGGGTTGTCAGTTTCAAGTTTTCAAATGAACCCGTTTTAGAATGGCAAAGTAGTCCCCCTTCCTCGAAAGGTCGTTTCATATCTTATCTTAAGGCTAGGAAGATGATTTCAAAGGGGTATGTTTATCACATAGTGCGGGTTATGGACACGGAGTCTAAAACCCCATCCCTTCAGTCTGTTCCTAGTGTGAATGAGTTTCCAAAAGTGTTTCCCGAGGATTTGCGCAGAGTCCCTCCTGAGCAGGAGATTGACTTTGGGATAGATCTTCTCCCAGATACGAATCCTATCTCTATTTTTCCCTAAAGAATGTCTCTCGTGGAGCTTAAGGATTTAAAGGATCAGTTGAAGGATCTTCTTGATAAAGGTTTCATCAACCCTAGCATTTCTCCATGGGGTGCCCCAATTTCATTTGTTCGAAAGAAAGATGGTTCTCTTAGAATGTGTATTGACTACCGTTAGTTGAATAAGGTAAGAATCAAGAATAAATATCCCATTCCTAGGATTGATTAGTTTTTCGATCAGCTCTAGGGTGATAGTTTCTTCTCCAAGATCGACCTTAGATCCGGTTATCATCAGCTTTGAGTTAGATGGTGTGATATTCTGAAGACAGCTTTCAGAACTCGGTATGGTCATTATGAATTTGTTGTGATGTCTTTTGGTCTAACAAATGCTCCTGCAGCCTTTATGGATTTGATGAACCGTGTGTTCAAACAGTACCTGGATATGTTTGTGATTGTTTTCATTGACGATATCCTCATCTACTCTCGGAGTGAGAAGGAGCATGCAGACTTTTGAGAGTTGTGTTGCAAACTCTCAAGGACCGACAGTTATTTGCTAAGTTTAGCAAGTGTGAGTTTTAGATGCAGTTTGTTGCTTTTCTGGGTCATATAGTGACTAGGTGTAACACCCCGAAAATCAATCCAACTTTTAAACTCAGAAAAACTGCAAAATTTTTGAACTCCCAGGGATCACGAGTCAAGTCCACGAGCCGTGGAAAGTTCTATGAGTCGTGGAAAGGACTCGTGATTCCAGCCATGTAGACCACCCTCAAGTCTGAGAACCACGGTTCAGTCTCACGGTTCGTGGAAGCTTCCACGGGTCGTGGAACCAACCCGTGGAACTCAGACAGAGAGTAGTCATTTTCCCAGAAACCACGAATTGGTTCCACGACTCGTAAAAATTTCTACGAGTCATCTTGTTGAGTCATAAGAACTCATCTGCAGCTTGAAACTTTGTCTCAGGAACCATGATCCCAATCCACGAGTCGTGATTAGTTCTACGGTTCGTGGAAGTGACCCGTGGAACCTGAAGCCGAGTTTTAAATTAGCTTTTTCTTAATAAGTCCCAGGGTATTTTAGTCATTGCCCACCCTTTTAACTCCTAAATGATGTCGTTTTGACTATTTCAAGAAGGGTTTCCACCCTCATTAGCCTAAGTTCCTTCTCAAATCTTCATTCTTCTCCCAAAAAGGAAAAGTTCTTCTCCAAGCTCCAAGTTCAAGTCTCCTAAGTTTTTTCAATCCAAGTGGGTTAGCTTCAATCAAGGTATGTGGGTATCCAACAATGGGTTCCTTTCACCCTTGTGCCCAAAACCCCCAATTCTTAATTTGAATTATGAACTTGTGAAATTAGGGTTTTGATCTAAATTGGAGAAAAACTTATGAAATCAGTTTCTAAGCATCAATTCATGGTTTCTTATGGTTTATTTATGATTTGATTAAGATTCCTTATTTGGTTTCAAAAACTCATGCATTAAAGTTGATTTCTAGTATGATTCCATTGAATTGCATGTTTTCAAGTGAAAGTTTACATGTTTAGATAACATGTCATCATGTATTTATGAAATTGCATGCCTAATTCTTCAAGCATGAATTTAAGAAGGAAAAGTATATTTTAAATTATGGCTATGCTAAGCTTCAAGAACTTATGATATGAGAATTCCATGATACCCAATGTGTTTTTATACTTTTCAACAAGATTTGACATGAGATTGTGCCACTATGAATTGATGAGCTATATGTATATGTTTTGGGAGTAGTATTTAGCACCGAGCGATGAGGGTTCGATTACCCAAGTCCAAAACTACATTGCCAGCGTAGGTTATGAAATGAGGTGCCCTATGGGCTTATGAGAGTGGATCCACATCTTGATTAATGGTGTTCTTGCCTTAGCGGGGCATAGGACAGCTTTGCCAACTAGGGTTATATAGTTGGGTATGGTGGCCTGTACATTGGCAAGGTTCAGGCCAGCTTTGCTAACTAGGGTTATATATTTAGATTCCATGTAGCTCGCATAGTCTATTGTCGGTTATAAGAAACTCTCATATGAATGTTTTCAAGTTTTTCTAAGCTTTATGAAGTCCTAGTTCGAAATTTGACTTTTACCTCATGATTTACCCTTCCATTGTGATATTTTCTTATGATACCCTATTATGTATTAATTTCGTCTAAATTACATTTAAAGCATGTTTTCATCATATTTATGCATAATCCGCATACTCAGTACATCCTATAGTACTGACGCACATCTTGTGTTGCATCATTTGATGATGCAGATTCAGGTGTACCTCCTCAGGCTCATGGATAGAGCTTTCTGACCACTCCCAGACAACTGTTGGTGAGTCCTCTTAGGTCAAGGACTAGTTATGTTTTTAGCTTATGTTAGCTTCTTATTTCCGTACTTCGAGTTAGCTAGGGTCTTATCCTAGCAACTCCTTATGATATGAGTAGAGGATTTTCAGACAGACAGTATTTGAGTCTTCTTATGGATCTTGTATTCCAATTTGATTTGATTATCCATTTATTCTATTCCAACTTTATCTATTATGCTTCCGCTTATCTTTTGTTATGCTTGAGAATGTGATGAACAAGGGTTAGCTTGGGGCACTTGTGGTCCCAAGACCCATGTTACATCTAGGGGGTAACCTTGGGGAGTGACACCTACTATTGAAGTAGGCGAGAGACCAACAGACAAAGATGAAGAGGTGGTGCATCAGAATTTGGTCAAAAATCCGGAGGTGAGGGAAGACTTTGGTGCATCGAGTGCCCCAGAAAGTGCTGGAAGTGACGAAGATAAAGAGGAGGTAGAGCCCTCTCCCCAACTAACCATCGATGATGAGGTAGACCCCCCTCTTGTGCAAGGCATACCTACCACAACTCCCAAAGGACCTCCTCCGTATCCTCATCGGCTAAATAAGAAGAAGGAAGAACAGAAATTTAGCAAGTTTGTTTACATGTTTAGTAAGTTGTCCATAAATATTCCTTTGGTCGAAGCTCTAATGTAGATGCCAGGATACTCCAAATTTATGAAGGAATTACTTAAAAAGAAGAAGGTGGTGGACGTGGGAACGATTGAGATGTCACATAGTTGTAGTGCAGTAATGACTAGCAATGTGGCTACGAAGAGAGAAGACCCGGGTGCATTCACCATACCATGTACAATTGGATTATTTGTATTTCAAAAGGCCTTGTGCAACTTGGGGGCAAGCATCAACTTGATTCTTCTTGTGATTTTCAAAAAGCTAGGATTGGGTATCCCCATACTTACTTCTATGCAGCTACTCATGGCCGATAGGTCTATTAAGCTCCCTGTAGGAATCTTGTTTGATGTATCGCTAAAGGTGGACAAACTAATTCTTCCTGTGGACTTTGTCATCTTGGATTGTGAGGTAGATGTGGAGCTGCCCATTATTCTGGGATGACCATTATTAGCTACGGGGAGGGCCCTTATTGATGTAGAATTTGGGAACTCAAATTTTGAGTGGGGATGAGGTAGTGACGTTCAATGTTTGCCAACCCATAAGACCTCCGAATGATTTGAGAGTAATATCAGTGATAGAATCGGAGAGGGAGTAGGATGATGCTCTTAAAGAGTGTGAAGTGGTCAAGATGGCCGCATTTGATTCATTTCCAAATGAGAAACTTCATGACATGTCTAAGATATTGATGGAGCAGTTTTACCCCTGAAGATGGGGCCACGCCAACCGTATTGGCATGCTTTCCTACAACGGTTGAGAATTGAGGTACTATCGTCGAGCCACAATGTAAAATAAAGCTCTTCTTGGGAGGCAACCCAAGTATTTTCTTTAAATTTCTTCACCCATTGTTGTTTTTAGTGATTTGCAGGGAGTTCATGAAGTGAAAAATTGAACAAGGGAAAACAAGGCAAAAAAGGGTTATGTGGTAGACTGTGCAAACCGCATAAGCAATTGTGCATGTCGTACAGTGCATCGCATGCCAAAATAGACTGCCTGGAGGAATTTGACCATTTGGAGGCAATGTGCGCTAGGCCATGTGGACTGCACGATCCTAGGTGCGCGTCGCACCTCCATCGCATGATGAAATAGATACCTGGGCAAACCCATGGGAGAAAAAAGGGCATGTGCGATATGCCATATGGTCCGCACATTGTCTGGTGTGAATCACATGTCACCCTGCACCAGTAGTAAGTTTGAACTTTAATTGACTTAACTTGTTGACCGACCCGAGCCGGAGACGATCCGGCCAACTTTTCTTCTTCTTTTTCTTTTCAAACCATTTCTCTTCTCCTACTTCCACCATTTTTTCATTCAAACTCCCAAAATTTTCTCCCAAATTCTTCTCCAAATTCCCTCAAATTTCCCTAAAAATCTTCTCTTTCTTTCACCCAACCATTTCCACCACTTCACCATCATTGTCGCTGTCACTCTCTGGTTGGGTTTCGTGGGTCACCATTGTTGAAGAACAAAAAACTTCAATTTCACTTTCTCCCTTTGTAATCTTCACTTGTGGTAAGTTTACCGACGTTAAATACTTGTTTTTATGAAGGTTGGGAACTCATATTGTGAAGCATCCTCAATAAAACTACCATGTTGGTTTTGGGTGAGATCAGAAAATTTTGGGTCCCCAATTTTGAGTTACATTGATGATTTTGTTTGTTTCCAACTTAGTAGAACTCAAATTGTATTGATGCATGTTGATTGGTAGTGATTTTTGGCCTTGAAATATATGTTGAGGTGAAGTCTGAGTAACCCACTTGATGAACGAATGAATTAGCCCAATGATAGATTAGGTGACGTCATTCTTAAGGACAAATCGTCGTTCGTCATGAGGTTTTGATTAAATGTTGACTCTTGAGGCTAAATTTTGCTGACTGTATACCCATGATTACTGTTAGCATTATATTTTGGGGTATATGATCTTTGCGGGGAGGGAGTTAATGGTTGCTAGAATTATTGATATTTTGTGCGCAAGTGAGGGCTTGATATTCCTGATGATGGACGGGATAACGTCCATCTTAAGGGAAGTCGTTGAGTCCTCTTCTTGCTTGTTATAATGTAAATGATAATACGGGGAAATCTGAGTACCCGAAAGTTATGGTCATGAGATCCCTTGCTTCCCTTGGTTTATTGTTGATTGGTTTGATTAAATAGTGGCCAGTGCATAAGCACATCTTGCTCTATGGATCACATACGGAAATCACAAGAACACAAGGAACCAAAAACTCCGAGTAGACTTTTGTGTGTTTCGCATGCAATACATAGATCTTGATGTGCGGGTTTCATATGGTGTCAAATCTTATTGAAAATGGAGAATTACTCACTATTTTGAGGGGCGGAGCTTGGTGCGACACGCAATATTGATGGTGCGAATCACACCAACTTCGCACCATAAATGGAAACCATCTAAAGGAATCTGTTAGCTCATGTGTTAGCACATGCGACGTGCACATCCTAAGGTGTGATCCGCATGTGTTTCGCACGATCCCCATCTTTCTCATTTGTTTTCCACTTCAGTGACTTCCTAACTTTTTTTATTTGTGTATATTGTCATAGTGCATATTGCTAACGCCCATCTACAGGATTATGTCTTCCAACAGGCACTATCAAAAGAGTCGTGTTTTGAAGCACACTCCAAATGCAGGTGTTCCTATGCAAGAGGATGAGCGCATTGAGTCAAGAGTCTGCTTTGGGCTCAGGGGAATGGAAGCCTACTATCTTAATTTCCAAAATCACCCATTCTTGGAGGAAAAATGATTCAATGTAAAAGAATTCCAAGAGTAATTCCCGAATATGCCAAAGCAATTTCGCATAAGAGCTTGGGAACACTTTGTCAGTACACCAGGCCTCTACTTTCCTGAGTTGGTGTGAGAATTCTATGCCTCCTATCGAGCCCGCCTTGATAAGCTAAATCACAAAGGCCCGCTAAGCAAGTTGTCATGCCTCAAGTCAGTATTGGTATGAGGTAAAGAGGTGAACATTACCCCTGAATCCATTCACTCTACCATTTGGGACGATGAACCAACCCCAATCAAAGTACTTTGAACATGTGGCCAGAAATAATGAGGCATATGAGTGGGTTTCTAGTGTAATTGCTGAAGGAAACCCATTTTGGGCCACCTCAAAGGGACAAATCCATCACTCAGATCTTAAATTCAAAGCACATGTGTGGCTTGACTTTGTGAGCACCAGACTCGGCCTGACTAGCCACACCACTAAAGTAACCATCGAGATGGCCATTCTCCTTGCATGCATCATGAGAGGGATACGTTTGAATGAAGGTGAGATCATCACCGAGCACCTCAAGAGAAAAGCGTGACATGACTCCACATCCATGGCTTTCCCTGTGCTTATAACCCTTCTATGTGTCGAAACTGGGTGTCCTTTGTTTTGAGGATTTGACAAAGCCAGCCAAGCCAAGGGGATGGTTTGCTTGGACATAAAAAGGGATAAAGATGCCCCTCATGTCAAAAGAAGGCATCTCAATCAACCTTCGCATGCTACCACACTCATGTATCAAGGCACTCCGAGCATAGTTCATGGGGAATCTAAAGCTACCATCTCCTCCTCAGGTAACTTGCCACAACTGCTTCAACTTACTAACAAGAATGAGGAGATACTACAAAAGTTGGCCAAAGACATTCCAACCATGCTTCAAACCGCCATCAAGTCAGCTTTGAAACCAGTAGTGTCAAGAGTGAAAAATCTTTGTGCTAGAATAGACACCATGTAAGTGGAGGTCGACAAACTCAAGTAAGTGGTCCCGCATGTTGAATCAAATTGGGATCTTAATATGCCAGCCCCAAACTCCTCACCACCCTTAAGGGCTGCTAGCCCTCCTGATGATTGGTACGCGGGGTGGAATTATTCTGATAATGAATGTACATCCAAAATTAAAGCAGTGCATGATCTATCATCAGCCCAGTAATACCCAGATCCTCCTGACTCACATATGCCAGGCTGGAGGACTCCACTAAGGCCTCGCTGAGGCAGGGGACCATCCTATCATGAGCTGATGACCGAGGAGGACAGATGGTACGTGGATGACCCATTTGGCCCCCTTAAGTTGCTGATGGATCCTACGATACCACCATTAGCCAGTTTTTAGATTGATCATGTGCATGCCTATATACCTCAATCGGCACAATTGTAAATAAGTTTTTTTCATTCTGAATATTTTGAAGAGTTTTTAGCTTGGAGACTAAGTTTTTCACCTCCATTGAGAAGAGGGTTTCAATCTAATTCTCTTGGTTAAAATACTTGTGTACTCAACTTGAGTTCAGCTCTAATGGAAGGGATTATGAATTACCCAGCTGGTATCTCTTTTTCTCTCACTATGAGTGGCTAAAATCTCTTGTCTAGAGGTATTTTGATAATGGGTGCTTAATAAATAGGTGTGGGTGTTATCTATTATTGCTTATAATTGCTTAATTGACATGGGTCTAGTAATCTCACTAAGTTTTAATCCTAAAATTGGTGGTTGCAAACATTAATTTACATTACTTGACTATGTGATTACTTGAGAAAGGATTTCAAAGTTGTGAATGTGAAATTACTAGTGGGAACTTTGGATTCCACTCAGATTTGAGGCTAGGAATAGCTCTTATCATCGGATTCTTCCATTTAAGAGTCTAAGCTAGATATGGTATGACTTCCCCAAGTTAGATTGGTTGTTTATTGATCAAACTGATGATGCTCTAACTGAGATCATCGGATATAAGATTTTTGATCGAGAGATAAGCAAATCTTACCCATGACCAATGTTATTTATGTCATTAAGCGAGAATAGGTATGAATTGATAATCACCCTATCCCATAACTGAAGCCCCATCGGATATGCATCCCTAGTCATCTAGTCGACTTAGCACACCCGCTTTAGTTTTATTACTCTTTTCATTGAATTGAATTGAGATTGTAGTGACAACATTCCCAATTCCCCCATCCTTTTACTTGTTGTTTTGAGCAATTACTCTCACCTTGAACTCAATCCATTACAATTGATATATAGCTACCCCAAGTCCCTTGGGTACGACCCTGACACTTGTTGGGTTTATAAATTTTGTTTTGCTGCACCGATCGTCCTGGCCTCCTACTCAGAGAGTGAGATTTGAGCGTTCATCAGGTGTCATGACCCAATTTCTCAGGTCATGATGGCACCTACAACCCCCCAGTAGGCGAGCTAATCCATGTAGCCCAAAACGGTTAGTAATGGGCTACTACCTAATCCAACACGCACAATAAGTAGAAATAAGCAGAAGCAGATATAATAGAGAACAATGCGAAAACAGATAACCTGAATATATATATACATAGAAACTACACCAACCCCAAGACTTGGTATCGAAAGTACGGGAGCTTCTAATAGAATATAAGTTCTAGAAGTAACAAAACAATATATACAACTGTCTTCAAATAAATAAAGAGTAACAGTGCCAAAATATGAGATGTGGTCAAGCCCCGGTCATCAGGAGCTTACCCTAGTCTCGAATATCCAAAGCTGCACGAGTCCCCATACAATCAGTGGCGAAATCTCACACTAATATCTGCACCAAAAAGATGCAGAAGTTTAGTATGAGCACTAATTGCTAAGCAATGGGTACCCAGGAGGTATCATCGGCTGACTGAGCGCATATAAGATATCAAAACAGTAATATAGAAGATAGCAAAGAAGCAGTCACAGAAGCAATAGAGAAAGCACACGGAAACTAGCACGAGAAGATATCAACAAGAATTACAAGCATACTATGCTAGCCACAAAGAGATATATATATATAACACAAAATCAGGTGAAGGAAAGAAGAACGCACCTGGATCCTTGCAACAACAGTATATATAAAGAAAGAGTTTAGAAAAATGGCAATATACCGATAACCTCAAGTAAAAAGGGAAAGAAGGAAAGCAAGTAAAACATAATCAAGCTAGAATCAATATAACTAATGGAATCATGCTTAAACACTATTTCAAGATCAGAGAAATCAGATAGTAATCTCACAATTACAACCCTAGGATGGAATAAACTACGCCACAAAGAATCGAAATCCACTAATCAGAACTACGATGAAGGATAAAATCCACTAGCTCACAAGTGCTCAAAAGGCCACATAAATAGTGCCACAAAATATAGGACCCACTAATCCATCAATAATCAAAGTCCAGATAACCAGGGCCTCAACAGGCTAGAAACCGCTAAACCACCAATAATCGAAGGCCATAACAAGCTCTATAATATGACATGAGTAATATAATCTACCTACAGTCCCAATAGTCTCCTATACTATCGAGCAACACAATCAAGTGAAAATAAACCCTCTGGGATCCCATACTACCGGAGCGTACACTGAGAAAACAGCAAACAAGAGTGAAATCCAAATACAATATGCATGATGATGTGATATGATAGAACCAGTGAAAGTAACCTTATATGTACCTACCCCTGGCACCTAAAGGACCAGAAGGAAGGATCCATGGTGGGACGTACCCTATATACCTCAATTCCACCGTATACCCCTCCTCAAGCACACTCAGTACATAGCCCCTAGTCCTGGATCGGTATGGCCCATAGAGGTCCTCAACCCTATACAATAACGAATGTGAAATCTCAAAGTAGGTCTAGATAAATAATTGAAATCTCTTAGTATGCACCCGAAATCAAACTGGGTCTAAAATAGTAGAAGTAATCTCAAAACCCCGTCAAAGGGTGCCTGAAGTGTATTGGGTCTAAATACATAGTAAAACCATGTCTAGCACTCTGGCACAGTCGAGTCTAGTATCAGTGTGAAAACTGGTGATAAAATCATTATAATATCCTCTTTACTCCAAGAGGTTTCATAAAAATCAGTTCCAAAACCCTTTCATAGTCATTTTACTGAAAACGGGCCCTTGGGGCCATGCAATGTTTAGAAAACCATTTATAGTAGGCTCGAAGCTAAAATAGTAGTAAAACACTGCAGAAAAACTCCTTTGCATGAATGATATGCTCGCCAACAATAGATTAGCCTAACGGCTCACAAACAATCCTATCGGCCCTGCACAGGCACAATCAGCTCTACAACATAGATCTCTATCCTAAAGTAATATCACAATGTCCGAGACTCGTAGACATTCCTAAATACCCCACCATTTATGGTCAGAAGGCCTATACAAAGGCCACACGAGGCCACAAGGATAATATTACAACACTACAATGAGTACTACAAATAGCTTAAGAAATAAATAGACAGAAGAGACAGACAAGTTCTGAGCTACCCACCTAGAAAACCAACCCAAGGATACTAATTAATATAGTTATAGCCTATACATGCAGAGTCTAGGTAGGGAAAACTATAGCCTACATTTAGTTCGATGACTAGATACTGGAATGGCATCATCCAAGCTTAAACTGCTCTGAGAAACCCTAAATCACGAACACACTATCAAAATAATATTCTACACGTCAAAACGAAGCAAACGATACCCATAATGCTAGAAAAAGAGCCAGGTCAAAATCCGGATCACAAAGGGGCCCGTGGGCCCCATAACCCGAAGCTGGAAATGAAAAACACCACAGTATTCCCCAAATTCCCAAGAGAACATGCTCAAACTTTGAGAATAAATAGACTAGCAACAGGGCTCAAAACAACCCTCAAACAAAAATTTAAAGAAGGGAATTTATGGAAGAAAATCGAAAATTAAAGAGGAACTTACCCAATTTAGAAGTCAATAAACGACCAAGAATTAACAATGAATTACCTCCAAGTTGTTGGGAATGATCAAGGTGCTTTAATGGAAGTTTTAGGAAGTTAAATCCATGGAGAAACATTTTTGGGTGAATGAGAAAATGAGGGACAAAGTGGGTTGGCCAGCTCTTTTAAGCTGCCACGCCCAGGCGCTACAGCAGCCTTGCCGGGTGCAGGTGCGCTGGCTCCGAGGCAGAAAGCACAGCGCAAGGGCGCTGGCATGCTGAGATGGGCGGGCATGCAAGCACTCTACCAAGGCGCAGGCGCATCCCAGGCAGTGCCCTGGTGCCACACAAGCAGCCAACAGCAACAACAATATGCCAAAGGAATATTTTCTAGTGGTGGGCCCTCGAGAATGCATTCGGGGTCCCGCAAACACAAATGAGCTAAGCTATTCAACAAAAATGGCAGTTCGGATCCAACAGAATACACAAAAATCCCATCGGAGGTCAATTTAATAAAAAGTGGGCCCCGCGCCCAAAATAAACCTTAGGCCAACTATTCCAAAATGAAACCTAAGGGCTGAAATCAAGTCATGAAGCCTCGGGACCCAAACCAATGGTCCCTCTAGCCTACTCAACATTCCAGAGTTAGCAGCACTGACAGAATTTCCATCTGAGGCCATCGTCTCCGAATGTTGACCAAAGTCAACCAAACAAGCCCAACTAGCCTAAAAACACAGAACGAGAGAGAACTCCAAGCTGAAAAGCTCCCAGATACCGACTAAAGGTCCAACTAGACCAAAGTTCATACTTTGGAGCTAACGGAACTGTCGAAATTCAATTCCGAGCATAATTACAAAGAATGTTGACCAAAGTCAATGATTTCCTAAGTTAAGGTTCTAAAAAGGGGAAACTCCCAGCAAGCCATAAATGACTTGGGGCCGGTACAGGCAAACTCTAACAATACAAAGAAGGCAAAAAGCAAGAATGGACAGAAGGGTCATTACATCATCCACTACTAAAAAGGACTTTCATTCTCGAAAGTCAAGAAAGAAGGAAACACCAGAGACTCAATAACTGCGGATACAAAACCTGCACCACTCTCTCGAAAAACTAAAGTAGCCTCCTCGACCGGATGGCACCTAACGGAGCAAAACCCAAGAAAAGTAACCAAGCCTTAACTCCTTACTAGCCAAGCTAGATTCCAACCTTTAACTCCAAAACTCTGAAGGCCTAACAACCAAACCGAACTTTAAGAATCTCAATCGGAATGCACCGACACCACAACAACACTAAAGGAACTAAGCCGATCAACACAGAACTCAAATCCTCGATACCACAACCAAGTTCACCCAAAAAGTCACTAACCAAAACCTCCAACTCATGAGCTCATAGATTCATAAACCCTTTATACTGACCTGAACCTTTTGCACCATAATCATGAAGCTTCACACAAGTCGAACACTCGAGCCACCCTCGAAAATATCTGAGCCAAGATCTAGTCTACTAGCCTATGCTATCCAAGATAACAACCCGTAGCATATCCTCAAAAGCTGGAGTAATCTACCTCGACTGACCATTAACCAACGAACAGATACCTTTTTCAAAACCAACCTCAATATATGAACCCAACTGAACCAACCATCGAATCCTAACTACAACTAGCTCACCAGGGTCAAGAATGACATAGATGAACACCCTATGTCAAAGGAGAATCTCCCAACTATAGAACAAAACCAACTTTGCCCAAACTGTACCAAGTATGAAACGGCTGAAAGTGAATAAACTAGGGTAACCTGTCCAAGAAAACCCAAACACCAAACCAAATCTCTGCAAGGAGTGTGGTAAGCCTACCACGAAGTCCATAGCAATAAACTAAGCTCCAAACTCTAGAAATATCGTTATTTCTCTATATACTCGAACACCTTTTGGATTTAGGTTCACCTCACTAGTCTCACTTCAGGAAAAAGTCCACCATGCCACAAGTATCAAGTCAAAACACCCTGTAGGCAAATGAAAGGATGCCTGAAGTCCAGGCTTGCCACCAAGCTATTGGAAACTCCAAAATCTTTCAACTTATCCTCAAGCTTAAAAAACTCGTTCTACTGTACCAGTACACAAACCACCAACTCCGAAAGTACCCAACATCTTATAACTCCCGGCCCACAGTGGCAGAGCCTAACCAACATTGGAATCCCCTACAACAGACAATATCTCAGAGAGTCAACCAAATCAAGCTTCTAACTTACGGAACACAAAGGCGACCACTAACCTTAAGTACTATCAGAACCTAAAGTAGCCCTGCCGGTTTCAAGCCGTGCAACCTGATAACATATAACACACCATTATTGACCCTCGAACTCACACCGCTGAATCTATCCAACTAAGGCAAAATGTATCTTGTACTGACAAGAACACTGCTAGGATCTGGGAATTCCAACCTAATTAAATGGTTAGTCAAGCACTGGATGTCCAAGGCTAACTGCCACTCTAAAACTAAAAGAGAGAAGCCAAGTTGTCCATACTCACTGCTTTCTAGCTCAAAGATGCTGCAACCGAGGAGATTTTTCCATGAACCATTTGAAATAACCTGCTAACCTATGATTCTGAAACCCATTCTAATTTCTAGACAATGCCTTTGTTGAACCCACGAGTAGAACACTTTAGTAATTAGAGCCAACTAAGCTCTGAATATACAATTTACCCACTCCATAGATGTTGCTGAGACTTGGGTCACCCAAAGGACATAACAAGGAAACCACAGCTGATGCAATAAGTCTCCAAAGGTGGTACTGGAAAAGGCCACTACCCCGATCTCTTACTAGAGAGAAATCTAACCTCGAATCCATCAAAGGGAAATGCCACTGCACTCTATAGTCGATCGGATCAGGTCACCAACACACAAACCCAAGCAACCCTCAGTCATTGCCTCAGTCAGCTACTAGTAACATCATGCCCACTGAAGGAGTCATCTCAGTTATTTGTTAGGGACACATACACACATACAAGGAGTCATCACCCTCCTTTGTAAACCAAACAACACCCTTTTCAAGGATACACTGAACTCCACAAACTCTTTCTCAGAAGACTCTGGAGTTATTCCCATAGCTCCCGCATCTCTTTTTGGCAACACTTGATATGATAGAATGAGAGTAGGCCAAATGTCCAACCCAACCAAAATACTGTGATCAACACTCAACTGCAATGCTATAGTCAAAACTCAACCATCATGCCATAATCAATAACTCAACCACCATGCTATGGTCAAATCTCAAATAGGATACTAAGATCAAAATTAATCCCTCTGGGACTGGGGAAAATAATGAAAATAACTCAACCAGACTTGAAATAGAAGAAAACAACGGGAGCGACCCATTCACATGCCAACTTCCTACACCAAACAATTAGAGAAAGTCGATTCTAATTTCCCAAGAAAAGCAAAACCATCACATGCCCACTAGCATAACCACACCAATCTCCTTAAGACAAAACCTCAATCTCCAGCACATTACCACTAATATCACACCAAACTAACAGAAGGACTTCTAGCAAATGCTAGATAATGGAATAGGCAACAACCATGATGACCGCTAGAAAAGGGACCCACAAACCAATTCTAGAACCACAACAAAACTGGATACGAGGCTAACAAGACCTACCCATGAGTCACAACTCCAAGTAGTCACCTTTCAAGGATAATTCACCTTATCTAATACTAAAAGATTGAACCTACCGAGGAATTACACGTATAAACAGTACAACTCAAGCAGTAATACAACTAAACAAGAAACAGGTAGGCATATAAGAATATACACAAAAAAGGGGTAGATTCACAAAGTAACCAATGCCAGCACTAGCAAATAGTGACAAAACCATACTTGTAGCAATGATATCGGGAACCTCCATCTCTGGCCTAGCAAGAGGGGTATCAGACTGACGACGTCTATCACTGGACTGAGTAGTCAGTGCTGAAGGCTCAACCATCTCTCACCGGAGCCAATCTCTAAAATAGTAACCAATGACCCTACAACTATAACAACCTAACAAAGCCCTGCTCTGACGTATGGTGCTTGTCAACTCTGGATATATAACTGAACTACCTGGCTGATAGAACCATGTAGGGACCACCCCTACCACTCTGCACACTACCTCTCGCTGCCTAGGGACCACATATAATACCTTGCACACCACCTCTAGCCGGTGGTGGTGGAACCCTGGACTACAAAACCTGCTGACCCTGCTGACTAAAAGGTATGATCATGGGGCAATCCCTAGCAAAGTGCCCATTCTCACCACACTGAAAACAATTCCCACTAGATGGAGTTGGAGGGGAGCTCTCGCTGAACCTGACTAGCCACCATGGCCTATACACCCTAAATATGAACCTTGAAGAACCTGACCTGCACCGCGTCTACTCTGCTCAGCATGCTCTATACATGAAACCTGTGGGATCTTCATTTGTGAAATGGAAGATTCTTGATTTGATCCATCCCATATGTTGGGATCTTCATCTTCCTTGTACAACATCTAATCTCCTTGTCTTATAGAATTGATTGTGAACTTTGATCATAAAGGATTTCTATCTTCCTTGTGCAGCGTCTGATCTTCTGATCTTATGGATTTGATTTTGAACTTTTATCTTTATACGTATCTTCTTTCCTTGTGTGGATTAGTCAATCAAGGATTGACATTTAGACAATCCAAGACATCTGCTACTCCTTATCTTCTCATCGTTGATTTCTCTATTTTCCTTATAAGGCTTTGTTGGTTGTTTCTTTTTATCTGCAATAAGTCTTAAGGTTAGTTTTGTCATTATTGAAATCAGTGTGCGGAGGCTAAAAATCTCCCCCTTTTTTATAATGAATAAATAAGAAAGTATAAATGTATGTAGTCGACTTCCCTGTATATTGGTTGAGCTCCCCCTATCTTGGTGCTTCCCTTTTCTTGTAGCTTCTTGTTGTGATGAATTTGTGCGACTGTTTCTCCTCCTTTGTCATAATCAAAAAGAAAACAAGCAAACAAAGTAGTTTGCAGATAGGCAAGCACATATCACATAGAGAAAGCAAAAGGATGATTAAAGATAGATGAAAGAGGAGTTTATGGGGTATAGGGAACCCCAGTTACAGAGACAAAAGATAGTTAATAGGGACAGGCCCAATAAGATTTCAAAAATAGAAGAGCAAGAGTTATTTTTTCTGAAGAGTAGGCCAGCATGTTGTGCATGTTCCTGCATAAGGTGTCATAAGAGCATTCCACATTTTTGTACAAGTTGGTGTAGGAAGTCTGAATAGTGACAGCTAGTTCATTCTAAGAGGAGTCGGCTTCCGTCTTGAGAGAGCAGACTTGCTTCATCAGTTTGTTGACAGTGGATACTCCTTCCTTCTTTAACTCACCCATTTTTAGACGAAGTCTGCCAATGTCAGTGCTGGATTCCTTTCCAAATGCAAGCAACTTGTTAATTGATTCCTGAAGTACCTGCATCCCATTATCAAGATCATATAGTCTACCCTTGATTTCTTCTGCTTCTTTGAGAGAAAAAGAGGCAGAGTCGGCTGGTACACGAGCGGCTTTTGAGAATTCTAGCTTAACTTTGACAGAGTCTTTCTTGCACCATTTCTCATTAACCAAAGTATATCCCATGCTAGAAAAGGTCCTGGAGTCATAAGTGGTTGAGACTTTAGTTGCTTTGTAGTCTGATAGATCAATCATAGAGTCGATGAGAATTCGAGAAATTAGGAAACCATATGGTAGACTGGCTATAGCATTGCTGTCCTTAGCGCTTTCCAACAGGTATTCATGAAACCATGAGGCCCAGTTGATACGGTATTTTTTCAGTAAGCAGAAGAGAACAAAAATGTCTCTGTTGGAGATAGAACTCAGAGAAATTTTTTGAGGAACCAAGGTTGTAGCGACCATATGAGACAAACTACGATGCTCAAAACAAAGAGAAAGAGGTCCAAAATCAAAGATATCAGAGTTAGATTTAGCAGTACAGCTTTAGCACCATCCAGAGTCACCTCAAAGTCTTCCGGTAAATTGTCATCCATATATGGAATGATACTAGAGAACTTTGTAGAAAAGACTTTCTCAAACAAAAAGTCATTCACGATAATTCAATTTCCCAGAACAATGGTTTCTAGTTCCCGACTGTCTTGTGAAATTCGAAGGTTTGCATATGACATACGGACAGGTTCTTCATAAAATTCCAAACCACAGAGTTTAAGAAACAGAGACAACTTCTGGGCTTTGAAAAAAGTACTTATAGGGAAGTGAATTTCATCCAGTAGTTCCAAATTGATAACTCATCCCGGAATAACCTGTCAATTTTTAAAGGACTCAAACTTTTTCTTTTGAGCAGCACCCCAGAACTTGTGCATGTCTTCTGGAGAGAGGGTTTCTAAAATATTTGTTCGTAGCTTCTTTTTTTCACCTTTCTTACCAGCAGACTGCCTTTTCTTTGAGATGGGAGAAGAAAAAAGGACATGGGATTCTCCTTCTCATAAATCAGAGGAAAGAGAGAGGACATTTGGGTCTGAGGAGGAAGGGTTATTGATGAAGGGCAGTTGAATGAAGGACCCTATGGATCTTGTTCTAGTCATGGAGAACAAGAAGAAAGGGGTGTGAAGAGGGAGATAGTAGAAGGAGAGATTATAAAGAAAGTATGGAGAAGAATAAAGGGAATATGAAAGGGTGTGATTTGAGAGGGAAAGAAATCTTGGTAAAAAATTTTGAGAAAATCAACAAAGGTACGACAATTAATAAAACACATAGCAAATAAGGAAGAAAATAATTTAGCAAAATGAGGTAATTCCTAGACAGTTTCTAAGAAAACAGAATCTTTCTTCCAAAAGCGATTTTGTAAGAACATCAGCAAGCTGATTTTCATAATCAACAAATTCAAGAACAAAATCTCATTTTTTCAACATGATCTCTAATGAAATGATGCATTATATCAATGTGTTTAGCTCTAGAATGATACAAAGTGTATTTAGATAGACTAATAGCACTAGTATTATCACAAAATATGGGAACAACTTCAAAGGATAAATCATAATCAAGTAATTGATGAGTAATTCAAAGTAATTGAGTACCACAGCTACCAACTGCAAGATATTCAGATTCAGTAGTTGACAGAGCCACATATGTCTGTTTTTTACTATTCCATAAAATTAAAGCTTCTCCAAAAATTTGACACGTTCCACTTGTACTTTTGCGATCAATTTTATCTCTTGCAAAATCAGCAACTAAATAACCAATTAATTCAAAATGAGAGCAGTGAGGATACCATAGTCTAAGATCTTAGGTTCCAATGAGGTATCGAATTATCCTTTTGACTGCAGTGATATGAGACTCCTTTGGAGCAGACTAGAACCGTGCACACTTGTACACACTGAACATGATGTTAGGGCGACTTACTGTTAAATATAATAGAGATCCAACCATTCCTCGGTAGGTCTTTTCGTCTACATCTTTTCTAGGAGCATCGATTTCTAGACATGTTGAGGGACTCGTGGGAGTTCCAAAGGCTTTTTCTTTTTCCATTCCAAACTTCTTGATGAGCTCTTTAGTGTATTTGCTTTGTCTAATGAAGGTTCCTTTTGAGGACTGCTTATTTGTAGTCCGAGAAAGAATATGAGTTCTCCTATCAGGCTCATTTTGAATTCTCTTTTCATAAGATTTGCAAAATTCTTGCAAAGAGATGAGTTAGTACTTCCAAAGATAATATCATCAACATAAATCTATAGAATGATAATACTGGAATCCAATCTTTGAGTAAAGAGAGTGGTATTAAAGAGCTTTTGTGAGTTTAAAAACATGATCGAGGCAGGAAGGGTTTTCAAAACCAGGAGGCTATTTTATGAAAACTTCTTCTTTTATGAAATCATTTAAGAAAGCGCTTTTAACATCCATTTGAAATACTTTAAAACATTTAAAAGATGAAAAGGCTAATAATATCCGAATGGACTCCAATCTAGCTAAAGGAGCAAAGGTTTCATTGAAATCAATACCTTCTTGTTGAGATAATCCTTGAGCTACTAACCTTGCCTTGTTTCTAACAACTTTACCTTCCTCATTGGGTTTGTTCCGGAACACCCATTTTGTACCAATGACTGAGTAATTTTTAAGTTGTTCGATAAGAGTCCATACTTGATTTCATTCAAACTGATCTAGTTCCTCCTTCATGGCATGTATCCACGACTCATCCTCTAAGGCCTCATCAATTCGTTTGGGTTCAAGTTGAGATATAAGAGCCACTGAGGCTTGCTTCTTTAAGGAGGCTCAGGTCTGCATCTTTTAAGCTGGATCTTCAATGATAATATCATTTGGGTAACTTGCATTATGTCTCCATTCTCTGGGAATATTAATTTTGTATGAGTCTGCATTAGCTGATTTACCCTCTGTTGTAGTCAACTCTTTTACTTCAACTAGCTTAATCGACTGGTCTAATTCTTTGAGAGTCGACTTGTATACATGTTCTTCATCAATACTAAAACTGCTAGTTTTCTGAACACTAGGATTAGAGTCATCAAAAACTACATGAACAGATTCCTCAACACTTAAAGTTCTTTTATTAAAGACTCTGAAGGAACGTCTAGAAGGAGAGTAACCTAAAAAGAGAGTTTCATCATTTCGTGGATCAAACTTACCGAGGTTATTCTTACCATTATTATGGACAAAGAATTTGCACCCAAAGGGATGAAAATAGCTAATGTTAGGCTTCATCCCTTTCCACAGTTCATACGGAGTCTTCTTTAGGATAGGTCTGATTAGACACCTGTTAAGAATGTGAGAAGCAGTGCTTGCAGCTTTAGCCCAAAAGTAATCAGGCAAACCTTGTTCGAGTAGTAGAGTTCTAGCGGTGTCTTGAAGTGATCTACTCTTTCTCTCCACTACTCCATTCTGTTGGGGAGAGTGAGGTGATAATAAGTTTTGAGTGATGCCTTGCTTTGAACATAGGTCTTCAAAAGCGTTGTTCTTAAATTCTCCTTTATGATCATTATGAATAGTAGAGATAAAATAGTGTGCTTCTCTTTGGACTTTTCTACAAAACACTTTAAAGTTAGCAAAAACTTCATGTTTGTGAATAAGAAAAATAACCCAAGTAAATCTGGAGAAATCATCAACAATGACAAAAGTATATCTCTTTCCTCCGATGTTAGTAGTCCTGGTGGGACCAAATAAATTCATGTGAAGAAGTTGGAGGGGCTTGGTTATGCCCATGATATCCTTGACTTTGAAGGAAGTTTGAGTCTGTTTGCTAAGTTGACAAGCATCACAAATGTGATCCTTTTCAAACTTTAGCTTAGGCAGACCGATTACAAGTTCAAGTCTAAAAAGTTTTTCAAGAGCATGTATGTTTGCATGTCCAAGTTTTCTATGCCATAACCAAGGATCATAGGATAAAGCAGTGAGACAAGTTAGATATCACGCCCTGAGGCTACCCCCTGGATGCAACATGGTGCTTAGTGTCACAAGTGACCCCAAGCTAACCCATGGCATGGCATATCTATACAATTTAAAATTTTAAAACATGTACTGTACGAAAGCTAAAAATAATTTAACAACTGAAATGGGGAAGAACCCAAATATCTGAATATATGAATTAAATATAAATAATATAGTGCTGACTGAAAATAACACTAACTACTGTTGAAATCTAGTCTATGTCTGAAAGCCTCTAACTGATATGAGTTGTTGGGACATGCCCCCAGCTAAATCTAACAGGACTGAAACGAAAAAGTAAATACTGAAGGTAAAGCATGCTTATCGTCCTCGAACTATGAGGACTCGCCACTGAGCCACTAAGTACGGACTGGAAGTCAACTAAGCACGGTCTGGATGCTGAGCGCCTGAACCTACATCATGAAATGATGTAGCACAAAAGTATGCGTCAGTACTTTGAATGTACTGAGCATGCAGGATATGTACTAATCTGGGAATAAAGAACTAAACATAGAAATAGGTACACTGAAATATAACTAAAAGCTGAAATGAATACAATGACCAAGTACAAATCATGAATATAACATGCTAAACTAAATACTGAAATAAATACTGGGTACATGGTCAATGCAACATGAATCTGACTATGGGAGATACTATTAACCAACATACCCCAAGTTGAGCTAACTATGAGGCCAACCTGTAACCCTGGATGGGAGGGTGTTCATACCATACCAAGGGTACGAACAAATCTGACGTGGATCCACTAACTGATATCCACAAGGGACGAGGGTGTCAAGCCTAATCTGACGGGTGACCCCTTTAGAACCTACGGTGGTGTCATAGTTCTGGAACTCAGGGATTGCTACTAAAGGTCTCAGCCTAAAGCTGACGGGTGAGCCTTCATCCCTTAGTTCACTCGGTGCTAAGTCTACTCCCAACTGAATGTACGCTAACATGCAACTGTAACACTGGATAGCTCAAAATACTGATAAAATATGAGGATACACATAAACATACTGAATGATATGGAATTGAAATTCTGAAGCATGATTATCTGACTGATCTGCCTAGCAAGCATAATTTATGAAGTACTGAACATTATCAAAGGCTAGGGTTCTGAATTCTATACATGAACTGTAGTAATTCTCCAAGAAACATGAACTAAGCATCATATAAATTATAGCATCTGAATAGCAAAGAGAACTCCAAAGTTTATGAACCCTAGGTCTAATCAATCATGGAGAACTGAAGGAACTGGTTGAGTTTTAGGGACCTAGTGGGTGAAAGGAGCCCACTAGTGAAATCCCACATACCTGGTGAAGAAAACTACAGAGAAATCCTTGGATTCTTGGGCTGAACTTGACGAAGACCTCTGCTTGTTCTTGAGAGAAAACTATCGCTTCTTTTATTTCTTTTCTTGCTAAGTCCGATGAATTTAGGAGGATGAATGTTTTAGGTAGTTTTGACTAATAAAATAGGCTTAGAATAGTCAAAATGACATAGCCTAGGCATTAAAAGAGGTAGGAAAAGTCTGGAATACCCCTGAAAAATAATTAGAAAAAGCTGCTAAAAATTCGCGACTCAGGGATCACGACTTGGTTCTACGGCTCGTGAAATGTTCCACACGTCATGGAACCCTGTCGTGGTTTCCTGGTCTGGAAAGTTGAGCTACTGGAATGAACTCCACGAGTTGGGTTCACGACTCGTGGAAACTTTCACGGGTTATGGAATCCCACTCGTGGTTCCTGAGCTAAATTCCTTGGTCTCTGAAGATTGGTTCCACAGGTTGGGTTCACGACTCGTGCAAACTTCCAGGGGTCGTGAAACCCAATCATGGTTCCTAGGAATCATATGCTAGAAGGATTCCACGGACGAGTTCTATGGTCCGTGGAAACTTCTACAGACCATTGACTCAAGTCATGGGATGAACTTCAGAGGAGCAGTCCTCTGATCTGTGTTCAACGAGTCCAGTCCACAACTCGTGGACTATTTCATGGCTCATGGAAGTGACTGGTAGTTCTGCTAACAGTTGAAAATTTTTCATATCCTCTGGTTTTTTGAGCTAAGTCTGGGCTTGGAAGTTCTTGGGCATTACAATATCTCCCCCTTGGGATCATTTGTCCTCGTATGAAAACTAAACAAGCTGAGTTTGGAGGAAAAGAGCTGCAATCCCTACCAACTGAGTACTAGAAACTGATATCTAACTGTACTGACTCTCATGAACATGAAATTATGCAGAAATGCAAAGATAACTGAGGGAACAAGGTACTGAGACTAAATTACACAAGAGTAAACTGAGAGACTGGAGAGGAACTATTACCTCAAGTTGAAACTAAATTGGAAGGGAAGATGTGAGGGTACTTGACCATCATGGTCGCTTCTACTTCCCAAGTAGCTCCCTCTACGGTCTGGTTCCTCCACAACACCTTTACTGAAGCGACTTCCTTACTTATCAACCTACGAACCTGAGAGTCAAGAATCTTGACTAGAACCTCCTCATAGGTGAGGCTATCCTTCACAACCATGCTCTCTAAAGGTACTATCAATGCCGGATCACCCACACACTTCTTCAACAAGAAAATGTGAAAGACTTGATGAATCGCTTCTAGTTCTGCTGGCAACTCTTACTCATAAGCCAAATTACCAATCCTTTTCAAGATTCTGTAAGGACCTACATACCTGGGACTGAGCTTCCGCTTCTTATCGAATCTCATCACCCCCTTCATGGGTGACACTTTCAGGAAAACCCAATCATTGATTTCAAACTCTAAGTCCCTTCTCCTCACATCTGCATAGGACTTCTGATGAGTCTGAGCTATTTTTAATCTCTCCCTGATGAGCTGTACTTTCTCCACAGCCTCATGTACCGAATCTGGTCCAACCAAGGCTGCTTCACCTACTTCGAACCAACCAACCAGTGATCTACACCTACGCCTATAGAGTGCCTCATATGGGGCCATCTGAATACTGGAGTGAAAGCTGTTATTATAAGCAAATTATATGAGAGGTAGGTGATCATCCCAACTACCCTTGAAATTGATCACGCACGCTAACAATATATCCTCTAAGGTCTGAATGGTACGTTTTGCCTGACCATCCATCTGCGGATGAAATATTGTACTGAGATTCACCTAAGTACCAAGACCCTTCTGGAATGATCTCCAAAAGTGAGATGTAAAATGAGGACCTCTATCTGATATGATAGATAGGGGAACCCCATACAACCTGACTATCTCACTGATGTAGAGTTAGGTATAATCCTCCACTGAATCGGTAGTCTTGACAGCCAAGAAATGAGCTGACTTAGTGACTTTGTCCACTATCTCCCAAATGGAGTCATGCTGTCTGCAAGTATGAGGAATCACGTAATGAAATCCATGTTAACCACTTCCCACTTTCAAGTAGGAATGTTAATCTCCTGAGTCACACCTCCTGGTTTCTACTGTTCTACTTTAACCTGCTGACAGACGGGACACTTAGCCATAAAATTTGTGATGTCCCTCTTCATACTGTTCCACCAATAGACTTTTCATAGATCACGGTACATCTTAATGTCACCCGAATGAATGGAATATCTGGAACTATGGGCTGATGTAAGGATCTGCTGGCTCAACTCACCCACCTTAGGAACACATAAGTGACCCTGATAATGAAGCATACCATCTCCCCCTTGGGAGAAAACCTCAACTCTCTGCTGATGAACTGCACCCTTTAGTTGAAGCAATATAGGGTCACTATCCTATTTCTCTTTAACCTCCGCTACCAAAGAAGATTCCAATCCATTCTGGACTACCACACCACCCTCTGATGTGTCCATAAGGCAAACTCCTAAGCGAGCAAGCCGATGAACATCTCTGGCTAATTCTTTCTTCTCTTCCTCAACATGTGACACACTACCCATAGACAGTGTGCTGAGGGTGTCAGCCACTACATTAGCCTTACCCGGATGGTAGAGCACATTCATTCATAATCCTTGAGGAACTCAAGCCATCTCCTCTGATGAAGATTCAACTCTTTCTGGGTGAACACATACTGGAAACTCTTATGATCTGTGAATACATCAACATGAACACCATACAAGTAGTGTCTCCATATCTTTAAGGCAAACACAACAGCTGCAAGCTCGAGGTCATGAGTCGGGTAGTTTTTCTCATGAACCTTAAGCTATCTGGAAGCATACGCTATGACCTTACCCTGCTGCATCAAGACACAACCCAGGCCGATCCTGGATGCATCTCAATAAACCACATAACCATCTGAACCTTCTGGTAGAGTCAAGACAGGAGCTGTAGTCAACATGGTCTTTAGTTCTAAGAAACTTTTCTCACACTCATCTAACCACTAGAACTTGACCTTATTCTGAGTCAACTTGGTCAATGGGGCAGTTATGGATGAAAATCCTTCAACAAACCTCATGTAATAACCAGCCAAACCCAAGAAACTTCTGATATTTGTCGGAGAGGTGGGTCTAGGCCACTGCTTTACTGCCTCAATTTTCTGAGAATCTACTCGGATCCCTTCGCTGGATGCCACATGACCAAGGAAAGTAACTGATTTCAACCAAAACTCACACTTACTAAACTTGGCAAATAACTGGCGGTCCTTTAGAGTTTGCAGAATGACCCTTAGATGATTCACATGCTCTTTCTCATTCCGAGAATAAATGAGGATATCATCAATTAAGACAATAATGAACAAGTCCAAATACTGCTTCAACACCTTGTTCATTAAGTCCATGAAAATTGCAGGAGCATTTGTTAGTCCAAAAGACATAACTACAAATTCATGGTGACCATACCGAGTCCTGAAGGCTATCTTCGAGATGTCACTACCTCTGACTCTGAGCTGATGATAGCCAGATCTGAGGTCTATCTTAGAAAATAAACTAGCCCCTGAAGCTGGTCAAACAAGTCATCAATCCTGGGATAGGATAGTTATTCTTGATTGTGACCTTGTTTAACTGACGGTAGTCAATGCACATCCTGAGAGAACCATCTTTCTTACTCACGAACAATACTAGAGTACCCCATGGACAGATGCTGGGTCTGATGAAGCCCTTATCTAGAAGGTATTTCATCTGTTCTTTCAATTCCTTAAGCTCAGCTAGAGCCATTATGTAAGGAGGAATCGAAATAGGCTGGGTATCTGGAAGGAGATCTATTTCGAAGTCGATTTCCCTTTCGGGAGGAACTCCGGGAAGATCTTCTAGGAACACTTCTGGAAACTCACTTACTACTAAAACTAACTCAAGAGTTGGGGTTTTGGAGTTTTAATCCTTAACCCGAATAAGATGATAGATATACCCCTTGGAAATCATTTTTCTAGCCTTAAGGTAGGAGATGAAATGACCTACAGGCACTGAGTTATTACCCTTCTATTCTAAGACTGGCTCGTTTGGAAACTGAAACCGAATGATCCTAGTTCTAAAATCGACTGAGTCATAACAGGAATGTAACCAATCCATGCCTAGAATGATATCAAAATCTACCATTTCTAACTTTACAAGATCTGTTGAGGTGACTTTCTGAGAAACTATGACAGGGAAATTTCTGTATACCCGTCTAGCTATAACTGGGTCATCAACTGTAGTAGAGACTGAGAAGGGTTCTGGGAGGATTTTTGTACTGACACCGAAGTTTACTGTTATATATGGAGTTATAAAGGAAAGTGTAGCCCCTAGATCTACATAGACATCAGTAATAAAGACTCGCAACGTACCCGTGACCACATCAGGAGAATCCTCTTGGTCCTGTCAAGCCTGGAGAGCATACAACCTGTTCTGGCACTGACCACCACCTATTCTAGATGAGGCACCCTGCTGAGTGAGGCAACCTGCCGAAGCTGCTGTAGAACCAGTCTGAGTCTGCGAACCAGTATCCCTGCCCTTCTGAGAATTTTTAGGGCACTCTTTCATCCTGTGGCTTGGCTTACCACACCCAAAGCAATTTCTACTACCTATCATTCACTCACCTTGGTGGTTCCTACCACACTTCTTACATACTGGATTTGTGCGCCCACTAGTAACCGTACCTTGGGACTTAGAGCCAGATGCTCTATCCCGTCGATCTTTCTTGAACTTAGGAACTAGGGCACTAGCAGAAGATGGAGTTGGAGCTAAATTCTTCTGCCGGAATTAAGAGCGGTTGCAACCCTCTAACCTCTGTTGAGAGTAGCTAAAGTCACCTATCCTAGCCCTCTATCTCCTCCCTTTTCCTTGATCTTCTCCTCTTCAATCTTCTAGACATAAGTAACCAACCTGGAGAAGTCCATCTCCTCAATCAGCATGGCAGTCTTGCGTTCTTGACTACATCATTCGACACACCAGATACAAACTTGCTCATACGAGCTCTGGAGTCAGCTACTATCGCTAGAGCATACTTGGATAGCTGAGTGAACTTGAGTGCATAGTCCTTCACGCTCATGTAATTTTGCTTCAGATTGATGAATTCCTGAACCTTAGCTTCCCTGAGCTCTAGTGGGAAAAACCAATCTAGAAAAGCTGTCTTAAAAAGATTCCAAGTCACTGGTCCTGCATTGGCACAACGGGATTCCTTTCATTGCTGATACCAAGTGTAGACCACTCTCTTTAACTGATAGGTGTCCAAATCTGCACCCTCGAATGGAGTGACACTCATAATATCTATCACCTTCTGAATATCATCTAAAAACTCTTGGGGATCCTCTTTCGACTTGGACCCATGAAACTCTGAAGGGTTCATCCGTGTGAAATCCTGGATCTTGGTTGTAGCAGTGTTAATCTGAGGCAGAGTTGGTGCCGCAGCCTACTGATTAACCTGGGCATTCATGGCCTGAGCAATCACCTGGAAAGCATCCCTAAATTCGGCATGCATGATTTGCTCATTCAGAGGATTTGTTGGAGCTGCTGGGGCTGGATGATTCCTAGCGTTAGCTCTTCTGGGAGGCATTTTTCTAAAATGTGAAGAGCATGAGTTAGAATAGAAGGAAACTAAATAGAGTTTATACTCTATAGCATGAACAGGGAAAGAAACAAGGGAAGTTGTTCCTAATGACATCTCATAGCTCGTCCCCCATTAGTGTGGCGCAATTCATACCCATGAAGAAGGCTCTACTTGACGCGGCTTTCAAACACCCTAGGACTCTTAAACCTGATGCTCTGATACCAAGTTTGTCACACCCCAAGGCTACCCCCTGAATGCAATAAGGTGCTTAGTGTCACAAGTGACCCCAAGCTAACCCATGGCATGGCATATCTATACAAGTTTAAATTTGGAAACATATAATGTGCGAAAGCTAAAATAATTTAACAACTGAAATGGGGAAGAACCCAAATATCTGAATATATGAATTAAACATAACTAGTATAGTGCTGACTGAAAACAACACTAACAACTACTAAAATCTAGTCTATGTCTGAAAGCATCTAACTGATATGAGTTGCTGGGACATGCCCCCAGCTAACTCTAACAGGACTGAAACTAAAAAGTAAATACTGAAGGTAAATCATGCCTATCGTCCTTGAACTATGAGGACTCACCACTGAGCTGTTGAGTATGGAATGGAAGTCTACTAAGAGTGGATGTTGAGTGCCTAAACCTATATCATGAAATGATGTAGCACAAAATTATGCATTAGTACTTTGAATGTACTGAGCATGCAGGATATGTACTAAGCTGCGCAATAAAGAACTAAACATAGAAATACGTACACTAAAATATAACTGAAAGTTGAACTGAATACCATGACTAAGTACAAATCATGAATATAACATGTTAAATTGAATACTAAAATAAATACAGGTTACATGGTCAATGCAACATGAATCTGACTGTGAGAGATACTATTAACCGACATACCCCAAGTTGAGCTAACTATGGGGCTAACCTGTAACCCTGGATAAGAGGGTGTTTATACCTTGCCAAGGGTACGAACAAATCTGATATGGATCCACTAACTGATGTCCACAAGGGACAAGGGTGTCAAGCCTAATCTTACGGGTGTCCCCTTCAGAATCTACGATAGCACCGTAGTTCTGGAGCTTAGGGATTGCTACTAAAGGTCTCAGCCTAAAGCTGACGGGTGAGCCTTCATCCCTTAGTTTGCTCGGTGCTAAGTCTACTACTAACTGAACATACACTAACATGCAACTGTAACACTGGATAGCTCAAAATACTGATAAAATCTGAGAATGCACATAAACATACTGAAGGATATGGCATTGAAATTCTGAAGCATGATTATCTGACTGATCTTCCTAGAAAGCATAATTTATGAAGTACTGAACATTATCACAGGCTAAGGTTCTAAATTCTATACATGAACTGTATTAATTCTCCAAGAAACATGAACTAAGCATCATATAAATTATAGCATCAGAATAGCAAAGAGAACTCTAAGGTTTATGAATCCTAGGTCTAATCAATCATGGAGAACTAAAGAAACTGGTTGAGTTATAGGGACCTAGTGGGTCAAAGGAAACTACTAGTGAAATCCCATATACTTGGTGAAGAAAACTACGGAGAAATCCTCAGATTCTTGGGCTGAACTTGACGAAGACCTTTGCTTGTTCTTGAGAGAAAACTATCGCTTCTTTTGTTTCTTTTCTTGCTAAGTCCGATGAATTTAGGAGGATGAATGTTTTAGGTAGTTTTTGACTAATAAAATAGGCTTAGAGTAGTCAAAACAATGTAGCCTAGTCATTAAAAGAGGTAGGGAAAGTCTGGAATACCCCTGGAGAATAATTAGAAAAAGCTGCTGAAATTCGCGACTCAGGGATCACGACTTGGTTCTACGACTCGTGGAAAGCTCCACGGGTCGTGGAACCCTGTCGTGGTTTCCTGGTCCTGAAAGTTGAGCTACTAGAATAAACTCCATGAGTTGGGTTCATGACCCATGGAAACTTTCACGGGTCGTGAAATCCCACTCGTCGTTCCTGAGCTGAATTCCTTGGTCTCTAAAGATTGGTTCCACGGGTTGGGTTCATGACTCGTGCAAACTTCCATGGGTCGTGAAACCCAATCATGGTTCCTGGGAGTCATCTTCTAGGAGGATTCCAGGGACGAGTTCTGCGGTTTGTGGAAACTTTTACAGTCCGTTGACTCAAGTCGTGGGATGAACTTCAGAGAAGCAGTCCTTTGATCTGTGTTCCACGAGTCCAGTCCACAACTCGTGGATTGTTCCATGGCTTGTTGAAGTGACTCGTGGTTTGGCTGACAGTTGAAAATTTTTATTTCCTCTGGTTTTCTAAGCTAAGTCTGGGCTTATAAGTTCTCGGGCATTACATTAGAGTAGGTAAATCAATATTATTTAAAACATAAATATTTTCAACCTGATCTCTGATTATGGAGATGTTCTTTGCTGCATTGTTGATTGTGCATCTGATAGCATTGAAGAGCACATCAAATCCAGCATCACATAGTTGACTAATGCTGAGAAGATTATGCTTGAGCCCGTCAACCAAGTGTACTTAAATTAAGTCGCATGAGGGACTTATGGTTATAGATCCAACTCCTACTACTTCTCCTTTAGCATTATCTCCGAATCTCACATATTCAGCATTAATATCTTTTACTGATTTGAAATTCCTTTTTGCATGTCATATATCTGGAACACCTATTGTATATTACCCACATACCTTTTTTGTATGTCTTCTTGGAGTGTTCCTGTAAAACAAGTAAATCAGTTTCTTTTAGGTACCCAAGTATCTTTGGGTCCTTGATAGTTAGTGTTATTTTATTTAGGTCTCCAAACCCTTTTTCCAGGATGATTTCTTTTATAGTTAAAGGCTTTATGACCAATTTTTGCACAGGTAAAACATATAGATTTATAATGGCTGAAAGAACTTTTGGTAGAGTGAAAACCACTTGAGAAGTTTGAGAAGTATTCATTTTTTGATTCTTTTGAAGAGGATCTGTGAGTTTTAGCTGAGCATTGACTTGGTGACTTCTTTGGATTATTTAAATGCATTTTAAGTTCACCAAGTTCTTCCTCAAGCAAGGCTACTTCAATTTGGCTTGCTTCAAGAAGAATTTGCCAGTCCTTTTTTTTCCTCTAGAAAGCTTATTGTATTCATCAATAAGCTTCTGGAGATCATCAGTGACTAAATCAAGAGAAGTTTGAAGATTGAAACAATTTGGATATTCAGGATATTTTACCTCGCTTGTTTCTCCTAAAGCCATAAAGCATGTGTTGGCGGTTTCGGATGGTTCATCTTCTGAGGCTTCCTCGTCACTCCATGCTCCAAAATTCTTTGAATTGTTGTTTCTTCGAGCTCCCTTTTAATTCAGCTCAGGAAAATTTGGTTTGATGTGTCCTGGTTTGCCACAGTGATTGCATCTTTTATCATTTCTTTGATAATCATTTCCTCTGTTGTTTGGCTGCGGTCTTTGATTTCTTTGTCTCAACATGTGTCTCACTCCTTGATTGATTAGTGCTAGTGCTTTATTTCCTTCTTCATCAACTCCTTCTATTACATCTTCCTGAGGCATAGCATTAAATGCAATAGTCTTCTTCTTTTCTTCCTTGAGATGTCTGTTGATGTGGTTTTGTTCATAGGCCATTAGATTTCCTCGAAGTTCGTCATAAGTTATATTTTCCAGATCACCATCTTCAAGAATGGTAGCCTTTGTTTCCCAAATTGTAGGAAAGCTTTTGATCAGCTTTATGACTTGTAATCCATTTTAGTAAACCATTCCCAGAGATTTGAGCTCCCCTACAATTTTACTGAATCTTGAAAACATCATTTCAACGGTTTCTTCATCTGCCATTTTTAACACTTCATACTCGTTCACCAGGGCACTGATCCTTGCTTCTTTTACTTTGGTTGTTCCTTCATATGTAACTTCTAGCTTATCCCACATCTCTTTTGCCATCACATAGGTGGATATCTTATCATACTCAGATCCACTGACCGCACAATAAAGCAAACTTATAGCTCTAGCATTAGTTTGAATTACCTCTTGTTATTCTTTTGTGACGTCAAAGGATTTGAGGTCAACATTGCTCATGGAATCTTTCGATGTGATTCCAAGAATAGGCTTGGGTCCCTTTCTTATTACAACCCAGGCTTGGAAATCATTTGCTTGCACAAAGATTCTGAATCTTTCCTTTCAGTGAGAGTAGTGTTGTCCGTTGAAGTAGAGGTCTATTTGAAGAGTATCCCATCTTGCAAAATTGCTCCAGGAATTTGATATGCTGCCATTTGATCATTTCTCATATGTTGTTAGGCACTTGAATTGTGAGACCTTCTCTAATAACAATTGAAAGTCAAGAGGGGGGTGAATTGAAAATTTCTTACCACCAAGTCGACGGTGGCTATGCACTAGTCGACTCACCTGCAAGTTAGTTTGATAAACAATTAATAAAAACAGTGCAAGAATTGAAAGTAAACAAAAGAACAATGTTTTTATACTAGTTCGGATCACTTATGTGATGTTTATTACAGTCCCCTTGGATTTCAAGGGTTTCTTTTAGAGATTTTGATTGAATAGGGTTTACAAAGAGTGTAGCTTGACAATCTAAGATTGTCTTTCTTGATACTTGGAATGACACAGCCTCTACCTGTATAACTAGTACTGACTCTTTCTTTTTCTTTTAATTATAATTGTAGACTCTAGAGAGTACAAAGTATTATGAAAGATAAAAGCTAGATAGTGGTCTTGTTCAAGAGAAGTTGCATGACTTCTTCATATGACGTCATTAGCTTTTATACTTGGAGGATAGAGTTGGTGTAGCTCTTCAAAAGGAAAACCCAAGGGAATTCTTTCAATCAAGGATATTGATGGGAATCCTTGATTGAGTAAATCATGTCCATATCAAATATGTCCATGATGTTACTTCCATTTGTGAAATGGAAGATCCTTGATTTGATCCATCCCATATGTTGGTATCTTCATCTTCCTTGTACAGCGTCTGATCTCCTTGTCTTATGGAATTGATTGTGAACTTTGATCATAAGGAATCTATATCTTCCTTGTTTAGCGTTTGATCTCCTTATCTTGTGGATTTGGTTTTGAACTTTGATCTTTATACGTATCTTCTTTCCTTGTGTGGATTAGTCAGTCAAGGATTGACATTTATACAATCAAAGACATCCACTGATCCTTATCTTCTCATCATTGATTTCTCTATTTTCCTTATAAGGCTTTGTTGGTTGTTTCTTTTTATCTGCAACAAGTCTAAATGATAGTTTTGTAATTATTGAAATCAGTGTGCGGAGGCTAACACCTATGGTGCTGAAACACCCACCGGAGGACTCGGAGTCCTAGCCACGATGTCCTAAAGAACTGGGGTAGCCATAAATCCCACCAAAGGTTGGGTTGACCCCATACCTCCTCTCAAATGCAGTAAACTCCTGCTCTGAAATCTTGGCGCTGGCAGAATCACTAAAGCAATAGGCACAGAAGCCTCGACATCACCCGCTGACGAACACGTCCTAGGCATTTGAGAAGGATTGCAACAAATGAAGTTTAAAAGTCAATAGAGCCAGGAACGCACAATAAAGAGCCAAGAATATGGAACTTTTCCTAATAATGCCCCGTAGCCTCCCGCAGATAGGATACGGACGTCATCGTACCGATCTGCGAGACTCTACTTAGACACTTGCTCTTGTACCAAAGACATTAGAGAACCTAGAGCTCTGATACCAAGCTGTCATGACCTGATTTCTTAGGTCATGATGGCACCTACAATCCCGCATTAGGCGAACCAATCCATGTAGCCCAGAACGGTTAGTAATGGGCTACTACCTAATCCAACACGTACAATAAGCGAAAGTAGATATAATAGAGAACAATGAAAAATCAAATAACCTAAATATATATATATATATATATATATATATATGTATATATATATATATATATACAAGGAAACTACACCAACCACAAGACTTGGTATCGAAAGTACACGAGCTTCTAAAAGAATACAAGTGCTAGAAGTAACAAAATAGTATATACAACTGTCTCTGAATAAATAAAGAGTAACAGTGCCAAAAAATGAGATGTGGTCAAGCCCCGATCGTCAGGTACTCACCCTAGTCTCGAATATCCAAAGCTGCACTAGTCCCCACACAATCAACGGTGAAAGCTCACACTAATATCTGCACTAGAAAGATGCAGAAGTATAGTATGAGCACCAATTAACAGGTACCTAGTGTGCATCATCCATCGACTGACCGCATATAAGATATAAAATAGTAATATAGCAGATAGAAAAGAAGCAGTCATAGAAGCAATAGAGAAAGCACACGAAAACTAGCACGGAAAGAGATTAACAAGAATTACAAGCATACTATGCTAGCCACAAAGAGAGAGATATAACACAGAATCAGGTGAAGGAAAGAAGAATGCACCTGGATCCTTACAACAACAGTATATATAAAGAGAGAGTTTAGAAAAATGGCAATATACCGATAACCTCAAGTAAAAGGGAAAGAAGGAAAGCAAGTAAAACATAATCAAGCTAGAAGCAATATAACTAATGGAATCATGCTTAAGCATCATTTCAAGATCAGAGAAATCAGATAGCAATCTCACAATTACAACCCTAGGATGGAATAAACTACGCCACAAAGAATCAAAACCCACTAATTAGAACTATGATAAAGGATAGAATCCACTAGCTCACAAGTGCTCAAAAGTCCACATAAACAGTGCCACAACAATATAGGACCCATTAATCCATCAATAATCAAAGTCCAGATAACCAGGGCCTCAACTGGCTATAAACCACTAAACCACCAATAACCGAAGGCCATAACAAGCTCTACCATATGACAGGAGTAATATAATCTACCTACAGTCCCAACAGCCGCCCATACAATTGAGGAACACAATCAAGTGAAAATAAACCCACTGGCATCCCATACTATCATAGCGTACACTGATCAAATAGCAAACAAGGATGGAATCCAAATACAATAGAAGTAATCCAAAATCAAACTAGGTCTAAAACAGTAGAAGTAATCTCAAAACCCCGTCAAAGGGTTTCCAAAGTGTATTCGGGTCTAAATACATAATAAAAACATGTCTAGCACTCCGGCACAGCCGAGTCTAGTATCAGTGTGAAAACTGGTGATAAAATCATTATAATATCCTCCGTACTCCAAGAGGTTTCATAAAAATCAGTTCCAAAACCCTTTCATAGTCATTTTACCGAAAATGGGCCTTTGGGGTCATGCAAGGTTTAGAAAACCATTTATAGTAGGCTTGAAGCCAAAATAGTAGTAAAAGAATGCAGAAAAAGTCCTTTGCATGAATGATATGCTCGCAAATAATAGATTAGCCCAACGGCTCGCAAATAATCCTATCAGCCCTACACAAGCACAATCAGCTCTACAGCATAGATATCCAGCGTAAAGTAATATCACGATGTTCGGGACTTATGGACATTCCCAAATATCCCACTATATATGGTCCAGAGGCATATACAAAGACCAAACGGGGCCACAAGGGTAATATTACAACACTAGAACGAGTACTACAAACAGCGTAGAAATAAACAGACAGAAGAGACAGACAAGGTTTGGGGTACCCACCTAGAAAACCAACCCAAGGATACTAATTAATGCAGTTATAGCCTATATACGCAGAGTCTAGGTAGGGAAAATCATAACTTACCTATCGTTCAATGACTAGTTGTTGGAATAGTGTCGTCCAAGCCCGAACCGCTCTGAAAAACACAAAATCATGAACACACTATCAAAATAATATTATATGCGTCAAAATGAAGTCAACAATACCCATAATGCTAGAAACATAGCCGGGTCAAAATTTGGGTCACAAGCGGGCCTGTGGGCCCTACAGCCGAAAGTCAAAAACAAAAAATACCACGGTATTCCCCACATTTTTGGGAGAACATGCTCAAAATTTGAGCAGAAATGGACCAGCAATGGGGCTCAAAACATCCCTCAAACATGAATTTAAAAAAGGAAATTTATGGAAGAAAATCAGAAATTAAAGAGGAATTTACCCGATTAAGAAATCAATAAACGACCAAGAATTAACAATGAATTTACCTTCAAGCTGTTGGGAATGATCATGGAGCTTTAATGGAGGTTTTAAGGAGTTAAATCCATGGAGAAACATTTTTGGGTGAAGGAGAAAAGGAGGGAAAAAGTAGGTTGGCCAGCTCTTTTAAGTTGCCGCACCCAGGCGCTACAGCAGACTTGTTGGGCGCAGGTTCGTTAGTGCCGAGGTGGTGGCATAACACAGGCGCGCTGGTGCCTAGGCAGAAGGCACAGCACATGGGTGCTGGTATTCTAAGGATGGCGGGCACGCACGCGCACTGCCCAGGCGCAGGCACGCGCACGCAGGCGCCGCCAGGCGGCACCCTGGCGCCACACCAGCAGCCAACAGCAACAGCAGTATGCCAAGGGTAGATTTTCAAATGGTGGGCTCTCGATAATGCATTCGGGCTCCTGTAAATACAAACAAGCTGAGTTATTCAACTAGAAACAATATTTTGGATACAACAAAATCGATAAAAATTCCATTGGAGGTCGATTTAATGAAAAGTGGGCCTCCCTCCAAAATCAACCTTTAGGCAAACTATTCCAAAATGGAATCTAATGGCCAAAATCAAGTTTGGAAGCCTCAGAACCCGAACTAATGGTTCCTCTAGCCTAAACTCGACATTCTAGAGCTAACACCACTAATGGAATTTCCATACGAGGTCGTCTTCTTTGAATGTTGATTGAAGTCAACCAAATAAGCCCAACTGGCCTAAAAACACAAAACAAGAGAGAATTCCAAGCTGAAAAGCTCTCGGATTCTGACCAAATGTCCAATTAGACCAAAGTACATGCTCTGAAGCTAACAGAACTATCGGAATTCAATTCCGAGCATGATTACCAAGAATGTCGACCGAAGGCAATGATTTCCTAAGTTAAGGTTCTAAAATAGGGAAACGGCTATAAAGACTAAACATATGGTCTAGGAATCGAACTACCGGTCTCAGCAAGCCATAAATGACTTGGAGCTTCCACAGAAAAGCTCTAACAGTACAAAGAAGGCAAAAACGCAAGAATGACTGGAAGGGTCATTAATGGGGCTTGGCTGTATCTCTACTTTTTGCACAATTGTCTCTTTTGTATATTCAGAGACAGTTGTATAATTTACTTTTGCACTCTCTTGTACTATGTATTTATAGTAGTGGCTCCTGTACTTGTGATACCAGATCATGGAATGGTGTAGTTTATTATATATATTCAGGTTGCTTTCCTTTCTGCTATGCCTTCTTACCTTATTTCACTTATTTTCTTGATTGTGAGTTCTTCACTTAGGTAGTTGCCAATTACTAACCGTTCTAAGCTACGGAGATTGATTTGACTATTGGGGGTTATAGGTGCCATCACGACTTAACAAATCAAATCATAACATATATAATAATTGCAACTATATTCAAACACAACAAAAGAGGTTATGCATGACATTTGTAATACTGAAAAGTTAAAACAACAATTAGATGAACTCCCATAAGGACACAACGACTAGACCACTGAGATAGCTTTCATCACTAAGGCATGTGGTGCTGCCATAATCCCCCATACTACTCTTTGAACTTTGAGACATCTCCATCTTTTTCCTTCGACCTTAATCTTTCATTGGCTTTTGCAAGTGTACTTTTAACCTTGTTATAACTAAGTGGTTGATTACTCTAATTGATACCCCTTTTCTTATAAACAGTCCCATGCTTCCTTTTTTGAGAGATTGAGCAATCATCACACTCTATTTGAGCTCAGACCTAATTTAGGAAAACCAGACTTAAGAGCAAATGAACTAACTTTTATAAGCAGCCGCAGAAATCTGAAGACTCCTTATCCTCTGTTGTACAGTTATTTCTCGAAGTATATTCAGGGATCTGATAAGGCAATTCACTTGTGCTACAATGCAGATCACTATCAACTCCACCATTAGAATGTTTGGACTGCTGGTGAAAGCAGATAAGACTTTCTTCTTAAATAAGTATATGCAAAATATATAAGACCGAGAAAAACAAAGCAACTCTGTAATCTGACCACTACCATGCAACCTAGCCATTATTCCGAGAAAAATATATATAAGACCGAAAAAATCAAAATTAAATGCATTTTTTAGTAACTCTGTAACCCATTTCCAACGAAGCAATATAAAGATAAAGAAATACATTAATCAAACAATACATCAGAAATCCTCTAAAATGGAGAGCAATCATCTTCAACTCCAAAGAAGTTTTACTGATGAAACTTTCATGATACAAAATCCAGATGAAAAATCATAATTTCAGCTATTTGGTATATAGAGAAAGAGGATTGCAATTGCAAAAGTCATGTGAAAATAAACACATAACCAACAATATAAAGCTCAAACTTGAGTTAAAACTGTAACAGTGATTGCCAGTAAAATTGAAAACAAAATCTTGAACAAAAAATTATCCTTTAGAACTTAGGATTATTTTCTACCCAAAAAAATAACTAAAAACTAGATGCTTGTCTCTCCATGAATCTTGAAGCTCTAAACTTCAAGCTTAACATTCATAAATCATAAATCTTACCATTATGGATATGAAGGCTCTCATCAAATCCTGAAAAAGTATATTTAAAAGTCATTTTAGCACGCATAGGTCTGTAAATACGTTATAAATATATAGAAATATGGCAAGAGCAAACCTACCGTGAATAAGGTGGGATATCCACTGCAACTGTCACCAATTTATTTTTGAAACAATGGTTGAAATTTCATTTTTTTTTTAAAAAGAATAATCTATACATCAAAATAAGTTTTACATAATAAACAAATGACATAAAGTATCAAAAGAAGAGTTTACCACTATGGAAGTTGTACTAAGTAGTGGTATTGTATTTTTAGGTTCCACTTCAATATTAGAGCTTGAATTGTACATCAAATATTAAAGTTATAAAAATAATAGTCAACAATTATCGCATTATATTAAATGAGATTACCTTATTTCCTTGTCTTTTTCTTTGTCATTGTCCTTGCCCTTGCTGTTTTTTGATCTTCTTATTTGCCTTTTTTATTTTTTAGAAGAGCCTTTTTTGACCTTCAAAGAATTTTTTAGGCCACCTCTCATTCGAAAGGAACTAAGGCATCCTTTAGTTACCACACATAGAGGGTCAAGCAAGGTAGTGTTTTGTCTCTTCTCACTTGTGTTTAATTTTACATTTGACTCATTAACTTGACCATCACATACATTATCATTCTCAATCTTATAAGAAAGTTCATCAAGTCCTTGACATAATTGAGATAATTTTTGATACACAAATTTATAATGCCTTTCAGACCGTGTAGCTCATTCACAGGAACCAAGAGAATGCATCATAATGTTATTGAACCATATAGAAGAAGGCTTCAAATTATTCACTTGCGATTTGTCATTTGAAATATCATCAATTTTTTCTTTGGTTGCATACCTTGTCCACCGATTCAACAGATAACATGGTGAAAGTGAATAAATTTATATTTTATAAATACTACAAGCACATGCCTATATAAGATTCTCATGAACTCAAACTTACGCAAGAACAAGTAGCATCTTTTAGTATAAGGTTCAATTTAACAATATATGAAGGTGTTTATTTTTGAAGCAAATGAACTTTATAGATGTGTATTTCGTTTCGAACCTCAATCTTTTTTGAAATAATTTTTTGAGACTGAATCAAATCTTCTTCAAATTTTGAAATATTTTTCTGGTATATACCTTCGCTGCTTCATCTTTCATGGGATATAAACTCTTCAAGATAGACTTTGAATATTTTATCTTATATTATTTCTCCCTTATTTTATCATACCTAGCATCAATATCTTTATCATATTATTCTATAAATATACTCATCGGTGTACTAGAATTAAGATAATCCTTAAAAATTTTATTCATACTCTCACTTCTTTGAATTATTGACATTTCAGCAACAATTTTTTTTCCGCACACATGCTGAAATTTATTTTTCACGAATTACATATATTTTTTGCAATTAATTATTTTCTTTTCAATTATACATTTTTATAATATCACACCAAGTAGCTTTGAATTCCTCAAACGTGGTTGTACTATGTAGACACTTACTAAACTCAGTTTTAAAATTATTAAATTCATGATAAACATGACTTAAATATTTAGAAATATTCTTCTCAATGTGCCACATGCAAAAGTGGTGTGCATAATTTGAAAACACATTTGCGACTGCATTTGTTATTGCAACATTCTGATCTATGATAATTGTATGAGGCACAATACTAAACATTGGCTCTTGCCAAATGCAAAGTAGTCACTCAAAAACTTCTTGAGTTTCATCCCAAAGAAAAACATGAATTGATGATGGTTATTTACTTTGATAAATGGGATAAAAGACATCGTATATCTGTTTGTCAAGTATGTAGGATCAAAAATGACAACATCGCCAAAGTTTTTATAAGCTATCCTAGATCGAGCATCAACCCAAAATAATTAGCTAAGTGTCCTTTTTTCATTCATCTGTATTGCATAAAAAAAAATCTGGGCTCTTAGATTGACAATTTTGAAAGAACTTTAACATCAATTGTACATCTCCTTTCTCAAGATTATTTTGCCTTTTAGTACTTAGATAATTTTAAATGTCTCATTCAGTTAAATTGAGATTCTCTACACCTCCTGCCTGAGTAATTAATACTGATGCAATTTTACTATGAGAAACCTGAATTATCTAATAGATCAGTAAGATTTTTATGAGCCTTCAACTTTTTTTTTTTACCGCAATAATTTTTGGCTATGTGGAGAAGCAAGTTTGTGATTATGATTTGAGATCACCCTAGCAACACCCACTTTTTTTTTTATCTTTCTTCGATAAATATATCATTACTTTGCACCCTTCTCTAGTTTCATCTCGTTGCATATTATTCTCAAGACTTTTTTTGACCAATTTTTTTTTTTTTTGAACAAATAAATTCTTGACCTATTTTTTATATATCTTTTCTTGATCTACTAATTCAATTTTTACGCACATTAAAATCACTACAATGATTATAATCAAGATAAAATTTAAATACAATATCAACTTATTGAAACTCCATATTGATGTATGACACTCTCGATTTTTCATCACCAAACTGGTGAATAAATGGTACAATTGCATTCGTGTTACTTTATGTTTCCTCTTGTGAAGCTCCAAAGCCTTCTTTATTTTGCTCAAGTAAGTTAGAAAATCCTAATTTGTCCTGCACCATTTAATTAATGGATGTTAGATTAACAAAAAAAATTAATTTAAAAATTTAAATAATATTATTTAAAAGGAAAAGTTCTTTAAAAATAATGTATCTTAAGTTGATATTAAATTCTATTATTTTTCAAAGTGGAGTACATCAAGTATAATAAACAATGATGAATTATCACTTTATAAATTGAATCATGTTCCTTGTACGCTTTTGAAAAAAAACTAAAATAGAAAACTAAATGAATAAATAGTTACCATGAATTTTATTGATGATAGCTTTAAATTGCTTCAATGGAAGATACTGGTGATTTGCTTCAATGGTATTGAAGAAACAAAGAGATTCTCAAGAAACAATAATACCGTACAAGCAGACAATGAAACAAGAATGGTGAAATATATTTCTATTTTCAGTAAGTCAAAACAGAATCCTAAACTAACCCGGTAAAATAATTTAGAGTTCTAATTGCCTTATACTACTATATTCAAAATTTATGTTTTATAAAATAAAAATAAAAATAATTGTAAAATTGTTGGAATTTTTAAGAGGTGTGAATGAAAAATGAATAGGTATTTTCGCGAAAAGGCAACAGTCACTTTGAATGATTGTGGCCTTTCAGATGAGTTGTGACTTTTTCTATAAGTTGTGATCTTTTCGATAAGACACAATAAAAACCTCTTTATCCTACTCTTTGGTGGCTATAAATAGAAGAGTCTTCTCTCATTTTTCTGCATTGAATTTTCTGCACTTCCTCTGCATATTTTCTTACAAACAAAAATATAGAATCATGTGTGATTTGTTGTCATTCGTTGAGTTCGACGAAGTCGCTGGCATTTGAGGTACCGCTACTTCAGCGACAGATATATTCATTTTATGCGAGAGGAAATAATCCTAAACTTCGAATACAGTGAGGGAATTAAATTTCTTATATATACATAGTGAATTCTGTGGACTAGGATTTTAAGTAAAGTTTTTTGCTTTTCTGCTTTTCTGCTTTTCAGTTTATTTTGATTTTTTGGATTACTAATTTGAACATAGGATACCAACAATCTTAAGAAATTTATCATATTTTTTTTCTGTGTTCAGTTTTTTATGGAGGCAAATATCTTACAAATTTGCTTCTCATTTTTTGACATTAAAATTGTCCGAAAGAAAAGAAATCAATGGAACGATGTAAATCAATAGGCACCATTTTCTGTGTAAATGGTGTATTTGATAAATTACAGCATAAAAATAAAATTAGTATCACTTTTGTAAAAATTTTACAAGTTCTTCGCATGAACAAATGAAAAATATAGAAGTGAAAAAACGTGGTTATTGTTCTTGATTGGTTTGCATCAGGAAAATACTTTAGTGAAAAGAAACTAAAAGAAATAAAGTATTAAATTACTGCCTTTATTTTTTATCCCTTCAAGTGATCTATTATCACTTTTATTTCCTTTTGAAGGACTTTTAATAGAATTTTATCTCAATATCTTCTTATTATTTTGTTGCTTGTTTAACGAAAACTCACACCATTACTATATCATTGAAGATGAAATTGAGTTTTCAAGGTAAAAGTTTTACCATTGAAGTTAATGAAATTGAATACAAATTATGTTGTGATGACCCTTTCGGTCATCTTCACATTTACGCATTCATTGTATTGTTAGAGCTTTTCTGTAGCGGTCCGAAGTCATCTATGGCTTGCTGAAACTGGTAGTTTGGTGCCCTAGTCATTTGTTTGGTTGTTTTGGCCGTTTGCCAGGTTTAGAGCCTTAACTTAGAATATCATTGACTTTAATTAACATTCTTATCTAACGTGCTCAGAATTGAATTCTGACAATTTCGTTAGCTCCAGAGCATTGAGTTTGGTCTAGTTGGACCTTTAGTTGAGGCCTGACAACTTTTGGTGTGGGTTTTGTGTTGCTTTCTCTGTTTTCAGGCCATTTGGAGTTGAAAGTGTAACTTTGGTCAGCTTTTAATGATCAGAGTGTCAGAGTCAAAATCTGATGATTCCATCAGCTCCGAAATGTTAGAGTTTGGGTAAGGAGGTGGTTGGTTCAGGTTCTGGGTGAGCTGGGCTCATTTTGAGTCTTTGGTTTCTTGTTAGTTAGTGTTAACTTGGGTCAATATTTCTCCAAAATGACCTCGTATGGAAGTTTCATCGATTCCGTTGAGTCCGGAATGTCGTTTCCACACTGTTAGCATTATTGGTTTTTAAGTATCAGTTTCTGATTGTGCTCAGAATTCCCCGTTCAGTTTTTAAAAAGTTGCAGATTTTGCTGTTGCAGGTGCAGGCCTTAGGCATTAAAAGAGGCCTTGAGCCTCCTCCCTCTCGACCGCGATGAAGCACCTGGTCCTTTGTTCTTCGCGATTGTGTGATCGTCTGTCGTGATCGCAATGAAGCTTCTCCCCCTTTGTTTTTCGCGATCGCGTGGCTAGTCCTCGTGATCGCGATGGTCTAGCCAGCGTGGTCCTCGTGATCGCGAGAGGCCCCTTCGCAACCGCGATGAAGGACCCCTAGGCAGTATATAAGTTTTTCCACTTCGTCTCTTTCATTTCAAATATGAATTATCCATTGTTGTAAGCTCAAAACTCATCCAAACTCTGTATTTCTTCAGTTCTTGGTGTAGGGGTGCATATTCCTTACTTGTGATCGTTCCTCCATTATAATTTGTAAGTTTTATCGACTATTTTCCATTGAATTCGCTCATTTGATTCTTCAATTGTTCTTATAATGGGCTGGCTGGTTTGAGCCAATTCCTTGGACAAATTCTCTCTAAAATCAAAGCATGCACACCTTGGAGTATGGTGATCATTTTGTGCGCTTTCATTTTCGGTTTCGAGTTGCAGGGCCCACGGACCCGCTGGTGACCCAAATTTTGACCCGGCTATTTCTATAGTGTTATGGGTATCGTTAGACTCATTTTGATGTGTTATTTATGTTTTTGATAGTTTGACTATCATTCGGGGCCTCTCAAAGCGATTTGGGCTTGGATATCGTTGTCCCAACAGCTTGTCGTCGGATGACAGGTAGGTTACGGTTTAAACTCCTTAGACTTTGCATATATAGAATAAAATTGTACTAATGGACATCCTTGGGTTGGGTTTACTAGTTGGTACCACATACCTTGACCGCTTTATTCACGTTCGATTACTTTTCTTCCTCCGATGTTTGTAGCACTTGTTTTATACGCTTTATTCACCCTTGTGGTCCTGTGTGGCCTTATTTAGACTCTGGAACATAGTTGGTGGGATATTGGGAATGTCCATGAGTCCGGGACATCGTTATTATTGATATAGAGCTGGTTATCTGTGCTGTAGAACGATTAGAGCTTGTGCAGGGCCGATTGGTTGATTATGAGCCGTTGGGCTAATGTTTGTGTTTGAGCATGTCATGACCATGCATATAGAGGATTTTCTACTTGATTTCACTGCAGTTTTGGCTTCGGGCCTTCTACTGATGATTTCTAAAACTTGCATGGCCCGTGGGGCCCATTTTTAGTAAAAATGATTACAAAGAGGTTTGGTACCATTTTAACGAATCTTCTTGGGGGAAAAGAAAATAAAAAGGAGGTTTTATCACTATTTCTACTATTACTAGACTCGGCGGGGACGAGGCCTAGACTTGTTTTACTACAGCTTCTGTGATAATACTAGGCTCGGCAGGGCCGTGAGCTAGAACCATTTGATTTACTTATTTAGACCCGGATACCCTCTGGGCAGCTTTACTTGGGGATTTTTGAGATTGCGGGGCATCTAATATGTTGGTCATGGGCCTCCATGGACCTTGTCATTTCGGACCAGGGGCTATGTGCTGTGAGTGTCGGAGGGGGGGTATACGGCGTAGTAAAGGTGTATGGGTATGACCTTCCATGGATCCTGTCTTCTGGGCCTTATAGGACGCCGGAAGCGGGTAACATACGGTACTACTATCACTCTTGGCTTAGCATGGCATGCCATACCATTCATTTGCATGAGGTTCCACCCTTGTTTGCTGTTTGTTGATTGTATGCTCTGGTAGTATGGGATGGCGGAGGGTCTGTCTTCAGTTGTTTGTGTTCCTCGGGGGTATGGGCTCCCGTGGGACTGTAGGTAGACTTATGGTTACTATTTCGCACTATTGGTTCCTATTGTGGTTCTTATGACTTTGGATATTGATTAGGTTGTGCTTGGGTTTTTGTTGTTAGCTCTTGACTTTAGATTAGTAGGCTTATTTGGGTTATTGTATCTTGTATTCGATCATGATTATCGTTATCTTTTCTCTCCTTCTCTATCCATTTGAGGTTACCGGTATACCACCTATTTTCTAAACCCTTCTTTACATGCGTGTTATTGCAAGGATCTCGGGTACGTGTTTCCTTCTTTCGCCTGTGATGTGTATTCTATTAGCTAGCCATGTGTATTATTCTTGTTTGGATTCCTTCTGTGCTAGCTTTCGTGTGCTTATTCATTATTTTTCGTGACTACTTGTTTTCTTTTCTGCTTATTACTGCTCTTTTATCTTATATGTCCCTAGTCGGCCTATGATACCTACTGGGTACCGGTTGCTTTGCAATTGGTGCTCATACTACACTCTACATCTTCTGGTGCAGATCCTAGTATGGGCCATTGCCGCTAGATTTTTGGGATTCATGCTTGGAGATCTTTTGGACTATCCAGACTGAGGGTGAGCTCTTGGCGACCGGAGCTTAGCTTTAGTTTATCTGATGTATCATGTACTCTGTTACTACTCGAAGATAGTTGTGTATATTTTATTTTAGATTCTTCGTACTCCTTATATGTAGTTTCGGCTCTATACTATGATACCAGGTTTTGGGGTTTGGTTTAGCTTCCGTATATGTATATATATTTCTATTATATATCTTTTCATCTTGTTCTTTTGCTTCTATTTGATTATATCATTTCTTTCGCTTAATTGTTAGCTAGTAGCCCATTACTAACTGTTTTGGGCTACGGGGATTGGTTCACCTACTGGGGGGTTGTAGGTGCCATTATGACCGAGAAATCAAATCGTGACAGCTTTGTATCAGAGCCCTAGGTTCACTAGTGTCATCAGTATAGGAGTCAATGTCTAGTAGAGTCCTACAGATCGGGGCAGAGACGTCCGTACTCAATCTTCGGGAGGCTATAGTGACATCTTAGGAAAAATGGACTTTTCTTATTTCTATCTCGTGCGTAGTATCCTTGAAAGTTTTTGGAAATCTCACTTATTCTCATTCACTCTTTGGCAGATGATTCGTATGAGATCGTTGGTGTCTGGTGGAGATGAGCCTCTGACTCCATCACCCTCGACACTAGATAGGGGCCGGGGCGGTCATAGAGGTAGGGGTTAAGGACGTCCCGAAACTGCTAGAGCTACCAGAGTTGAGATAGAGCCCGAGTATGACTATGAGCCAGAGTTTGCTCCTGAGTAGCAGCGTATGAGCCTAGGGATAGCCCAAGTGCCACCAGCTCCAGTTACGGGAAGAGTTGAGACAGTCAGCTAAGATATTAGTTGCTAGTGGCCGATCATTTTAGGCTATTGTAGACTATGCCCATACTGTGGAGGACTGCATCGACATGATCAGAGAGCTAGAGATAAGAGGCCTTGTTATCAGGGTATCTTCAGTGGTTCTCGATAGGGTGGTAGAGGTTCGGGCTAATGGGGTCGGGGTCATCAGCCACAGCAACATTAGGGTCAGACTAGTAGACCAGTTCAGCCTTCGCTTCAGACTTTGGGTAGTTCTCAGTTTGAGCAGGGGCAGTCTTCGAGAGGTACTACTTTTGGGGCATCAGGCTGGGGTGGCCACATGGGTTCAGCTGGTTCATCTTGATGGGGTGGGCCTTCAGGGTCCTATTATTATTGCGGTGTTAGTGTTCACTACGCCAGGGATTGCCCCCCAGTGGGGTTCAGCTTGCTATGATTGTGGTGTCGTTGGCCATTTTGCTAGAGATTTCCCCCCAGAGGGGTACGGTTCAGCCCGCAGCTCATCCGGCTCAGCCCATGCGAGCAGTTTAACCACCAGTTAGAGGGGGTAGTGGTCAGGCTAGAGGTTGTGCCCCGCATGGCAGAGGAGGTGGTAGGGATGGCGGTAGGGCAGGTGGAGGTCGTCGTCAGTTTTATACGGTCCCGGGGAGATCGGAGGCAGAGGCCTCGAATACTGTGATTACAAGTACGATTTCTGTGTGCCATCAGTCTGCTATGGTTTTGTTTGATCCTGGATCTACATGTTCATACGTATCTGTCTACTTTATGTCTTGTTTGGGGTTGGCTAATGAGCTGTTATCTGTGCCTATTTCTGTTTCGACCCCAGTAGGAGATTCTTTAGAAGTAGATCGAATTGTGAGATCTTGTATGATATTTGTTGGTGATTTAGAGACTTGGGGTGATTTGATGATCTTTGATATGTTAGATTTTGATGTGATACTGGGCATGGACTGGTTATCCCATCACCATGTAGTTTTGGATTCTTATGCCAAGACCATTACCATCGTTGTACTCGGTGTATCCCCGATGGTGTCGCAGGGTTATGTTAGCCGCGCACCGTCTGGGATCATCTTTTATCTTTGAACTATGAAGTTGATTTCCCATGGGTCATTAACTTATCTAACATATGCTCGAGATTCTAGTGCTGATCTTTCATCTCCTGAGTCTGTATCTGTGGTTAGAGTCTTCCTAGAGGTGTTTCCTAGCGACCTGCCAGGCCTTCCACCTGAGAGAGATATTGATTTTGCTATTGAGTTAGAGATGGGCACCAGGCCCATTTCTATTTTTCCCTACCGTATGGCTCCTGCTGAGATGAGAGAGCTTAAGGAGCAGCTCCAGGATTTGTTAGCTAAGGGGTTCATTAGACTGAGTGTGTTGCCTTGGGGTTCTCCTATTCTATTTGTTAAGAAGAAGGATGGGTCGATATGGATGTGTATTGATTATCGGCAGCTGAATAAGGTGACAGTGAAGAATAGGTATTTGATGCCGAGGATTGATGACTTGTTTGATCAGCTTCAGGGTTCAGCCATGTTTTTAAAGATTGATTTGAGGTTCGGCTACCATCAGTTGAGGACTAGGGTAGAGGACATCCCTAAGACAGCATTCTGGACACGTTATGGCCATTACGAGTTCCTAGTGATGTCTTTTAGGTTGACTAATGCCCCCGCTACTTTCATGGACTTGATGCATAGGGTGCTTAGCCCGTACTTGGATATGTTTATGATAGTCTTCATTGATGACATTCTGATATACTCGAGGAGTAGATATGAGCATGAACAGCACTTGAGGACTGTACTTCAGACTTTGAGAGACCATCGACTCTATGTCAAGCTCTTAAAGTGCGAGTTTTGGCTTGAGTCAGTTGCATTCCAAGGGCACGTGGTGTCTAAGGATAGGATTAGAGTTGATTTGGGTAAGATTTCAGCGGTTCGTGATTGGCCTAGACCTACCACTGCTACCGAGGTTCGCAGTTTTGTTGGGTTAGCAAGTTACTACAGGCGGTCCGTTCAGGGATTTTCTTCCATAGCAACACTCTTGACTATGCTGACTAGGAAGGATGTTCCATTTCAGTGGTCGAATCAGTGCGAGGATAGCTTCCAGAGGCTTAAGTCCTTATTGACTTCAACTCCAGTTTTGACTTTGTCAGTCGAGGGTCAGAGTTTTGCCGTGTATTGTGATGCTTTTGGGGTTGGTATTGGTTGTGTGTAGATGCAGCAGGGTCGAGTTATAGCATATGCATTGAGGCAGCTGAAGGTTCACGAGCGCAACTACCCCACTCATGACTTAGAGTTGGCGGTGGCAGTTTTCGCGCTCAAGATTTGGAGGCACTACTTATATGGAGTTCATTGTGAAATATTCACTGACCATCATAGTCTTCAGTACATTATGAGTCAGCGAGAGCTGAACTCGGGGCAGAAGAGATGGATAGAGTTACTTAAAGACTATGATTTTACCATTTTATATCATTCGGGAAAGGCAAACGTGGTAGCGGATGCCTTGAGTTGGAAGGCAGTGAGTATGGGCAGCCTAGCTTCACTTTCAGTTTTTGTGCGACCGTTGGCCTTGGACATCCAGTCCTTGGCTAACTGTTTGGTTAGGCTTGACTTGTCGGATCCTAGCAGAGTTCTTGCCAGTATTAAGGTTCGTTCTACTCTAGTTGATCAGATTCAGAGTCTACAGTTTGAGGATCAGAGTTTGTGTGACCTTCGTGATCAAGTAGTTTGGGGTAAGGCCAGCCGGGCTACTTTAGGTTCTGATGGTATTCTGAGGTTCATTAGTCATCTTTGTGTTCCGAGGGTTGGATATTTGATTCAGTTGATACTTTGTGAGGCACATTATTCTAGATACTTTATTCACCCTAGTGTAGTGAAGATGTACAGAGATCTGATACAGCTTTACTGGTGGGGTGGTATGAAGCGGGATGTAGCGGAGCTCGTATCTTGGTGCTTGAACTGTCAGCAGGTTAAGTTCGAGCATATGAGACCTGGTGGTTTGATGCAGCGACTTCCCATTCCTAAGTGGAAGTGGGAAGGGATTACCATAGACTTTGTTGTTGGTTTGCCTCGTACTTCTCGGGGGTTTGATGCCATCTGGGTGATTGTTGATAGGCTGACTAAGTTAGCATATTTCTTGCCGGTTCAGACTTCTTACGGTGTAGAGAGGATAGCTTAGATTTACCTTCATAATATTATTCGGTTGCATGGGGTCCCTACTTTTATCGTTTCAAAATACGACACTCAGTTCACATCTCAGTTCTGGAGGTCTATTTAGCAAGATTTAGGTATAGGGGTTCAGCTTAGTACTGTTTTTCACCCTCAGATAGATGGTCAGTCCGAGAGGACTATTCAGGTCCTGGAGAACATGCTTCAGGCATGTGTTCTTGACTTTGGAAGTTCATGGGATTAGTTTGTGCCCTTGACCGAGTTTGCTTATAATAATAGCTTCCATTCGAGCATCGGCATAGCACCTTTTGAGGCTTTGTATGGTAGGCATTGCAGATCGCCGGTTGGTTGGTTTAACAATTTGGAGTCTAGGCCTCTGGGTACAGATCTACTTCAAGATTTCTTAGACCAAGTCTGTGTGATCCAGGATAGACTTAGAGCAGCCAAGAGTAGGTAGAAGAGCTACGTTAATCATAGACTTCGTGCCTTGGAGTTCAGTGTTGGTGACTTGGTATTTCTTCGAGTATCGCCCGTGAAGGACGTGATGATATTTGGACGGCAGGGCAAGCTTAGCCCCAGGTTCATTGGACCGTTTGAGATTCTTCAGAGGGTTGGTAGTGTTGCCTACATGTTAGCTTTGCCTTCGATGTTTTCAGTTGTGCATCTAAGTTGTCATGTCTTGATGTTACGCCAGTATGTTCTAGATGAGTCTCATGTGTTGCATTGGGATTCGGTTCAGTTAGATGAGTTTATCCTTTGTTGAGGAGCCGATAGCTATTTTGGCTAGAGATATCAGAAGATTGAGATCTAGGGAGATTCCGATTGTGAAAGTTCATTGGAGGCATCGTCCGATCGAGGAGGCTACTTAGGAGACTGAGAGTGAGTTGCGAGCTCAGTATCCGCAGTTGTTTGAGCCTTCAGGTACTCCTTTCTTTTTGACTTTCAAGGATGAAAGTCTTTTTAGTAGTGGATGTTGTGATGACCCTTCTAGTCATCTTTGCATTTACGCATTCATTGTACTGTTAGATCTTTCCTTTAGCGGCCCCAAGTCATCTATGGCTTACTGGGATCGGTAGTTTGGTGCCCTGATTGTTCGTTTGGTTGTTTTGTCCATTTGCCTATTTTAGAGCTTTAACTTAGAATATCATTAACTTTAGTCAACATTCTTAGCTAACGTGCTCGAGATCAAATTCCGAAAGTTTTCTTAGCTCCGGAGCATTGAGTTTGGTCTAGTTGGACCTTTAGTTGAGGCCTGAGAACTTCCGGTGTTGGTTTTGTGTTGCTTTCTCTGTTTTCAGGCCATTTGGAGTTGAAAGTGTAACTTTGGTCAGCTTTCGATGATCAGAGTGTCTGATTCAAAATCCGACGATTCCATCAGCTCTGAAATGTTGAGTTTGGGTTAGGTAGGTGGTTGGTTCAGGTTTTGGGTGAGCCGGGATCATTTCGAGTCTTTGGTTGCTTGTTAGTTAGTGTTGACTTGGGTCAATATTTCTCTGAAACGACCTCGAATGGAAGTTTTGTCGATTCCATTGAGTCCGAAACGTCATTTTCACTCTGTTAGCATTATTGGTTTGTGAGTATCGATTTCCGATTGTTCCCAAAATGCACCGTTGAGTTTTCAAAAAGTTATAAATTTTGCTGTTGCAGGTGCAGGCCTCAAGCCTTAATTGCGACCGCGAGCCTCCTCCCTCGCGACCGCGATGAAGCACCTGGTCCCTTGTTCTTTCCAATCGCGTGATTGCCTGTCGCGATCGTGATGAAGCTTCTCCCCATTTGTTCTTCACGACCGCATGGCTAGTCCTCACGATCACGATGGTCTAGCCAGCGTGGTCCTCATGACCGTGAGGGGTCCCTTCGCGATCACGATGAAGGACCCCTGGGCAGTATATAAGTTTTTCCACTTTGTCTCGTTTATTCCAAATATGAATTCTCCATTGTTGTAAGCTTAAAACTCATCCAAACTCTGTATTTCTTCAATTCTTGGTGTTGGGGTACATATTCCTTACTTGTGATCGTTCCTCCATCATAATTTGTAAGTTTTATCAGTTATTTTCTGTTGAATTTGCTTATTTGATTCTTCAATTGTTCTTATAATGGACTGGCTGGTTTGAGCTAATTCCTTGGCCAAATTCTCTCTAAAATCTGAGCATGCACACCTTGGAGTGTAATGATTATTTTTTGTGCTTTTGTTTTCGGTTTCGGGTTGCGAGGCCCACGGGCTTGCCGATGACTCGAATATTGACCCGGCTATTTCAATAGCGTTATGGGTATCGTTAGACTCATTTTGATATGTTATTTATGTTTTTGATAGTTTGACTATCATTCGGAGTCTCTCGGAGTGATTCGGGCTTGAATATCGTTGTCCAAGCAGCTTGTCGTCAGACGACATCTAGGTTACAGCTTAAACTCTTTAGACTTCGCATAAGAATAAAATTGTACTAATGGGCATCCTTGGGTTGGGTTTACTAGTTGGTACCATAAACTTTGACTGCTTTATTCACGTCCGATTACTTGTCTTCCTCCGATGTTTGTAGCACTTGTTTTATACGCTCTATTCACCCTTGTGGTCCTGTGTGGCCTTATTTAGACTCTGGAACATAGTTGGTGGGATATTGGGAATGTCCGTGAGTTCCGAACATTGTTATTATTGATATAGAGCTGGCTATCTGTGCTGTAGAATGATTATAGCCTGTGTAGGGCCGATAGGTTGATTGTGAGACGTTGGCCTACTATTTGTGTTTGAGCATGTCATGACCATGCATATAAAGGATTTTCTACTTGATTTCACTGTGGTTTTGGCTTTGGGCCTTCTACTGATGATTTCTAAAACATGCATCGTGTGGTCCATATTTGGTAAAAATAATTGCGAAGAGGTTTGGTACTGTTTTAACAAATTTTCTTGGGGTAAGAGAAAATAAAAGGATGTTTTATCACTATTTCCACTATTACTAGACTCGGCGGGGCTGAGGGCTAGACTTGTTTTACTACAACTTTCGTGATAATACTAGGCTCGGCGGGGGCGTGCGCTAGAACCATTTGATTTACTGATTTAGACCCAGATACCCTCTGGGCAGCTTTACTTGAGGATTTTTGAGATTGCGGGGCATCTAGTATATTGGTCAGGAACCTCCATGGACCTTGTCGTTTTGGAACAGGGGCTACGTGTTGCGAGTGTCAGAGGGAGGATATACAGCGTAGTAGAGGTGTACGGGTGAGACCTTCCATGGATCCTATCTTTTGGGCCTTATAGGACACCGAAAGCAGATAACATACGGTACTACTATCACTCTTGGCTTAGCATGGCATGTCATACCATTCATTTGCATGAGGTTCCACCCTTGTTTGTTGTTTGCTAATTGTACGCTCCGGTAGTATGGGATGCCAGAGGGTTTGTCTTCACTTGCTTGTGTTCCTCGGAGGTATGGGCGCCCGTGGGCCTGTAGGTAGACTTATGGTTACTATTTTGCACTATTGGTTCCTATTGTGGTTCTTATGACTTTGGATATTGATTAGGTTGTGCTTGGGTTTCCGTTGTTAGCTCTTGACTTGAGATTAGTAGGCTTAGTTGGGTTATTGTATCTTGTATTCGAGCATGATTATCGTTATCTTTTCTCTCCTTCTCTATCCATTTGATGTTACCGGTATACCGCCTACTTTCTAAATCCTTCTTTACATATGTGTTATTGCAAGAATCTCAGGTACGTGTTTCCTTCTTTCGCCTGTGATATGTATTCTATTATCTAGCCATGTGTATTATTCTTGTTTGGATTCCTTCTGTGCTAGCTTCCGTGTGCTTATTCATTATTTTCCGTGACTTCTTATTTTCTTTTTTGCTTATTACTGCTCTTTTATCTTATATGTGCTCAGTCGGTCTATCATACCTACTGGGTATCGGTTGCTTTACAATTGGTGCTCATACTACACTTTGCATCGTCTGATGCAGATTCTAGTGTGGGTCATCACCACTAGATCATTGGGATTCGTGCTTGGAGATCTTTTGTATTATCCAGATTGAGGGTGAGCTCTTGGCAACCGGAGCTTAGCTTTAGTTTATCTTCTGTATCATGTACTCTGTTACTACTTGGAGACAATTGTGTATATTTTATTTTGGATTCTTCGTACTCCTTATATGTAGTTCCGGCTCTATACTATGATACCAGGTTTTGGGGTTTGGTTTAGCTTCCGCATATGTATATATATTTCTGTTATCTATCTTTTCATCTTGTTCCTTTGCTTCCGTTTGATTATATCATTTCTTCCACTTAACTGCTAGCTAGTAGCCCATTACTAATCGTTCTGGGCTACGGGGATTGATTCACCTATTGGGGGGTTGTAGGTGCCATCATGACCGAGAAATTGGATCGTGACATGTGTGTATTTAGTGGCTATATCTTTGAACATCACAAGTGCGAGGTATAAATAATTTATTCCTTAAATAATCAAATAGTACTAATTTGATTCTTTAATTGTGAGAGGAACACTTCTCGGGGTACATGAGTCAAAGTCTCTATGAAATTAAATTTCATGTATTTCAATTGCTTTAGGAGTATTAACACTTATCTATTATGATGCCATTTTAATATATTGTGAAGCACACTTTTGGAGTGTAAATGGAAAAGGCAGTAGTTTATTTGATGATTTTTTCTAAAAGCAAGGGAATAGATTTCTCAAAGAGATTCGTCGTATCCTAGACTGAATTGTTGTCTTGGAATGATCAAATGGCATAATTTTTTGGGCATAACCAATTTATTTTGGCCACTATTAGAGAGATTGAAACTGCTTATTTTCTCTCACTCAACTTTGTGATATATGCCATTATATACAAATATTATGGTAGTCTTTTATCTCAAATTATATTTTTTATATATGTCATAAAATTAATTAGTTGGTATACAATTTGATAAAATGCATGAGATACGTGGAGGATTATTTTCAAGGTCGTAAGACATGAATTAGGCTTACATTGGAACTTGAAAATATTCTTGAGATCATAAAAATAATATTTTAAATGAGGAGTTTTTGACTTATGATAAAGTCAATATTAGATTTAGTGTCTAATTTAATTTGGAAGAACAAGATATGAAATCTAATGATATTCTTGTATTAAGTTAAACCCATAAAATTCTTGGGGGATATTTGATTTGGTGGTCAGTGAGTTTTTAACTAGTATATGACTAGTTTATAAACTACAAAATTGAACATATACTTGTTTAGAAGCGTTATGTTCTTTCATAAAGGGGTGTCACTTGAAATATCGCGATTTTTCATGAAAAGATGTATCTCTTAAAATATAATTATTTGTATAGACGTGAACGTTAGAAAAAGACTACCTGCCTTTCGTTGGTCGATAAAAATGATGATCAATTAATAATTAATAATGATTAATGTCTTATTAATAAGTTCTGATCTAACCAAGAACTTGTGGGGGAAAGCTATTCTTATGACTAGCCAAATATTCAATTGAGAGCCCCATAGAAAAAAATACAATCTGTTCCATATGAAAAATGGAAAGAAAGAAAGCATAACTTGAATGACTTTAAAGTGTGGGGGTGTTTGGCTAAAGTCTAAGTTCCTAAACCCGAAAGGGTAAAATATGATAAAAAATAATTGATTGTGTTTTTATAGAATATGCCACTAATAGTAAAGGATATTGATTTATGATAGAATCAGAAAATATTAGATTATTGACATTAGTGTATTATGTCAGCCCTATGATATATGTCTTTGGTGGATATTGATATGGTAGTTAGTGAATTTTTTCATGTAACTAGTTTCATCTTAGTCAAGACTAGTTGATTGAATTAATCATTTAATGATTGATCATATATCTTTTAGTTAAAGATTGTGTTCTTTAATTTTGTGAAGGATGATTGTGAATCCTCATAATAAGATGTATTTATTGAAAGTCAACTTTTTGAAAAGATATGACGGTTCATTGAACATATAAATTCTTTGGTCTATAAATCGAAGAATCAATTGATGATAATGATAAAAGTTGATAATAGCTTGAATTTTCACATTAGTGAATGTACTATTAGTTGAATATTTGAATAAGTAGACTTATAATAAGTGAAATGATTGAGAAATATATATATATATATATATATATATATATATATATATATATATATATATATATATATATATATTGTTAAAAGGTTGTGGGCACAACTGAGATCAATCATCCACAAGTATGATATTATAAGGACGTCACTTTAAGTGTAGTCATCAGTCTGCAATATCCTATTTTTAAGTGTGATTTATACTATTGACATAATAATTTAGTTGAACTTAAATTCTGATTTGAAGAATATAAAACTTTGTCAGAATATTAAAGTTCAATCTGTTAAAGATTTAAAAAATATAAAAACTTCGTCGTTAACTTCTGAAACAGTTTTAGTATTCTACTAGAAAATGAGCCTCAAATATTTAAGGAAGTCATGTCTTCTACAGACTCATCATTTTGAAAAGAGACAGTCAATAGTGAGATTGAATGCATAATGAACAATTATATGTGGGAATTGATTAATCTTCCTCCAGAAAACAAACCTTTAGATTCCAAATGAATTTTCTAAAGGAAAATGAAAGATGATGAAACTATTGACAAATATAAAAGCAAGACTTATCATCAAAGGATTTAGACAATGTGAGGGTCTTGATTACTTCGATACGTACTCATCGGTAACAAAAATTACATCAATTTGAATGTTAATAGCGTAAGTCACCATGTACGATCTTGAAATCCATCAAATGAATGTGAAAATAGCCTTCTTAAATAGAGATTTAGAGGAAGAAATCTACATAGAACAATCTGAAGGGTTCGTGATTCCTGAAAATGAAAAGAAGATGTGTCGGCTTGTTAAATCTTTGTATGGACTAAAATAAGCACCCAAACAATGGCATGCAAAATTTAATCGTACAATATTGTCAAATGATTTTAAAATTAATGAGTGTGATAAATGCATTTATATTAAGAACACTCCAAATCAAGTAGTAATTATTTGTTTATATATGAATGATATGTTGATAATGAGTAGCGACATTGCTAACATAAATTCTACTAAGCGTATGCTTGCTAGTAAATTTGATGTGAAAGACTTAGGAGTTAGCGATTTAATATTGAGAATTAAGATTCACAAAACTCCTCAATGTCTAGCATTGTCTCAATCTCATTATATCCAAATGGTACTTGAAAAATTCAAGTATTTGGACTTCAAAGTTGCAAAAACATCAATCGATGAGAACCTTTCTTTTGCTAAGAATAAAGGTGAAAGTCAGTCTCAATTGGACTATGCCAGAGTGTTGAGAAGTTTGATGTACATCATGAATTGTACACGATCAAATATAGCCTGCACTATAAGTAAATTGAGTCGATACACAAGTAATCTCAACCAGAATCATTGGATGTCTATGAAATGAGTTTTGGGGTATTTGAAACATATTCACAACTTTGCTTTGCTTTACAGCAAGTATCCAACAGTTGTTGGAGGATATAGTGATGCAAATTGGATCATGGGGTCAACTGAAACTAAGTCCATAAGTGGATATGTTTTTACAATTGATGGGGGAGTAGTATCTTGAAAATCATCCAAATAAACATGTATCACCCGCTTTACAATGAAGTCTGAGTTCATAGCTTTAGACAAGGCCGGTGAAGAAGCTGAATGGCTCTGAAATTTCCTAGAAGACATTCCATTTTGGCTTAAGTCGTTGGCTCCTATATGCATACATTGTGATACTCAAGCGACAATAGAAAGGGCTGAGAGCGTTATGTATAACGAAAAGTCTCGCCACATATGACAAAGACATAATACCGTTAGGCAACTACTCTCTAGTAGAATTATCACAATTGACTATGTAAAGTCAAGAGATAATATGTCGTATCCACTTACAAAAGGCCTAACTAGAGAAGTAGTTGAATGATTATCGAAGGGAATGAAACAATGGCCGAGGATAAATCATCGTGGTGGTAACTCTACCTAGAAGACTGGAGATCCCATGATCTAGGTTCAAGGAGATCAAACAAAGTCATAGATGATGGTTTAACATTGTCAAAAAATAAATTTTATGGTCCATTCTCATGATGAGACAATGTTCAGTATTCAGGATAAAGTGTTAAGACTTTTTAATAGTTTTTAAGTTTGATACGGGATATGTCAAATAGTATATCTATGGGATAACACATTTAGGAATCACCTATGTAAGTGTGAAGTGTAAGACGCTTCAAGGAGAATCTTGTAAGACCAGTTCTCTGCGCACTTATGAACCAGATGTGTTCATGGTTGAAACGAACAAAACAATGAGAACCAAAGACGGTTAAAAGGTTGATTGCGTGACATATTATTGTCTAGGTATACACCAAAGCTCGACGGTTCAAAGATATCAAATCTACCGATTGACCGAGTATATCCAACATATGTTCACTATAGAAAGTTCAATGGGAAACCTACTTATCCAGATGCGATTAATCCTTACTTACGAATCACACAGTTTTTTCATGAATGTTTTTCATCATATAGCCATTTTCCATTCATGTGGGGGACGGGATTGTTGGAGTTTTTAAGAGGTGTGAATGAAAAATGAATAGGTGTATCCGCGAAAAGGCACCAGTCACTTTGAATGATTGTGGCCTTTCAGATGAGTTGTGACTTTCGCTATAGGTTGTGACTTTTCCTATAGGGTGTGACTCTTTCTATAAGTTGTGATCTTTCCGATAAAACACAATAAACACCTCTTTATCCTACCCTTTGGTAGCTATAAATAGAAGAGTCTTCTCTCATTTTTCTGCATTGAATTTTCTGCACTTCCTCTGCATATTTTCTTACAAACAAAAATATAGAGTCATGTGTGATTTATTTCCATTCGTTGAGTTCGACGAAGTCGATGGCGTTTGAGGTACCGCTACTTTAGCGACATGTATATCCATTTTATGCTGGGAGAAAATAATCCTAAACCTCAGGTACAGCGAGGAGATTAAATTTCTTAAGTACACACAGAGAATTCTGTGGACTCGGATTTTAAGTAAAGTCTTTTGCTTTTTTGCTTTTCAGTTTATTTTAATTTTTTGATTTACTAATTTGAACACAAGATACCAACAAAAACTTATCGTCTGAGAGCCTTAAAGTTATGTGACAGTGTAAAAAAAGCTTCCACAGGAAACGAAAACTAGTTAATCTCAAGAATTAAGGTCCCATTTGGTCATAAGAATTTTTCACTATTTTTTGAAAAATTATTTCACTTTATTTAGAAAATGTTGTTTGACCATAAAAATTTCAAATACAACTTCAAGTTGTATTTGGAAAAGTGAAAACACCTAAATACTTGTTTTCACTTTTTTCCATCTCACTTTTTCAGTTTTTAGTTATATTAAACACTTTAAATTCTAAAAAGTCTTTTCAAAAAGATATGACCAAATATAACTTCAACTTCAAAATTTTCAAATAAAGTAATATTTTTTTTTGATTTTCATGGTCAAACGCCCATTAAATATTCGTAAACAAATCATGTGTGATTATTATAGTTACTTTAAAAATATGAGTAAAATTTGACCCGAAGTAGAAGTCATTTCAGGAAATTACATGGAGTGTCCTCAAAAGTGAGTGGTCTTTAATTTATGCCCCTCATAAGAAAAGTCTTTAAAAAATACTTTTCCTTTCTTTTTATGTATAGAACATATACATTTTTGCCCCTCTACACCATAACTCTCCATGTTCATTTGTCTCTCAACTTTTAATTTTCATTTTTCTTTTTTCTTTTTTCTTTTTTTTTCTTTTTTCTCAATTTTTTTTTAATTCTCGTTTTCTTTTTTCTCAACCTTTATTTTCTTTTTTTTTTCTTTTTTTCTTTTAACGTTTTTTTTGTTCTTTTTTTTTTCTCAAC